>ML787514.1:1243391-1277268 GCA_009831015.1 Picea engelmannii | reverse complement strand
GGAATAAAGAGAAGGGTAAACAGGTCTGGATGCCAAAAACTCATTGCACGTTTTGCAACAAGAGTGGACATCAAAAGGCTAGTTGTTGGAAGCTTAATCCAGAGCTTCATCCAAGGAAGGACAAAAGGATTTTGCATGTACTCACAAAGGAGGAAGGATTACCAGTGAAGCAAGAGGAACATCATGAAGGAAAGAAACCAGTCACTTGGTTCTGCCAGAAGTGGATGTCTCAACTTCATTGTATTTTTCTTCCACTAATGTAATCATTTTATTTCAGAGACAAAGAGCAAGTTGGGTGGCCTATACTGAGCTTGTTGACTGGTCAGTAACCTTTTGGGGACCAAAAGGTCTTATTGTGGGGAGGTGTGATCTGAAATCGGATCCAAAAGCCTGACAGGGCTTGAAAAATGCTCAAAAATGAAAGTGCTTGGAATGCGACGAAACCCATGCCATTGCATCCGTCTCGTCTTCCTGATTCCAGTGGTATATTTATTTTGTCAAACAAAGTCTGTATGGAGAAGATATCGCATTCTGTCTAAAAAGTCAAACAGGCAAAAAAATTTGTTGACTGTGCAGTCCATACGGACGCTGACGTGGCAGGTCCGTATGCTGACGTGGTAGAAGTGACGTGAAAATTATAGACAGCAACACATGGTGGCTCTAGGGAGTGACATGTGGCAGGCAGATTTGGACATTTGAGCGTACGACTAGACCAATCCCGAGGTGACACGTGTCACCACTGTAAGGGTGACACGTGACATGGGTGATGTCAGCAGCTGATGTGGCAAGCTGACAAAGCATATGTACAATGGATGATGAGGCAGTATGGCTTCTGACAAGTGGCAAGCATGTGGACCAATGGGTGACTGACACGTGGCAGTTTTTTAATCAAATGATTGGGTGCCACGTGGCCCAATCATGGGCTGCCACGTGGCACCCAGGTATTGGTTGAATTGGTTATGTTCAAAAATTTGCATAGTCCACCAAATTCGAACCATGGACCTCCTCCACCGAAAAAGTCTTAAAAAAGTTCTCGCAACCACTATGCCATGCATTGGAGCTTGTTATGTAAACGGGCAAAAATGTATTTAAGTTTGGTTATTGTTTGAAACAGGGGGGGGGGTCGGGTTGGGGCTTAGCCCCGACCCGAGGTTTTATTGCATAACATGACCTATTGTAATGTTGCACGGGTGTTATTACGGTTGGCGCGGGTAAAACCATGGCCCGTGGTCGTATAAATTTTACATATGCCCATGCCCTTTATACAACAACGTGCGGGATTTGTGTTTAAAACCTGTGGTCTTATGTGTATATCATGTGACCGAGCGTCGACTAGAGGTTAGGGCCAGCACTTAGCCCTTTGGGCTAGCGCTAGGCCATATGAACTCATATGACCATGTAAAGGTGCGCACGCCCAACAAAGGGGGGCTAAAGCCCGTATTTTAACCATATTATAGTTAAAAGTGGTTTTTTTATAACCAAATGTTGGTTTTTAATTATTGTTAAGCCATTTTTAATGTAATTAATCTTTTTTGGGGGAGTTATTGGGTAGTTTTGGAGCCTAACTTCTTGGAGGAAGTTGGAGATGAGAAACTAACTTCCCAGCTATATAACCAAGGCCTGTTTGAGGCCAAGGGGACAACTTTGAGGGCATTCAGAGCAGAGTTATGCTGAGGAGAAGCCAAGCCAAAGCCATTTTGATGCAGAGAAGCTTTTGAGGAGGAGACGCTGTCGGACCATTTCTGGGAGCTCCGGACGTCCGTTTTGCGTGCCRTTTTCTTTGCATGGTTCTAGAGATCTGGAAGAACATGACCAGATCAGTCTTGTAGCCATTTGGCATTGCAGCGATGTACTTTTKAKCWTTTGARCAKAAATAAAGAAGCCTCCCCCACAGAGAAAAAGGCCCGGAGACGTAGGCAAAGTTGTGTCGAACTCCGTTATCAATCTGCGTGTTATGGTTTGCTGTCTTTTATTGCATTTCAGATATGCACATATGTATATGGCTGTTATAATTCCTCTTCTTTCCTCATTCTTTCACTAAGTTTTCCCAAATGGTTAATTAATGCATGCAAAATTAAAACTCAACCATAAGTCATTAAAAGATCCAACGGATCATATAATAGTGAGGTTGTGGCACATGGTTTGATGTAATGGTTTATGGTATTGGGTTTATGGACAGAGTCATGAATTGTTACATAAATTTTGATGGTTGTATTGGTATATGTATTTGCTATATGGCTGAGGTACATGTTGGGTACATGGTTGAGACAAGTAGTTGATGATTTGGCACATACATGAGGTGTATAGTTGTTGATGTTGGTGCATCGTGTTGAGTCATAGCTTATGTGTATTTGATGCATGATTGGTAAATATTTCGTGCATGGTTGATGCACTCGTTGATGGTACAGGTTGGTGCATGGTTGATGCACTTGTTTATGGTACAGGTTGATTTCATGTTGAGGTACAAGTTGGTGCATGGTTGATGCACTTGTTTATGGTACAGGTCGATTACAACTTGATTGGTACATGTTTAGAGTAGTATATCTCACAATGATAGTGTGACATTGGTTCCATCATTCTACTTTTATTTCAGGGTAGTTGGACAGGTGTTTGTAGCCACCATATGGTTGTACTCGGAGAACATAAGGGGTTGGAGCCTCCTTCTGGTTGTAGCTAGAGAACTGGGGAGTTGGAGCTTCCTTCAGGTTGTAGCCTGAGAAACTAGGGGGTTGGAGACTCCTTCTGGTTGTAGCCAGAGAATTGGGGAGTTGGAGCTTCTCTCAAGTTGGAGCCTCCTTCCAGTTGTAGCTAGAAAACAAAGGAAGTTGGTGCTTCCAATGAATTTAATTCTTAAATAAATATAAGAAAAAGAATTATGTGGTTTTCTCCTGATTTGGGTTTCCACGTAAAACAATGGTGTACTGTGTATGTGTAAGATTTCTCATTTGTTCATTGTTTATTTACTCTGCAACTATTTGATGATAATGCTACATTGATATAACACTTGCATTTTATAGTGAGAAAGGAATAAATTGTTATATTATTGATTCACCCCCCCTCTCAGTAATCCAACAGTAGCATGGTTTTGAGGATTTTATTGACAGCCTCGACCTATACGTTGGACTAAGGGTAGTATGGGGAGGCAAACTCATGGGTGAAGCCTAATTTTGAGGAAAGTTCTGCAAATATCTCATTCTCAAAATGTTTACCATGATTAGAAACTAACTGTTGTGGGACTTTGAACCAGGTAATGACATGGTTGAAGAAAAAATGCATTGTTGTATCAACAGTGTTGTTAAATGTGGGCATGGCTTCTGCCCATTTGGTAAAATAATCTATTGCCATGACAATGTATGTTTGTCCATTATTGTATGGAGGATTGAAAGGCATGAAATCGATGCCCCATTTACAAAATGGGTCAATGTGATGAATAGGTGTAGAAGAGTTGATTGAGCTCGTTCTTTGTTTGCATAAAGTTGGAATTTATCGCATCGCTTGACAGCGTGGATGCAATCATGAAACAAAGTGGGCCAGAAGTATCCTTCTCGAATGATTTTTTGGGTGGTGTACATACACGAGAGGTGACCACCACAAGCGTCATTGTGGAAATAATTCAAGACTCGGTTGGCTTCATCGATGGTAATACATTGTTGAAGGATGGTATCAACCCCTCGTCAATAAAGAATTTCCCCAATGAGGTGGTATCGGGGAGCTTGATCGCGAATGCATTTACAATCATCATGAGAAAGGTGAGACCCAAAATTTTGTGTACGAAGGTATACGAGGAGGTCATCATACCAGGGGTCATCAAAAGGAATGGGGAAGAGGTGTTCATTGAGGAAATATTCGTTGATGGAGGAAGATTTTTCATCTGAGGAAAAAGTCGTAATGAGTTCGGCTAGGACCAGATCTTTATTTATTTTGGGAGTAGATAAATCTAGATCGTATTCCTAGAGGATAACGATCCATCGGAAAAAAAAATTGTGGATCGTCCATCAACTAAGCAAGTACTTCATGGGGTTGGAATCTGCTATGACCTTGGTAGTTCGAAGCATAATATAATGTTGTAGTTTCTGGACTATGAGGACAACTGCTAACGCACATTTTTCATCATGATTATACTTCAAGGGTAGTCCTAAAAGGTTTTTACTAATGCAATAAATCACATGTTCACACCCATCATCCCCTAATTGGATGAGAACTCATGCGAATTAAACAATAGAGGTTGATAAGTAGAGGATGTAATCGCGATCATAGTCTACGGGATTAATCAAAGGGACATTGGATAAGGAAGATTTTAAATCATCAAAAGTTGTTTGAGCATGTTCATCCCATCGAAATGGGACATCATGACATAGTAAGCAGAGAAAACCATGTGCGCGAGTGGCATAGTCTGGGACAAAGCGACGTAAAAAGTTGGCTTTGGATTACAAGATTTGTAGTTGGCGTAAAGTCCTAGCTGGTGGAATTTTTGTGATAGCTTAGACCTTGAGGGGGTCGATAGTAATGTCACGCTGGGAGACAATGAACCTAAGGAGGCACTAACAATGACACAAAAGACACACTTGAGGGGGTTCAAGTAGATATTATATTGGTGACATCGTTGGAAAATGATGTGTAAGTCGTCTAAATGTTGCATTTGCTTTTTGGATTGAGCAACGAGGTCATCAAATAAGCAAGCATGATGCGAAAAAGATCATGAAAAATGTAGGTCATGGCATGTTGGAAAGTAGCACCAACATTTTTCAATCCAAAGGGCATGATACGATAATAAAAGGCACCCCAAGGTGTTGTAAAATCGTTTTTGTATTGATCTGTTGGGTAGATCTAAATTTGATTGTATCCGTAGAACCCATCCATAAAGGATAGTGCCTCATGGCTGGTACATTCATCAATTATTTGGTCAATGAAAGGATTTGGGAAGTTTTCTTTGGGACAAGCATCGTTGAGGTCGCGAAAGTCTCTATAGACGCAAATAGTTCCCTATTTTTTGTTAACGGGGATGGGGTTGGAGACCCAAGAAGTGTACGTAATGGGGTAAATGAACCCAGTCGCACGTAACTTGTCAATTTCAACTTTGATAGCCGCATCTTTGGATTGGTGTAGGGGTCGTTTCTTTTGATGAACAGGGGCGATATATGGCCATGTGTCGATTCGATGTTCGACTATATAAAGATTAAGGCCAAGAATCTTTGTATATGACCAGGAAAAAATATCATGGTATTCTTGAAAGAGAGATTTATAAGCAATGATTTCTTCAGGGGAGCATGCAGTGCCAATGGTGATATTTTCTACGATATTTTTTTTAATGGAAATGTCAATTTTGACTGTGGGGGAGATGTTGGCCATGTTTCCTTCTTCAAAATCATTAGGGGGAGGAGTGGGGTTTTTGAACCACTCAATATGCCCCAGAGGAATAAAATCCTTGGTTTCGATCGTGCACATGGAGGCTTGATCAGGAGGGTGAAAGACCTCTTGTGAGAGGAAAAGTGATCAATGATGGAGCACATTCCAGGGAAATTTGGGGTATTCAGTTCCTCCAAGATATCTTTGTCATAATGGAAAATGTGGGAATACAGGGCATCCTGATAGATGGTAGGGGGAAACATCACTGGAGAAGTGTCAGTGGTCTCAAGGGAGGAGGATGTAGAAGGGATATCATGTACGGGGTGTGATGGCCCACTGGACATAAACCAAATGTCAAGACACTATGGATGATATTTCATTTGTTCGGGGATAGCGATGAAACATAATAAATGTCAGTAATGTGAGCATCAGTAGGGAGTTCCTGAGAGGGCTCAGGCCGATATGTGTTGTGTATTGCGGCTAATGTTTCGTAGAATTGAGGTAGAGCTAGGCAATGATGAGTGTAATGGCCATATTCTGAGCATATGGAACACTAAAAATTGGTTCGTAACCATTTCTTACATGTGGTTGAGGACTTCATAGTAGAAGTGGATATACTTGGTGGAGTGGAAATTAATGGGGTTGCTTTGGGGAGCTAGATAAGTTTGTGTAACTTAGGAAGAATAGGGCATCTGTTAGTGGGGTGTCCTTCTATTTTTCATAGTGTGCAAGGAGGTTGAGCTCAAAGAGGGAGCGAAGATATGGTCTCATTATTCCTTCATCTTCCCCCAGTGGTGGTGGTGTTTCCTCCAGTTGGGGGTGAGGGTGGTGTGGCAGAAGCCTGTACTGGGATCTGCATCGGTAATCCCTTTGTCTGAGGAGGGAGAGATGATGTAGGAACCATGGAGGGTGGATGGAGATACCATACAGGGATGGAAAGAACCATGTTGGGAAGGGTGAGGATAGCAACTACTTGGAAAGCTTGGATGCCAAGTGGGGGGTAGAAAAAGGGGATTTGGGTAATGGCTTGGGGGAATGTTTCCCAAATTGGGATTTTCCCTTGGAGGGGGGTGGGTGGATTCCAAGACAAGTGGTGTGGTGGTGTTTTCATGGAATTATTGAGGTAGTGTTTCTCCAACTGGTGGAACTTCTATGTGGGGAGGAGCCTCAGTTAGAGGAGCATTGTCTCTGATTTTCGTTCTGTTAGAGGAAACTACACACACTTGTGATGAAATAGAAGGTTTTAGGAGAGGTGGTACTCCATGATAAGTCGCTAACAAGGATGGGTCCTTGAATATTCCAGGACCAATGTCAATGACTAGAAAAGAATCTGAGCTAGCACAGACAAGAGGGAGGATGTTATCAATTTTGGAGGAATGATTGAGCTCGTAATGTGTAAGTTGGTCCATGGTGACGATTTTCCCATTGTGGGGGAACATCATCATATGAAACACATAAGAGGCTATCAGCTTCATAGCATACATGTAGCTACATCCAAACAATATATTGTAATCAAGTGGGGAATCAATAACGTCAATGTCAATCAAGATGGTTTTTCCCCGAAGTTCTACAAGGACATTTTGGAAGAGCCCTTCAGGGGATGATGGTCGATCGTCATAAGCTCTCAGGGTGATGGCATATGTTACTAGCTCAGGGGAGACAAGGTTTTTCCATACTACTTTGGACATGATGCATGTGCATGCACCTTCATCAATGATGCACCGATGAACTGTGATGTTCCAGATCTTAACTGGTATCTAAAACGATACCAGAGCGGGGAGGCATGGTTCTCTGCTATCTAAATAAAAGGTGATTATTCGAGTATCTACTGGGTCGACTACCCCCAAGGAAGAAATAAAGCATTTGCGCTGTGATGCACAGGTTTGGAGGACTTCCAAAATAGACATGGTTGTAGGAGAATGTGCTAAGTCATCAACCAGACTGTAGTTATGGGCTTCCTTAGCATGAGGGTTATGTACATTCTGTCGTAAAGCCATACAGGGTATATGGGGGTTTGGTTCAATGTTAGGGTGGGGAATCATAAATGCTTGTCTGGCTGTGGCGGGAGATTCTTTTGAGGTGGTTGGGGTATATTCAAGAGGTAGGCCATATGGACAGCTTCATTTTTGCTGAAGAATCTCTTCCTCACTGGTATGGAGGATATTACGATTGGTTGGATTTTTGGGTTGATTGGGACCTAGGTTTTTATATTTCCCCATTTATGGTGGGGATGAGTTTATCTCTTGTTGGGTATTCATCACACCTTGGTGAAGAATAGGGTTTTTTAAAATGGCTAAGGGGCAGGCGACATTGGAGGGCGTTATGTGTTCATTGATTCTTTCATCTGTTTGTAAGCGGCAATTTGGGGGAAGTGGTGAGTATAATGTCCATACTCACCACATAGAGTGAAAGGGAAGTTAATTATGAGGTTATCATTCTTCCCTTGACGTGGTTGATTTTTATTGTTTCCCCCTTGGGATTTTTGGTTGCCTTGATTCTGGTTTCCCCCAGCAAGATGATTTTGTTGGGGGTTATTTCTTCCTAGTCTCAGGTTGTTATTGTTTCGATTTTTTCCTTTCTTCTTGGAATTATTCAGATGATGCACCGGATTTTTCGTATTCAACTGTTCAAAAGTATGAACCTGTTAAAGGGGAGAAGACTGAACAAAGTTAACACCGACATGTGTTTGTCCCAGTGTAGGAGCAACTAGTTAGGGGGGACCAGGAAATGGAAAATATGGATTGTCGTGTGGAGATTATCCATACAGAGTATAAGAATTTTAAGGACCTTCATTATTGTTGGGATTATATATGGGGGTTGGGGGTGGAACCGTACTTGACTAAGAAACCAGACGCATCAAGGGTACCAGTGGGGGTCCCTCCAATGATAGAGGGGGAACAATAGCGTATGATTGTTGGTGAGTGGGAGGAGGGTAATAAGATGTCCCTCCATATGGTTGAGGATAATGATTTTCACCGTAAGTAGGGACAGGTGGTCGTAAGGGTTGAGGTGTGTCATAGAATTGATCAACCTATCTACATCATAGGAAACATTAGGTTTGTCCTATCCAAATGGTAAGGGCCTCGGTGCGTCAAGAAATACTATGTACAAGTAACCTGATTGGGCATATATGAGGTCAAATTGTTTGGCCTTGTTGATGTCTTTTTCTTATGATTGAGGTAAAGTGGATTCTACATATTTGGAAATAACAAAGACGATCGATTTAAGAAACCAATCGATTCATTATTCTTTGGTGGTTTTTGCTTTACACAAACTACGTCACCACTACCATTCATGGACGTGTTTGGCGATATGGATAGAAGTGGTTTGTTTGAATTTAGAGAGAAGTTCCAAGACAATATCGTGATGAACTGGTAATTGGAAAAAGGAAAAAAATGCCTTGGCCAATGATTCAAAGGTCACATGGGACCCTAATTTTTCCTCCACATACCATTTGTCTTATGAACCAGTGAGATTTCTTTGAAAAAACATCGAGTATATAGAATCATCCATGATGTTGTATGAGGAGCACCATAATTGGAAGTCATAACATGGTTGGCGAGGTCTTCCCCTGGTTTTCCTTCAAACTTCAGAATGTCTGAAGGAAATTTGGTAGGCATATTGGGCCAAGTGGCATCATGAAAAATGGGACCATTCATGAGTTTAGTTAAATCGAGAATGTTAAGGGATGCTAAGTATGGAATAGGGGGATTTGATGGATGATTAGTTCCCTCCATTGGGTGTGTAGGTAATGGACTTGTCCCTTGAGAGGGATTTCGTGCATTTGTACTTCTTCCTGGAAAAGAATTTTGTTCCCTGCCTCCTTGTGAAAGAGAACCAATAGATGTATTTCCTTGGGTATTTGACCCAAGCAAAGTGGAACCAAGTAAATCTGATCCCAAAATAGTAGCACTCACTAGGGTGTGAGATGGTTGAGTTGGTTAGTTGGTGAGACTAGGGACTCCTCCTATAATAGGAGGGAGATTCTGCAAGTGTCTAGAATGACAGGGATTATGTGGTTCCCCTATGGTTCCGACTAGCAAAGTGAATGTGTGCAAATGGTGACAAGAGAGAAATAAATGAACAAGAGATTTTTATATTTTTTACCTTCACAAAATAGTGTGCATCAAAATTGCATGTAATCAAATGAACATCATACATAAATTAACTGTAAATTAAACAAGAATGTGGATAGGTGGATTTTTTTAACGTGGGGAACAAACAAAAATAAATGATCGTGTCTTAAAATACCTATCGTCCTTCCTCTCAATTTAGCATTGGGCCTTCCAATATCACTCGACAATGGGGTCTGAAGCCACTGGAAGAAGAACTAGTGAATTCTTAAGTAATTAGTTATAATGAGGGGTAGAGGGTGCATATCCCGAAAGAGATGGCGATATTTCCCAATAGCCACACAAAATATGATCAAGGTGTGATTTAAACCCACAACCACCACCTGGGTATATGTCCTATGTTTGGCCATTAAGTACCTCGGTCAAAGTGAAACATTTATATTTTCATCCTAAAAAATGGGTCACGGGATGGATACCCTCACAAGTGTTGGGTGACTCAAGGAGGGATGCGCAGAACAGCCAAACCTTGGCCTTCGACCCTTCATGGGTATCTCCATGCCTTATGTTATAGGAACACTTGACTTGGAGGATTTGAAAGATCCCTATTCTCAACATCTATTGTTTCAAAATGTGAGAACCTAATAATGGGGGGTTATTTGGATGCCTACGCATGAGATCCTGCCTAAACTAAAAAATATATTTTGGCACCTCCTATGGAGGAAACTTTAGTGTGTTTTAAAAAAAAATTAGATGTGGTGGGTTGAGAGATTGGGGTCATGGACCAACCTCATTTGAATTAAATTAGTGTGGATAATTTCTAAAGAAGTAATTCGATATTTCGGAGTTCCTTTTGAAGTACTTTGTGGGTACTTAAAAAAGAAATCTTACTTTGACCTCCACTATTCTAATAGAAACTATGTGTGTGATTAGCGACTTTGTGTACAAGAAAGTGAGAAATGTGCAAAATATTTTTAATAAGTTAAGTGCAAGATTGCAGCATGTGGACTTCCTATGGTCCTTACAAATCTTCTTACCTAGCTTACTATGTTTCTTTGGTACAACCTTGCGGAATATTTATAGCCCTAAAGAACTAGCAATGTGGACATATGGGTCCTTACTTGATCCTTTAAAGTCCCTAGAATGTTGTTTATACTAAGAAATGTTTTGAAACTATCCTAGGATTGTAGACATGTGGGCATGTATGAGCCCATTACTTAATCCTTTAAACTTTCCAAGAGTGTTGTCTAAACTAAGAAAGATTTTTGAAACTATCCTAAGATTGTAAACATGTGGGCATGTATGGGCCCTTACAAATATTTTTAAGATAATTTTCAAAACTAAGAGGTACCCTAGAGTGGTTTTGTCCTCTCCTAATGATTTTTTAAGGGAGATGAAATTTCCTTTCAAGCACCTTTTATGATTCCCGAGATCACACTTGGGTGTGGGGGAAGAGAATACTTGAAGGTTAAAATTGATTTCTACTCCCAAATTAGTTGATTGTGTTTTGAAAAAGCAATAATATTAACTCAAAGTTTCAAATGGAAAATGAGCCATCCATGTGGCAATAAAGGAAAGAGAAGAATTGTGATTCTTTTTACCCCTATGTGCTTATGTTATCTAACCTTCCTTGTGAGAAAGGACTCTAAGTGAAGTGTGATATCTTTAAAAAGTGTAGGAAATTAAAATCTAAAGGCAAGGGGCCCTCAAACCACTCATAAAACCCTTAAAATTTGCCAAAAAATGGAACTTGTGTGTGGGTTGTAGTTCTAACAGTCGCAGTAAGCACACAAAATTCACACAATGCGTGGGTTTATGAAGGTTTTTGTGTGCACAGAGTGCATAATGCACGTCTGTGTGCCTCGAAAGATGCGCATTGTCTGTCACACATTGGGAAATAAATTTCCAAATGAAATTATCTCGCCTTGGCTCTAAATTCTAACTTTGGAAGGTTGTATTAGGATGGTTTTGGTACCTGCATATCCAAACAACTAGAAAGAAGTGATCTCAAGACTTAAATGGGGAGGAATTTGATTCACAATCCCCAGTATGGTAGCCAATATGTTGTGTTGGTTTTGCCACATGGGTGAGCCAAAAACACAACATTTACTTGCTTAGTTAAGTCAACAAAACGAGACATAGGTTTGTGAGTTGATTAGATAACTAAATAGACACGAAACAAGGAAATAAAACTAAAAACAAAGATAAATAAATGTTAGAGAAGCTTGCAAGAACTAGAACCATGAAAAACAAAAAATGACAATCATATAGCTACCAATTGATCAATATATTGATAGGCTAACACCGTAGAGAAAGGCAGGGACTTATGAATCCCCTATTCCTCCTTGGGAGGTCTCTTGAGTTCCCTAATATATATCTCTTCTCTTCATACGATTGCAAGTGAAAATGGTGAAGAAATACAATGCCAATCCTCTCAAGAGGTGAGTGGAGTGGCCCTTGCTATAGTGCTTGAATGATTCAAAGAGAAAAGAGGATTCTCCAAGAAGAATTCTTGCAATATAACAATACCTTGAAGTTATTTTTTTTTTATCAAAGCCATGGCACATATTTATAGTGTCCATTCATGGAAAGATACAGCTGGTTCATAGTGTGAATAAGGGGCCTTTTAGGGCACTTCCTATCCTTTGACCAACCTCCAAGCTAGATTTTGCTTAGATATGAGTGTCAAATCATGTTGGGGGTCGGACTCGAAGTGGTTTATAGGCTAACAAGATTCATAAATGCGTCGTTCATGAGAAGTGCACATAATTTCTCATAGAAATTTGTGCATCTTGTGCACAGTGCGCGATTAGGGTTGTGTTGGCCGACACATTCTACGTACAGTGTGTGCGCTTCCTTTGATGAATTTGCACACTTTAATTTTTGAACCAAGTGTATAATTTTGTGCCTTTTTTATGGATTTTGGTGTTGTAGGTGTAATAATTGTTGTTGGCATTGATTTCTTTCCTCAACCATTGTGTGCAACGATTTTCAATGATACCAAAAATTATTCAAATAATTTATGAATGTGCAACGTTGACGAGTTCTTTGTTTGGTGTGTTTTCAGAGTTGTCATTGATGCCAACTGAATATGGACGAGAGCAGAGAATCAAAAATCTGGAAATAGAAGAAAGGAGGCAAAAAAATTTCCAACATCATGAAACGCGAAGTCTCAAAATGCGAAGAGGAGATCTGGGTCATCGGATCACTGAAGTTCATGGACCATTGATCTAGCACGATGAAGTTCGGAGTTTGGGAGTTTGAAAAATTGGAGAAAGGAAGTGAGATAAATTTCAAGTTCGTGAAACACAAAGTCCCGATGTGATTGGCCTCAAGTCACAACAAGAGGTCACATTAGCAAAGAATAAGGGAAGGAGCTAGCGTCACTAGGCTCTACTTCGGACATCGGGAATTGGTACAGTCAGAATATCTCACAGCAGAATATCTGAAGCGCGAAGTTTCAAAGAAATTTTTTGATTGGCGAGTGGTCACATGGAGAGGTATGTTACGCCTAGTGCTTGTTCATGCAGGTAAAGTCTGCAAGGACCTATGGATCAAAAATCCTTTGCGTGTATAATCCAATGATGCAGATTAAATAGACAATCTGTTCAAAGGGTTGTTGTTTGACTTCGTGATTTCTTGATTAATTATGATTAAGTTATACGAACTAAATCATTGTTCTTGGGTGTTATAGATTCGTAGTGTAATGGATTATGATAAAAAAAAATAAAAGAAAAATGTCATGATAGAGTGAGGTTGGCTATTTTTCTCTGAAAAATGAATTGAACCATATGCAATGAAAATAATAGTATGAACATAGGGAGAACAAATTTAGAGATGAAGAATAGAAGTGGGACAAATAAGAAGTGGTGAAAAGAGTAGAATGTACAAGAACCTAAGAGAATGAAAAGAATAGAGAAAGAGTAGATGGAAAGAGACAACAAGTGAAGCTAAGCATGAACATACAAAAGTTGAGTAGTATTGAAAAGCATAAAAGAGACAGCAAGTGGAGCCAAGCATGAATAGATAGAAGCAGAGCAGAATTGTAGAAAAGAGAAGAAATGGTAAGCATTGACATATATGTATTGTTGTAAGGTATTATTCAAGAAAAACCTTATAATCAAGGTGGTACGGTGGCGCTAGGGAGGATTGTGGTCCTCTATTATTCAATTTGGTTCTTGAATTTTGGGAGTTGTATCTTCCATCTAGTTGTGGCTAGAAAAGAGGGAGGTAGGGTGGTGCTAGGGAAAACGAAGAGTTTTTTGTGTGCAATTTGGTGCTTGTATAAATGGAAGTAGGTGCTTCCATCCAGTTGGTGTTGGATATCATAAGGAGAAAATATGCTTTTGTCTAGTGGGTGCTAGAGAATCTTGAGGGTTGGTGCTCTCTATAAGTTGCAGCTTATTAAATGAGAGGTTTTAGACTCATTTTGAGTTGGTTCTCAAAGACATATGATGTACATAACATAAAATACTTCCTATCATTCTAAGAAGAATAGTTTTTCTTCCTTTATGGTTTTCCTCATGAATATTTGTCTATGTGTATATCATATGTGTGATTGATGTTTATTAATTTTGTTGTTCATGTCTTGCATAATCTTGATGATCACTTGGAGAACATTAATAATATTTAAAATGCATAAAATTGTTTAATTACAGTAACAACTGATTCACCCCCCCCCCCCCACCCCACTCAGTTGGCTTAGTAATTTCAACAATTGGTATCAGATCAGATTCCTTTTATTTAAAGGTAGATTTGTAAGCTTAAACATGACAAGTCATGAAGGGACTTCAACCAATAAGCCTCCTCTGTTGGATGGAACAAATTTTTCTTTTTGGAAAGTTAGAATGAGAACATACATTATGGCCTTAGGTGATGATATTTGGGATGTAGTAGAGACTGGATATACAAAACCTATTGTGCTAGCTTCCAAAGATGATAAGTTAGAATTTAGCTTCAATGCAAAGGAAATGAATTCTATCTTGACTGGGATTGTTGAAGCTTAGTTTGTAAAGGTTATGCAAATTGAATCTGCCAAAGAGATGTGGCATAAACTTATTAGCAATTATGAAGAGAATCAGAAAGTAAAAGGTGCCAAACTTCAGACATATAGACTGGAATTTGAACAACTAAATATGAATGAGGATGAAACAATTAGTAAATATTTTTTAATAATTGAGGAGCTTGTGAATGACATGAAGGGTCTTTGTGAGAAGATTGAAGACGCACTTTTAGTTCAGAATATTTTAAGATCTATGCCTGATAGATTTAATTCAAAAGTTTATGCAATAGAAGAACTGAATGATCTTAAAAGTTTTCCTATTGATCAACTCCTAGGAACTCTAAATACTTATGAAATGAGGATTAGTAAAGATAAACCCATCAGTAGAGAAACATTTTTTAAAGAAGACAAGAATACTGATTCAGAATTATATGATATTGACGCAACATTTATGAGAAGGTTAAATAAAGGATCAGGCAAATACCAAGGCAAGATGCCATTTAAATGTTTCAATTGTGGTAATATAGGTCATTTTTCATCTAAGTGTCCTCACAAGGAAAAATACAAGAACTCTGATGATGAAAAGCAATACAAATTTAAAAAATATAGTAAAAGGAAAAGTTTGTGTGCAAATAATGATGACTCCTCATAAGACATAGATAGAAATTCATCTTGTGAAGATAAAGTGAATGATTTTATGCTTATGGCCATAGGAGACCTTGATGATGAATACACAGGAGGTGACATGAATGATGAAGAAGTTGTGGTTGATATGGAAGGTGAACTAATCAGTGCTTTAGAAGAGATTGAAAGACTTAGACTTAAGAAGAGAAAACAAAAACAATTATTGATGTAGTTTGAAAAGAATTGTAAAGAACCAAGTGAAGATTTTATTTCGTTAAAATTAGAATTAGAAGAAGCAAAGAAAATAGAAGATATTATAAAACAACAATTAGAAGAGAATAAAGTGAGATGTGAAGCTCGGGAAGAAGAAGTAGTGGAAACTAGAAAAGAGTCAGAGAAGTTTCAAGCCTTGTATCACCAAAATCTGTCAAGTATCAAAGCCTCAGAAGAATTGAATAGCATCCTGAGTAAACAAATATCTCCATTGATAAAAGATGGTCTAGGTTATGAAATTGGTTCAAGTAGCATTCAGTCAGGAAACAAAGAATCTACTAAGATGATCAAATTTCAAGTCAACAGACAGTCAGATCATGAGCATACTCTACAAACAAAAGTTAATAAAGATAAGTTGAATTCTGAATAGGAACAAAGCGAACAAAATATAAAGAAACCAATTTCAAGAGGAAGGTCAATATTTAGGTATCAAAACTTGTTCTATGGTTACTGTTATTATTGTTCTAATTTTGGTCATAAAGCTGCAAATTGTGGAATTAAGTTTAGAAGTATGCAACTAAGGAGGTCATAGAATGAACAACGGTTGCAACATAGAACTAAACAGTCAGAGAGTAGACAATATCATAAAAATTATTTTGATCCATTGTATAATGAGTTTGAATGTCACATTTGTCATAATTTTGGTCACAAAGCCTTAGATTGTCATTTGAAGAATTACAAAGTTGATCCAAGAATAAATTACTCAATTAAAAATGTCAAAATATGGAAAAAGAAAGAAAGTAATAAATGTGGGTTAGTACTTTCTGCTAAAATACAAAAGGATCCTTGGTATATTGACAGTGGATGTTCCAAAGATATGACTGGAGAAAAAAAATAAATTCTATCTCTAAGTGAAAGTAAATCAGGGAATGTAACTTTTGAAAATGATGCACTAGGAAAAATCAAAGGTAAAGGAACGGTAAGTCTAAGTAATGGAAAAGGGAAAGCTTAAGATGTGTTGTTTGTAGATGGTCTGAAACATAATTTGCTTAGTGTCAGTCAAGTTTGTGATAGAGGATGTAAAGTTATTTTCACTTCCAAATATTGTAGAATACAATCTGTGAATTCACGACAGTTGATTGCAAAGGGCATAAGAACATAAAATAATGTCTATGTTTTGAAAGAAGAAAAAGAAGAATGTCACATAAGAAAGTATGATGAAAGTTGGCTATGGAATAGGAGACTTGGACACCTAAATTTTGATCATCTGATCAAACTTAGAAACAATGGGGTAGTAAAATATATTCCAAAGATATCAAAGCCATATGATTCTATATGTAAACCTTGTCAAATAGGAAACCTTACTCGGACACAGTTTAAATCTAAGAACTTTGCATCAACAGAGAAACATGTTCAGTTAGTACATATAGATTTAAGTGGACCATAAAGGAAGGAAGGTATAGGAAAATAAAATTCTTGCATGTTGATTATTGATGATTATTCTAGACTCACGTGGGTTGCCTTTCTGAAAGAAAAATATGAAGCATTTGAAAAATTCAAAGTGTTTAAGTCTCTGACTGAAAATCAAACAGGAAAAATATTGAAGGAAATAAGGTCTAATAGAGGAGGAGAGTTTAGTTCAGGGGACTTCAAAGGGTTTTTTGATAAACATGGGATCAAAAGAGAGTATACTATTCCAAGGACTCCACAACAAAATGGAGTAGTTGAGAGGCTGAATAAATCAGTTTAGCAGATGGAAAGATCAATGATGAATGAAAGGAATATTGCTCAAACATATTGGGTAGAAGCAATTCATACAGCTATACATATTCTTAACAAATCTCATCTCATGCCACAAAGTAACAAGAATCCTTATGAACTATGGTTTGGAAGACCTGCTTCAATCAAGCATTTTAAAGTCTTTGGGAATAAGTGTTATATCAAGAATAATGATGAAAATATTGGTAAATATGATGATAGGGATGATGAAGATATCTTCTTAGGGTATGCTACAAACAGTAAAGGACAAAGATTCTATAATAATGTAACATCCCTCTCTGGCGCACTGAGCAAACTTATTCTTTGAGGACACTTTCTCGCAAGTGATCCGGATTATTATGCTATTAAAACTTTTGATTTTGATTATGAGGCATTATGGATTGATGACATGTTGTTTTACTACATTGACATAGATAGGTTGTATTGACTTGGTTTCACTGAGTGTGTAGGATTTTGGACCTCGAGGATGCAAAGGCATCGATGGAACCCCTTGGACTCCGGATCGAGTCAGGGAGTGTACCATTGGGGTTTGATTATTTTTTCTATGATATTAGCGCATATGATTAGATGATATGATATGGATATATTCTGACATGATTTGTTGATCATGCAAGTTGACAATAGCTTGCCGACCAGACTCACATATGGAGTAAATGGGTCACGCACGACTACCAGAGATGTTGAGGGAGAGGTGTGGATAGCAGCCCTGCCATAGCCTACTAGAACACCCGCCATGGCTCGAACTGTAGGTTAACAATTACATAGTTCGAGAGGACCCACGATGCCATGAGAGAAGACTGTGACAGTTGCTCACGATGATTCTAAGGGGCGCACAATAAGGCCGGGCCTTATTCCTTAGAGGCCCCTAGTCTCCCACAGGTTCACCTGGCAGAGTATTGACTCCAGGGGTTATTTATGTCTACCAAGTCAGCCAAGAGGCGAGTGTCACCCTTGGAGCACATGGTGCATCCTGAAGGGCATGTAGTGCAAGGTAAAAGATGAGGTGAATGGCACCCTTGGAGCACCTAGTGCATCCTGAAGGGCACATTGCGTTGCTGATGATAGAGGAATGAACCTAGATGGCCTTGGACGAATAACGTGTTAAGTATTTTTAAAACGGATTCCCTAATTAAATGTCACCCAGTACAAAATTTAAGGCCTAAGTCTAAATTACGCTAGTGGTAAAATTTTGTCTTCTATAAAAAAAATTATAATAATAATAATAATAATAAAAATAAAAACAACTTAAATAGTAATTTTGATCTTCCTTAAATCTTGTAACATGAAGGGAGTAAGAAATTTAATTTATTCATAAAAAATAAAATCTATGGATATAAAATGTAAAGAGGGAAATAATTGTTTTATCTTTTTGATAATATAAAATATACTAATTTAATGATAAAAGGGAAAAGGGGTTAAATTCCACACCTGCCTTTTTGAGTTCTAAGTAAAAAGGGGAAAGAGGGAAAATCAAAAGTTTAGGAAACTAGGAAAAAAGGTAACATAAAAAAAAGGGGAACTTAAGGGAAAAAGCGGAAAGTCAAACTTAGTAAAGAATCTACCATTTAAGAACTTTCTAATTTAAACTCAACTAGCATTTTAATAAAAGGGAAAGCTATTAAAAACTGTAAGAGAATTTGGGGACACCTAGGAGTGATTCTAGGAGTAACTCTAGGTGGGTGAGGGAAATAAAGATAATTACTTAATTAAAGAAATTAATTTATGGAGGAATGTAGGGGATGGGGGACACTTGTACGGAGAAGAATGTTTATGAATTTATTTTTAAAACTTTAATTAAATGAGAAAATAGGAAAGAAAGGAAGTTTGAAACTCTATATAATGAAGGAGGGAGAAGGATGAAGACCATATTCTGTTTGTGTAACGTTACGCTGCATAAATATCTACTTGACTGATTTAACTTGTGGGAGTTGGGATACCCAACTCAGTGAGAAGTGGTAGCTCAGCCTTGCGAGGCGAGATGGGAGCTAGTTGAAATCTCTGGATAGTGGGTGTGGCCCCCTTGTGGCTCAGGGGGCTAAGGAGGAAGAAGAGTACCCCTAGCATTGGCTGGGAGGTACCAGTGAAGTCTCGACGGTCAGCGAGCTGGAGTTGCACGGAGCACGCGGACGTCATTCCGAGCGGGTGATGAGGCAACGGTACACTCTTTTCATTTTGTATGGTATAATATATTAGGACTTATGATCGGTTTTACTTAGCTAATGGAGAAGTAAACCGATGTTTTGAATGAAACTGTTCTTAGCCTAGCTCAATGGTTGTTGTCTCCTATGGCCTTCGATTTCCCGCATGTCCTAACCACCTGGATATGATTGATTGTGTCCTTTTGGTTGTTTTCCCTTCATCCTTAGCTCCTCAGTCCTTGCCTGAGCAGTCGGCCAGGAGCCTGATCTATAGTCGTCGCCTTAGCGTTAAAAGACCTATGGATCTCAATGCCCTACTTTTCTGTGTGAGGATGATGAGCAAAGGATGAACCTATTAGCCATCTACCCTGTTGTTGTTCTTGGCTGATTGTTGGTTTTGCACCTTCATGCATTTGATTACCATTGCCATTTAATGGTTGATGATGAAGTTTTGTTAACCTCTTCCCCTTTTTTTTGGGATGATTGACGGTTGCATTTTTAACGTTTATCCCAACGAATTTACTGTGTGATTTTGTGTACCGCGTTGCCATTCAATCTACGATTCTAGATCACATTTTTACACCTATGGACTGTGGTTTTATCTCCGTATCTTAATATATTTTGGGACAAAATTGGCTTGCTTATTTGCCCACTCAATGACAGTTTATAAATTTATTCGGACTGATTTGAATGTTTAATTACATAGTGATTTCTACATGTGTGACAACGCCCTCTTTATATTTAATTATTTTGTATTATCCCTTTCAACTCGATAGCCATTTTTTTGTTAAGACATCGAGAATGTTTATTACTTTGTTACTGTGGTAATATGGTTATTATTGTGCCTTCACTATATTTAAAAATCCACGGATGTAGATTGGGTTGGTAAAATGAGCTTTATTTATATAGTGGGCCAACGATAGTCATTTTACTCCTTTATTTCCTGGGATGTTGTACAACGATTTGCTTTTATATTATTGCTAGCAATGATCTATGTGTTTCTCGCACCTGTAATACCCGTCGCCTGGAATACAATACCCTTCCCTTTACCATCCCACAAATCAACTATTGCAACTTTAGAGTTAATTTTTGGGTGTTTGAACAAACCAGAACACACTGAAGCACCACCCCTAGCAGGATTTATGCTTGGACAAGTTTCTTCCAGGACGACAAATGTTGAAATACATCAAAAAAATCCACACAGATAGGGACAAGGATCAGCAGCAAAAGCATAGGCATTGGTCCAAGAATGACGAGTGGAAGAGAAGGGTTTTATTGCCTCACAGACAATCACAATGAAGACTCACCCACTTCAAACAGAGGCAAAAACAAGATGAAATTCATTGCTAATATTTGTAAAAAAGTCACACGAAGCAGCTGTTGGGAAACCGTTCTGAATGACAATAGAGTCGGTGATGAAGTAAACCCTATTTACATCCTACAAGTGTTGTCATACGTCAAGAATCCCACAAAGGATCTAGGATTTTTAACTGGGCATGAAAACATAAGGGTTTCAGCCACACAACTCAAACTTAGTCTAAAATTATTCATATCGTCACCAAGACTGACATGTTCATTAGAGCCGGAGTTCTGAAGCAAGAGTTCATTGAATTTACTGAAAAAAGTGAGCCGGACAATGCTCATGTGAAAGTGTTCGATGCCCTTAACATGCCTCTGAAGGATTATACTAATAATAATAACAACAATACCACTTATGTTGTGTTTGATGTACTGATAATTGCATGTGCTCAAAAGGGTTTATTCCATGAGGCCATTGATGTACTCTATAGGCTGCGGTGTAGACAATTTATGCCTATGGTTCAGGCCCGTAACACCCTTCTTAGCGCATTGCTCAAAATGGATAGAGTAGACCTGGTTGGGAGTGTGTATGAAAAGATGGTTTCCATTGGTCTTCATCCTAATGTTTATGTTTACAATACCTTGATTAATGCTAGCTGCAAGGAAGGTAAGTTGCAGAAAGCCTTTCAATTATTTGATGAAATGAAAATGATTAATATTGTTCCCACTGTTGTCACTTACACCATTCTCATCTCTGTTCTATGCAAGGGAGACAGGATGCAAGATGCAAGTGACCTGTTTAAATCAATGCAGGCTCTTGATGTGGCTCCTAATCTATTTACATATAGTGATATGATGAATGGATACTGCAAAATGACTAATATGAAGGAAGCCCTTAAGCTTTATGATGAGATGCTACAGAAAGGCATTGAGTCTAATGTTGTTATATACTGTACTCTGATTGATGGGCACTGCAAGGAGAGAAATATGAAGGACAAAGGAACAAGAACTCACATTGTTTCCAACAAAAGAAAAGGGAGAGTAAGAGAACAAATGTTGAGGTGAAGATTTAGATATACATATCCTTACCACTACATTGATGAAGCCAATTCCTCCTATAATCTTTTTCACAACATCGGAGAAGACGTTCCTTGGAAGAGAAGATTTGTGTTTAAATTATGCTACTCTATTCGTATTCATCCATATCAAATGTGAGTTTGTGTTCCATAACTCATTGTTCATGTAAAATTATTATGCCCACTAGTATGCCTAAACTCATATCAGAATAGTCCTTATGTTTCTTAACTCATTGTTCCACCTAAGATTATTATTCCCTTCACTTTTTCTAAAGTAATAAACCATGCAGTTAGGTGTTAGCAACTGAAAACATCCTTGCAGATATAACACTCCAACTTTCATTAAACAACGATTGACATGCATTTATATCGAAGGCTAAAAGTAGGAACTAACTATATCGACATAGTTTTGATAACTAGGAGAGTGTCCTTAAGGGCTATGCATTGTTGATGGAATCCTTCTCATGTGTTTCTACATTTAAGATGCCCCTTTTTGGATGTGTCCCCTTACTTTATTCTTCGGTTGCTTGATTTGAAATGAAACTATCTCATCTTTCCTCCAGGTGCCTAAAATGTCGACCTTGCTTGTTTCGTCCCATTGCCCTTGTGATAAATTGTAGGGTCATAGTTGTTGTTGCCTGTTCTATGGGTGTGGTGCTCACCGTAAGCTAGATCATCTAGTTGTAATCACCATTGTTGTCCTATTTTTCAAAAAAAAAAATTGTACTATTGTTTTGGGTGTAGACACAAAGAAGGGGATGTTACATATGGTATCAAAGACAGGTTCAACCCTGCAACTGTGGATCACCAAGATTTCCACTACAATAACTCGTGAGTTTTAACCCTTTCATTAATTGAAAACCTTAGTGTGTCCTTGTGGGATCACATTTAGGGGACACCTCAGAGGTTCACAACATGGTGCCATGGAAGGAGGTGTTACACCTCCAGAAGTTCCCGCACCGTCAGAGTCAAATCCCTAAGGGGGGAAGAGAAAGTCCTTGGAATGGATTCTCTTGTTGTAAGGGATGACGTAGTTCTAACAAGGCCCTTCCAGGTAATTCCCAAGGGCCTTGATTCACCATTGGTGTTGAGTTGAGGCTAGGGCACCTGTACCCCTGAGGGTCCACAATGTGCCCTAGCTAGTACCGTTAGCATCCACCGATAAATTGAGAGAGTTGAGTTCTCAAGTCCTTGAGTGTCGTGGACGGATGTGTCATTGAGGCATGGTTGTAGAGTAAGGTGTTATGCTTCATGCTTTGTGATTACGACCTCCAACATGAAGGACCACAAGGTGGTCTTTCAACTGAAGGGGAACGCTCTTTTATGGTGGAAGACGCTCCTACCACTTTGAACCTGGTCATCGATGTCGTTCCATGGGAAGAGTTTGACTCCTTGTGATGAGATGGTCCTATGATGCCAGAGTATGAGGCCTGTTTTTGGAGCTGCTTTGGTATGCTCCACACCCTTGCCGAGAAACTTAAGGTCAACAAGTTTGTGTTGGCCTTAGCATTGGAATTCAGCTTCTACTTCGAGCTCTAGGATTACTGGATCGAAGAAAGGATGTTGGACATGTAGGGAACCAAACTATGAGCGAGAATTCCCTGTGGAGAGGACCAGAGCATCTGGATCCACCAGAACCACTACCATGGGAGATATGGGCGAGGCCCATTAGATTCATGCAGTGGGGAATAATCGCCAAGTAGAGCACTAGTCGACTGTGCTCGAGACCTCAGGTACCATCACTGAAAAGACACTTAATATTTGATTGATCCCGATGCTACCGAGAGTTTCCATTCTAGTGCAATGTTGAAAAGGATTAAAGTAAATACAGTTGAACCGGATGAGTTTAGCTTGCATAGATGGCTTCGGGAGCCAAACAGAGGGTTGAAGGAAAGGTTATGGGTTGTACCCTTAACCTCATAGATTTTGTCACCAAGGCCAACTTGTACATCACGATCTTAGTATCTTATGATGTTGTGATTGGTATGGATTGGTTGGAATCGCATGATGCAATACTCAAATGTAAGACAAAACGGTTGATCTTGGCCATTGATGAGTGACAGAGACGTGTGATTGTAGGATGGAACCAAGGAGTTTCCCTGAGGTTCATATCTTACTTGCAGCTATGGAAGAGCATACGCAAGGGGTGAAAGATTTATGTGATCCTTGCGTTAAACGAGAAATGAGTAGTGTAGGATTAGAACACCTTCCAGTGGTGAGAGAGTTTGCGGATGTATTTTTTCATGAGTTACCTGAGATGCCACTAGAGAGGGAATTGGAGTTTACCATAGACCTAAAATTGGGGACTGAACCAATAGCAAGAACACCTTATCGGATGTCGACCCCATAGTTACAAGATTTGAAAATGCAACTGAAGGAGTTGTTGGACCTGGGACTAATATGTCCAAGCGTGTCATCGTGGGGTGCGCCTGTTATTTTCATACGAAAGAAGGATGGGTCATGGAGGCTCTACATTGACTACCATCAATTGAACAAGGCAACGATCAAAAATCAGTATCCATTGTCGAGGATTGATGATATGTTTGATCAAATGAAGGGCACAATGGTGTTCTCGAAGATCGACTTAGGATCTAGATACCACCAGTTACAGATTAAGGAATATGACGTCCCTAAGACCACCTTTAAGACAAGGTTTGGACATTCCAAGTTTACTATTTTACCGTTTCGACTGAAAAACGCCCCAGGGGTATTTATGAGTTTGATGAATGGGTTGTTCCATGAGTACTTGGACAAGTTCATCCAAGTATTCGTTGACGATATTTTGATTTACTCTCAGACAATGGAGGAGCATGATGAGCACTTGCGCTTGGTACTACAGTGTCTACGAGAGCACAAATTGTATGGGAATTTGTCCAAATGCTCATTTTATCAATCGAAGATTCACTACTTAGGGCATGTCATCTCTGGAAAAGGCATCATCGTGGATCCAACGAAGGTCGAGGCTATTATGGAATGGACTGCGCTGACGAATGTCTCGTAAGTGCATAGCTTCATGGGTTTAGAAGAATATTATCAATGGTTTGTCGAGGGATTTTCGAAGATAGAAAATCCGATCACGGAGTTGCAGAAGAAGAACAAGAAGTTTGTTTGGACCAAGAAATGCATGGAAGCATTTTGGAGGCTCAAGGAGTTGTTGACAACAGCATTGATACTAAAGGTCCCTGACATGGACGCAGACTTCTTGGTATGCACTGATGCATCTAAGGAAGGCTTAGGTAGAGTCATGATGTAAGACGGATGAGTGATCACTTACATTTTGAGGAAACTGAGAAGGCATGAGGAGAACTATGTGATGCACGATTTAGAGTTGTTAGCCATCATGTATGCCTTGAAGGTTTGGAGACACTACCATGTTGGATGAAAATTTGAACTAAAGACTGACCACTATGGACTACAACATTGTTTACGCAAAGTGACCTGAACGCATGACAATGGCATTGGTTGGAATTGCTTAGTGAGTATGACTTTGAGATTATCTACATAAAAGGAATAGTGAACCGATTGGCGGATGCATTGAGTCAGAGACCACGCATCTTTTCGCTTCAAACAAATCCGCGTGAAAATATTCTAACTTTATAGCGTGATGATGACTGGTACAAAGCGGTCGAGAGTTTTATCGGACAAAACACAATGATGGTACCACGATTTGAAAGATTTTCATTTGATAGCGATGGATTATTGAGGTTTAAAAATCGGATCTACGTAGCTCCTAACAACGAGTTGAGGATGTTGATTTCGAGCGAGGCTCATAGAGCATTTTACATGGCTCACCCGAAAGTCACAAAGATGAGGGCAGACCTTAAACCCTTATTCTTCTGGAAGGGAATGAAGGTAGACATAGTCAACTATGTGGCTAGATGTCTAGAATGTCAGCAGGTAAAGGCTAAACATAGACACCCAGCAGGATTAATACAACCACATGTTATTCCAGAATCGAAATGGGAGGTTATTTCGATGGATTTTATTGTTGGATTGCCACTGAACGACAAGGAGACATGACTAGATTTTTGTAGTAGTAGACACTCTGATGAAGAGTGCTCACTTTATTCCTATGCATATGATGTATCAGGAACCTGACATAGGTATATTTTTCATTAGTGACATTGTGAGGCTACATGGCATGCCTAAGAGGATTATATCCAATCGAGGATCGGTGTTTACTGGACGATTTTGGATGAGTTTCCAAGAGGCCTTGGGAACCCAACTTAACTTTAGTACTACATATCACTCGGAGACTGATGGGTAGACTGAACGAACAAACCCAAACTTGGAGGACATGTTGTGCATGTATGTGATGGACCAACAAAAGCGTTGGGAAGAATTTTTTCCACTGATAGAATTCGCTTACAAAAACAATTACCAGAGCACCATTAAGATGGAGCCTTTCAAGTTTCTTTATAGGTGACCATGTCGGACGCCTTTGAGTTCGGTTCGGCTTGAGGATAGGGTCCTGGTAGGACCAGAAGCGATCCAAGAAATGGAAGAGAAAATGAAAATAATAAGACAAAGGATTAAAGAAGCGCAAGATTGACATAAGAGTTATGTTGATGCGCACCATGTCGATCATAGTTACGAGGTCGGGGATCAAGTCTTATTGCGGGTTAAACCACATAAGAGGTCAATCAAGTTTGGGAAGGGAGATAATCTCTCTCCTAGGTTTGTGGGACCTTTCAAGATTATGGAGAGAAAGGGTCTCGTGGCCTATTGACTAGCCTTGCCTGATTCTTGGAGGCGTACGCACGATGTGTTTCATGTTTATGTTTGGAGACATTATATTAGTGATCCTACACATGTTATTGACATGAGTTCCTTACAGGTATTGGATGAGGCGGCACTCACAACTGAGTTGATTCACATGTTGGATCATCGCGTTCGACAGCTACGACGTCAAATGATAGAGAAGGTCAAGGTTCAGTGGGACAATTATAGTCTGCACTCAGGGACTTGGGAGGACGCATATGATATGTGCCAGCAGTTTCCATTTTTGTTTGATAGATAGACATATGATACTGTGATACACTTTATTTTGACATTTATACTATGAAACTTCTGGACGAAGTTTAGATCAAGAGGGGGTGTATGTAACATCCCACTCTGGGGAACTAAGTGAATTTTTTCTTTGAAGACACTTTCTCGCAAGTGATCTGGATTATTATGCTATTAAAACTTTTGATTTTGATTATGAGGTGTTATGGGTTGATGACATGTTGTTTTACTACATTGACATAGATAGGTGCTATTGACTCGATTTCACTGAGTGTGTAGGATTTTGGACCTCGAGGATGCACAGGCATCAATGGAACCCCTTGGACTTCGGATCGAGTCAGGGAGTGTACCATTGGGGTTTGATTGTTTTTTCTATGATATTAGCACATCTGATTAGATGACATGATATGGATATATTCTGACATGATTTTTTGATGATGCAGGCTAACGATATATTGTCGACCAGACTCACATATGGAGTAAAGGGGTCATGCACGACTACCTGAGAAGTTGAGGGAGAGGTGTGGACAGCAGCCCTGCCACAACCTACTAGCACTCCCACCATGGCTCAAACTATAGGTTAATTATTACCTAGTTTGAGAGGACCCGCGATGCCGTGAGGGAAAATTACGATATTCTCTCACGATGATTCTAAGGGGTGTGCAATAAGGTGAGGGCCTTATTCCTTAGAGGCCCTTCGTCTCCCACAAGTTCACCTGGTGGAGTATTGACTCTAGGGGTTATTGATGTCTACCAAGTTAGTCAAGAGGTGAGTGGCACCCTTGAAGAACGTGGTGCATACTGAAGGGCACGTCACGTAAGGGAACAAATGAGGCGAGTGGCATCCTTGGAGCACCTAGTGCATCCTGAAGGGCATGTTTCATTGTTGATGATAGAGGAATGAACCTAGATGGCCTTGGACGAATGACGTGTTAAGTATTTTTAAAATGAATTCCCTAATTAAATGTCACCTAGTACAGAATTTAAGGCCTAAGTCTAAATTACGTTAGTGGTAAAATTTTGTCTTCTATAAAAAAAAATTATAATTATAATAATAAAAATAAAAATAAAAACAACTTAAATAGTAATTTTGATCTTCGTTAAATATTGTAACATGAAGGGAGTAAGAAATTTAATTTATTCATAAAAAATAAAATCTGTGGATATAAAATGTAAAGAGGGAATTAATTGTTTTATCTTTTTGATAACTTAAAATATACTAATTTAATGATAAAAAGGAAAAGGGGTTAAATTCCACACCTGCCTTTTTGAGTTCTAAGTAAAAAGGGGAAAGAGGGAAAATCAAAATTTTAGGAAACTGGGAAAAGAGGTAACATAAAAAGGGAAAAAGGGGAACTTAAGGGAAAAAGCGGAAAGTCAAACTTAGTAAAGAATCTACCATTTAAGAACTTTCTAATTTAAACTAAATTTACATTTTAATAAAAGGGAAAGCTATTAAAACATGTAAGAGAATTTGGGGACACCTAGGAGTGATTCTAGGAGTAACTCTAAGTGGGTGAGGGAAATAAAGATAATTACTTAATTAAAGAAATTAATTTATGGAGGAATGTAGGGGATGGGGGACACTTGTACGGAGAAGAATTTTTAGGAATTTATTTTTAAAACTTTAATTAAATGAGAAAATAAGAAAGAAAGGAAGTTCGAAACTCTATATAATCAAGGAGGGAGAAGGATGAAGACCATCTTATGTTTGCGTAACGTTACACTGTAGAAATATCTACTTGACTGATTTAACTTGTGGGAGTTGGGATACCCAGCTCAATGAGGAGTGGTAGCTCTACCTTGAGAGGTGAGTTGGGAGCTAGTCAGAATCTTTGGATAGTGTGTGTGGCCCCTTTGTGGCTCAGGGGGCTAAGGGGGAAGAAGAGTAGCCCTAACATTGGCTAGGAGGTACCGGTGAAGTCTCGACGGGCGGCGAGTGGGATTTACATGGAGCGCGCAGACGTCATTCAGAGCGGTCGATCAGGAAATGGAACGCTCTTTTCATTTTGTATGGTAGAATATATTAGGAGTTATGATTGGTTTTGCTTAGTTAATGGAGAAGTAAACTAATGTTTTGAATGAAACTGTTCTTAGCCTAGCTCAATGTTTGTTGTCTCCTATGGCCTTCGATTTCCTGTATGTCCTGAACACCTGGCTGTGATTGATTGTGTCCTTTTGGTTGTTTTCCCTTCGTCCTTATCTCCTCAGTCCTTGCCTGAGCAGTTGTCTAGGAGCCTGATCTACAGTCATCGCCTTAGTGTTAAAATACTTATGGATCTGAACGCCCTTCTTTTTTGTGCGAGGATGATGAGCGAAGGACGAACCTGTTAGCCATCTACCCTGTTGTTGTTCTTGGATGATTGTTGGTTTTGCACCTTGATGCGTTTGATTACCCCTGACATTTAATGGTTGATGATGAAGTTTGGTTAACGTCTGCCCCTTTTTTTGGGATGATTGATGGTTGTATTTTTAATGTTTATCCCAACGAATTTACTGTGTGGTTTTGTGTACCGGGTTTCCATTCACTCTGCGATTCTACCTCACATTTTTACACCTCTAGACTGTGGTTTCCTCACGTTTTTACACCTCTGGATAGTGGTTTTATCTCCGTATCTTAACATATTTTGGGACAAAATTGCCTCGCTTATTTGCCCACTCAATGACAGTTTATAAATTTATTCAGACTAAGTTGAATGTTTAATTACACAGTCATTTCTACATGTGTGACAGTGCCCTCTTTATATTTAATTATTTTATATTATCCCCTTCAACTTGACAACCATTTTGTTGTTAAGAGATCAAGAATGTTTATTACTTTGTTACTGTCGTAATATGGTTATTATTGTGCCTTCATTATATTTAAAACTCCATATATGTAGATTGGGTTGGGACAACGAGATTTATTTATATAGTGGACCAACGATAGTCATTTTACTCCTTTATTTCCTAGGATGTTGTACAACGATTTGCTTTTATATTATTGCCAGCAATGATCTATGTGTTCCTCATGCCTGTAATACCTGTCACCTGGAATACAATACCCTTCCCTTTACCATCCCATGAATAAACTATTGCAACTTTAGAGTTATTTTTTGGGTGTTTGAACAAACCAAAACACGCTGAAGAACCACTCCTAGCAGGATTTATGCTCACACAGATAGGGACAGGGATCAACAAAAAAAGCATAAGCATCTACTCAAGAATGACGAGTGGAAGAGAAGGGTTTGATCACCTCACAGACAATCACAATGAAGACTCACCCACTTCAAACAAAGGCAAAAACAAGACGGAATTCATCGCTAATATTTGTAAAACAGTCCCACGAAGAAGCTACTGGGAAACCGTTATGAATGACAATAGAGTCGGTAATGAAGTAAACCTTATTCATGTCCTACAAGTGTTTCCATACGTCAAGAATCCCACAAGGGCTATGACCTTTTTAACTGGGCACGAAAACATAAGGGTTTCAGCCACACAACCCAAACTTATTCTACAATTATTCATATCATCCCCAAGGCCGACATGTTCATTAGAGCCAGAGTTCTGATGCAAGAGTTCACTGAATTTACTAAAAAAAGTGAGTCGGACAATGCTCATATGAAAGTGTTCGATGCCCTTAACATTCCTCTGAAGGGTTATACTAATAATAATAACAACAATACCACTTTTGTTGTGTTTGATGTATTGATAATTGCATGTGCTCAAAAGGGTTTATTCCAGGATGCCATTGATGTATTCTATAGGATGCGGTGTAGACAATTTATGCCTATGGTTCAGGCCTATAACACCCTTCTCAGCACATTGCTCAAAATGAATAGAGTAGACCTGGTTGGGAGTGTGTATGAAAAGACGGTTTCCAGTGGTCTGCGTCCTAATGTTTATGTTTACAATACCTTGATTAATGCTAGCTGCAAGGAAGGTAAGTTGCAGAAAGCCTTTCAATTATTCGATGAAATGAAAATGAATAAGATTGTTCCCACTATTGTCACTTACACCATTCTCATCTTTGGTCTATGTAAGGGAGACAAGATGCAAGATGCAAGTGACCTGTTTAAATCAATGCAGGCTCTTGATGTGGCTCCTAATCTGTTTACATATAGTTCTATGATGAATGGATACTACAAAATGACTAATATGAAGGAAGCCCTTAAGCTTTATGACGAGATGCTGCATAAAGGCATTGAGTCTAATGTTGTTATATACTGTACTCTAATTGATGGGAACTATAAGGAGAGAAATATGAAGGACAAAGGAACAAGAACTCACAATGTTTCCAACAAAAGAAAAGGGAGAGGAAGAGAACAAATGTTGAGGTGAAGATTTAGATATACATATCCTTACCACTACATTGATGAAGCCAATTCCTCCTGTAAGCTTTTGCACAACATCAAAGAAGGCGTTCCTTGCAAGATAAGATTTGTGTTTAAATTATGCTACTCTAGACATATTCATCCATACCAAATGTGAGTTTGTGTTCCATAACTCATTGTTTCATGTAAACTTATTATGCCCACTAGTATGCCTAAACTCATATTAGAATAGTCCTTATGTTTCTTAACTCATTGTTACAGCTAAGATTATTATTCCCTTCACTTTTTATAAAGTAATAAACCATGCAGTTAGGTGTTAGCAACTGAAAATATCCTTGCAGATATAACACTCCAACTTTCATTAAACAACGATTGACATGCATTTATATCGAAGGCTAAAAGTAGGAACTAACTATATCTTCATAGTTTTGATAACTAGGAGAGTGTCCTTAAGGGCTATGCATTGTTGATGGAATCCTTCTCATGTGTTTCTACATTTAAGATGCCCCTTTTTGGATGTGTCCCCTTACTTTCTTCTTCAGTTCCTTGATCTGAAATGAAACTATCTCATCTTTCCTCCCGGTGCCTAAAATGTGGACCTTGCTTGTTTCGTCCCATTACCCTTGTGCCAAATTGTAGGGTCATAGTTGTTGTTGCCTGTTTTGCAGGAATGGTGCTCATCGTCAGCTGGGTCGTCTAGCTATAATCATCATTGTTGTCCTATTTTTCAAAAAAAAAAAATTGCACTGTTGTTTCAGGTGTAGACACAAAGAAGGGGATGTTACAAATAGGAGGCTGCATAAATTGGTTGATTGTATTGACATAAAAGTTGATGAAGAAATATCGGTATGAGATGTAAGAAGTGTTGAATAAACAACAAAGGATATAGTTGAAGTTGAAGATGAACATGTCCAAGAATCAGAAAGAGAAGACTCTGAGTCAAATGGAGATACAAATACTCAGACATACTCAAATCAGCAGACAAACAAAACCACCTCTCAAAATTGTTTGAAAGAATCATCCTGGAAAAAAAATAATTGGTGATATGAGTAAAGGAGTTCAGATAAGAAGTAAATTGATTAAATACTCAGAACAATCTCAAATTGATTTCCTATCTATGATTGACACAAAAATTTTGATGAATCTAGCAAGCATGATGATTGGATTAGAGCTATGAATGAAGAGCTTGATCAGATTGAGAAGAAAAATACTTTGGAGTTTGTTCCTAGACCTATAGATAAGAATGTAATAGGCTCCAAATGGATGTTTAAGAATAAAATGAATGAACAAAGACAAATTGTTAGGAATAAATCTAGATTGGTCTATAAGGGGTATGCACAAGTTGAAGGACATGATTTTGATGAAACCTTTGCACCATTGGAAAGATTGGAATCCATCAAAATGTTTCTTTCCTATGCATTTCATAAAAACTTTAACATATATCAGATGGATGTTAAGCCATCATTTCTTAATGGAGACCTAGAAGAAGAAGTATATATGGAACAACTTGAAGGATTTTCATTGACAGATAATCCTGACTATGTCTGGAAGTTGAAAAAGGAATTATATGGATTGAAAAAGGAACCATGATCCTAGTATTATAGTGATCAAAATGGATATTAGTGGCCACCCACCTTTTCCAACTAGCTCAAAATAGTTTTCTGACAATTTTGGCAATTTACTATTTTTAGCAGTTTTAACTTCCGGGGCCATTTTGAGGGCCTAAATGAAGGTTTTTCAAGATCGATCTCCTCAATCATAGCCTAAGGAATTATTGAGCCCCCAAAATTAATATCCTCAACGATACCTTTCCAACGGGCTATCACATGCCTAAAACAAAGATTGTATGAAAACGTTACGACCCTGAGAAGTTGATGTACTAACTTACCCAAACGGGGCCCACATGACTTTTGGCACTTCATCTCCTAGGGTTAGGTTTTTAGATGTATAGGGTTTTGGGAATTCTTGTTTATTGTAAAAATTCCTCCAGAGCCTCATTTTAATCTTCTTCTTGTGAATGTGTGCAGCCGTCACATCTCTTCTTAGAGATAAGCAGCCACCATTCCATCAAGCTTGTTTTCACTGCATTTTACACTTTCAGCTTATTTCGTTATTGAATAGAAAACCAATTTTACTGTATCTCTGTTATTTTGTGTTGATAACCTACTAATTGTATTCATTTTGTTCTTCTCATACAATCTGGATCAATGGTATCAGAGCGGTCTGCTCCTTGTCATTTTAATGCATGTCCCCAATGAGGTTGGAGTGCAAAGAGTTGGGTCTCAAGCCCAAGAGACCTATCATGGCAGGAGAAAATAAAGATGACAAGACATGAGATCCTTTCAAATTGTTGATTGAGAAATCCCTCATGTAACAGAGGAATGAGATGATGGATAGTTTTGCGCAAATCCTTTGGTGACTACCAACAGGCGATGCATATTCTTCGCACTACTACATATGGGCGGATTATTCCACGAAAATTTTCCACGCTTCAACTAGTTTCATATTTTTTTTATACAGGGCAAGATTTTTATCGCTATAGCCATGAAAGTTCATCGAAATATCAACGAAAATCTTATTTAAATATAGTCAAGATTTTTCCTCACTACAATGATGAACTTTCATGGCAATAGCGATGAAAATTTTTCCTATCTCATTGGTTGGTGTTAACGGCTAGTTGACTATTTTATCTATATATACGTGACTTTAAGAGACTTTGCGACATAATTTCTATAGTTGCGACACTATTCTTGGCTTTTGTTTGAGCTGTTTATTTTTTCCATCACCCACCGGTTGAAAAAATCCAATTCTTGATCTACATAGCTCGGATTTTGAACTTGCAAGGTTAGTATTTTATTTTTTATTGATGTACTCATTTAACTTGTAATTTTTTTATCAAATGTCCAAATTTCATTTAGCTTGTTTTTTCCTTGATAATATATTATAATATGTGTAGTACCATATTTCATGTCTTTGGTTTTTGGATCTAGTTAGTATATTCTATGGAAAA
>ML787514.1:1171768-1189689 GCA_009831015.1 Picea engelmannii | reverse complement strand
AAATGTTGCAGGATACTTCAATGCCTAAACGAATGTATATATTTATCATATTTATCATACTTCAATGCCTAAACTATGATGTACAATTCCTTATCTTATTTGGGGTATATTATGATTGCACCAACAAAAGTTTCAAGTGTTATTTTATCCAACTCCTTCTTTGTATCAAAGGTTCTGCCATTATGTATCATGCAAAATTTGCTTTGATTTCAAATGAAATTGCAAGTTTCATTAGATTTAATATTGATGCATTACAATTCTTTCATGTCAAATCTACAATTACTTGGTTTTCAATTGCAATGAATTGAAATGTTATACTTGCCTTTTCTAATGTGCATTGAAGAGACATTTCATTCCTAAATAATTTGCTAACCCCAGGAATTAACTTGGTTCAATTAAATTATCTTGTATCAACCAATTTACAACAAATTTTATATTTCTTAAGTCAATACAAAATTCACATCCTCTAACTACAAAATCCATACAAAACAATAATTGTTTTCCAAGATCATATTTCTTCATGTTGGTTTGCAATTAATTGTGGGTTAATATGGCATTACCATATTACAATGTAATATGGTAATCCCATATTACAATGTAATATGGCATTACCATATTACAATGTAATATGGTAATACCATATTACAATGTAATATGGTAATGTAATATGGCATTGCCATATTACATTGCAATATTGCATTGCCATATTACATTGCCATATTACAATGTAATATGGAAATGCCATATTACAATGTAATATGGCAATGCCATATCACATTGTAATATGGAAATTCCATATCACATTGTAATATGGAAATGCCATATTACATTGTAATATGGTAATGCCATATCTTGTGTAATTATTTTTTTTTTAAATTAATGCCATCGTCACAATATCGACGATAGTTTGTTGGAAAAAAATTGTATTTTGACCACCATGGAAATAGCAACGAACTTTCATTGCAAGTTGCCACAGGTTTTCGTCGCACATACATCATCTTCATCGAACTTTGGTCTTGATGAATCAATGTCGTTGATATTGCCATGGGTATTCGTCACATGTTGCCACAGTTTTTCGTCACACATACAACATATGCATCATAAGGTTTCGACTTGTCATAAATGTTCGTCTCAATTGCGATGAAATTTCATCATAATTGTCATGGTTGTTCATTATACTTGCGATGAGGTTTCGTTGTAATTGCGACGATGCATAGGGTTAATTGAACTTGAAGGTGGTGACACGTGGAGAGATAATTTTGTCAATGTTTCCACGCACACCTGGATCATCGATAGAGCAACGGAATTATTCCGACGAAAAAAAAAATTGGCTTTTGTGGAAATTGTGATGGATAAGTGTGGCAATATCAACGAAAAACCGTCGCAAATTTGGTCATATGTACTAGTGTCGAACGGAGGCACCGCCCCCTTCAAGTTACAAATAAACTTCGATATTCCTATATTTGAAGGTTAGATAGACGCCGATGTTGTTGACAAGTGGTTGAATATACTAGTAGGGTATTTTTCTATCCATAACTTTCCGAATAGATAAAAGATTACTTTTTCACTCCTCAAAGTCGTTCCCCATGTCAAAGATTGGTGGGAAACATTCTGTACGCAAAAGGAAACAGAGGAAACCTCATTATTTTCAGTCACAGCCACCTGGGAATCCTTTAGGGATTCTATTAAGGAACAATACTACCCTATCAGAAGTTATGATGAACTGTATACCAAATGGACCACACTGCGGCAAGAAAGAGACCAAGCAGTGTCAGATTTCACAAATATCTTCCATACCTTGTGCGCCAAGATGGGTATCAAATATTTGGAGCGACATTTGGTGCTCAAGTATTCTGGTGCTCTACATAGATACATCCAGACCGAAATGGAATTTCTGGACATATCATCCTTCGGCGTGACCTACCGATATGTCATCAAAATCAAGCAGAAGCTCAAACAAAAGATGCGACAATTTGGGCCTGGGAACCCCTCACAACAAAAGCCAGGAAATGGTGGCCCCAACCCATAGAACAAAGGATAGAGAAAATATGGAAAGTATTAAGACTACCACTCCAATATGCAAGCAAAGAAGGACACCAAAAAGACAAAGAAAGATATCGGGAAGTGGTGTGACTTCCATAATATTCCTTGGCATAACAATGTTGACTACAACTCAAAATAGTCGATGGTGGCTGAAGTGAAAGCCTCTAAATCAGATGTGGATTCTGACTCTGAGACAGAATCAGAAAGGGGAAGATAGATCATTTACATAGAACCCAGTGCCACAGTTTCTACCACCAAGCTCTAGCCTAGTGAACCAGACGAGCCAGAAGAACGAGAGCAGATGTGGGTAAAAGGCACCTCACTACACTTCATAGTTTATAGCGATAGCCAGAAGAACCTCATCTCAGCAGAGGTCGTCAAGCGACTGGCCCTACCAACAACGTCGCACCCACAACACTACACCATTAGATGGCTCCGCTAAGGAAGTGATATGCACATCAGCCAATAGTGTCGACTGTCATACGACATCAAGCCCTTCAAAGACAAGGTATTGTGTGATGTTGCTCTTCTCTAAGTTTGTGATGTTCTTTTGGGCCAACCTTATTTATGGAAATGTCATGTTGTATATGAGTCTAGGCCTCATAGTGTTATTATTACTTTGAACATGAAATTGTATAGGATACCTGAGGCAGTCCCACCTAGTGCTATTTGCTTGATATCTGCTAAGCAATGCAGGAAGGTCATCTCTCAGATGGGGAAGTTTTTATTCTTTGTGATTCACTCTTAGAATAAGAGAAAGATCACAGCCACATCGAGGGTCTCTGTGACTGACCTCTCCACACAGCAGAAGCAAGTAGATAAGGTCATGGAAGAATACTCGGATATATTCTCCTCACCTACAGGGGTACCTCTGCACTGCCAGGTCAAGCACCCCATCGATCTGACCCCCAACGCACTGCTACCCAATAAGACAGTCTATCATCACTCTTTGTTAGAGAATGAGGATTTCAAGTGACAAATACAAGAACTTCTCCATAAGGGGAACATCTACCCCATCTCATCACCTTGCGGGAGCCCAATGGTGTTGGTACAGAAAAAAAGATGGAACCTAGTGACTCTGTATTGATTATCGGGCTCTAAATAAAATCACTGTTAGAAACCAGTACCCAATTCCCTGAATCACCGACCTCCTTGATCAACTCACGGGGGCCAAATACTTCAGTAATATTGATCTGAAGTATGGCTACCACCAGGTCCCGATAGAAAAAACATATGTATGGAAGACCGCCTTCAAGTCAAAGGAAGGCCTTTTTGAATGGTTGGTCATGCCCTTTGGTTTGACAAATTCCCCAACCACTTTCATGAGGATGATGGAAGATATCCTGTGACGATTCACCAATACTTTTGTAGTGGTATATCTAGACAAAATTCTAATTTACAACAAGACTTGGGCCGAACACTTGCAGCATATTCAACAAGTTTTGCGCACCCTGTGGTAGCACAAGCTATATGCCAAAATGGAAAAATTCTCCTTTGTCATGGACCGGGTCCATTACCTGGGCTACATCAATGATCAGCACAACGTACATGTGGATCCAGCCAAGATCCAAGTCATCCGTGACTAGACAGCCCCAACAACACTCAATGAGATTCAGAGCTTCTTGGGCCTTGCCAATTTCTACCACAGGTTTATTTTGGGATTCTCCCATATTGCATGGGCCCTCATCCAAATAAACAAGGGTGTTGGTAAGGAAAAATTTTCATGGGGCCAGTCCCAACAACAAGCGTTCGATTATTTGAAGCAGTGCTTGTGCTCAACCCCAATACTTTCACTACGAGACTTGCAACATCCCTTTGAGATCGAGACAGATTATTCTGACTATGCCGCAGGCACCGTTCTCACTCAGCACAGCCACCCCATGGCCTATCATAGTGAGACACTGTTATATATTGTCCGTAAGTACCCTACTTACGACAAAGAAATGTACTCCATTGTGCAAGCCTGTCGCCAGTGGAGACATTACATTCTTAGGAAGGAGACAGTCATCCACATTTATCATAAGCCACTACAGTTCATGCAGACACATGGAAAATTTCCAAATGACCGCCATCAAAAGTGGTCCACATACTTGCAGCAATTCCACCTCAACATCAAGTATAAAAAAGGAAGCACCAATTGCATTGTTGATTTCCTGAGAAGACCACCAGTCATGGGACTCACCACGGTGCTATATTCTTGCAGACATGAGACATATGGATGGCCCCAACTCTATGAGACAGACCCTGACTTCTCCACCACCTACCAAATGTTGGGTTCAATTGCAGTTGTCGATAATTTTCGTCTTCAAGATGGGTTGTTGTGTCGTCTAGGCCATATCTGTGTTCCATCAAGTGAGTGAGTGAAGATGATCTGGGAATCCCACTATAGTTGGGTGGCAGGACACTTTGGTGTCGAAAATACAGTGGTGATTCTACAAAAACATTTCTATTGGCCGAAATTTCGATAGGAGGTCAGCAAGTATATCGGGTCCTGAACTACCTGCGGTATTGCCAAACTGACCACTAAGAAACTGGGCCTATACACCCCTCTTCCTACTCTTGACAGGCCATGGGAATCCATCTCAATGGACTACATGTCAGGCCTCCCATCCACCAAGCAGAGAAATGACTGTGCTTTTGTGGTTGTTGATCACTTTTCTAAGATGGCGATTCTGGTTGCCTGCAAAAAGAGCATCACAGAAGAGGCCACTGCCAAGATCTTCTTTGAATGCATCTAGGTACATTTTGGAATCCCACAAACCATTGTCTCATATCAGGACAGTCAATTTCTCATCACATTCTAGTCGAGCCTCTGGTCACTGCTAGACACCAAGCTCACCAAATCCACGACCTTCCACCCCCAGACAGATGGCCAAACTAAGGTTGTAAATTGAGTGATTGTGCATATCCTTTGCATGTATAATTCAAAGCACCATATCACATGGGATGAGAGCCTTCCATATGTACATCATATCTACAATCAATCCATTCATAACTCAACTGGCCACAGTCCCTTTCAGGTGGGGTTGGGATTCCAACCATTGGGTCCCATAGATGTTGCACTTCCCCTTGCGGTCACCTCGACTGACTCATATCCTGCTCCAACTGAAGCTGACAAAGCCACCCAGTTCATTGAGAGGATCCATCACATCCTCCAACAGGTTTAGGATATCCTACAGAAGTTCAATGACAAGTACAAACAAAGATATGATCAACATCGAGTGCCACATAAGTTTCAGGTGGGTGACAAAGTTTGTTTGCACTTGCAAAAAGAACGCCTTTCAGGACCCCATCAGAAGATTCACTGACTTTGTTATGGTCTGTACATTATCACCAAGGCCATGGGGGATAATGCTTTGGATCTCAAAATTCCTCCTTTCCTTGTCCTGCACCCAGTGTTCAATGTGGATCTCCTTTTGCCTTATTTCTTACCATTATTGGACACCTCAGAAGTAGCAGAACAACTGACACCAACAGAGCTCAACCCTGACTGCATACAATAGGCATCCAATGATCATATTGTGGACACATATATCAAGGGAACTCGACAACAAATCATCCATCTTTATCGAATCGTCAAAGTAGGGCAGCTCTTGCACCAACGCAAGTGGCTCACCTGGGGCCAAATTCAGCAGAAATTTATTCATCTGATGGGGGAACTCAAAGAAATGGATACCATTTCTTCCTAAGGAGGGATGATTGATCCATATGGATATTGGTGACCACCCACCTTTTCCAACTGGCTCAAAACAACTTTCTAACAATTTTGGCAATGTACTATTTTTAGCAGTTTTAACTTCCAGGGCCATTTTGAGGGACTAAATGAAGGTTTTTTAGGATATATCTCCTCAATGATGACCATAGGAATCATTTATCTCCCAAAATTAATCTCATCGATGATACCTTTCCACCAAGCTATCACACGCCTAAAACGAAGATCGTATGAAAAAGTTACAACCTCGGGAAGTTGATGTACTAACTTACCCAAATGGGGCCCACATGACTTTTGGTGCTTCATCTCCTAGGGTTAGGTTTTTGGATGTCTGAGGTTTTTGGAATTCTTATTTATTGTAAAATTTCCTTCAGATCCTCATTTTAATATTCTTCTTGCGAATGTGTGCAGCTGTCACATCTCTTCTCAGAGATAAGCCGCCACCATTCCAGCAAACTTGTTTCCATTGCATTTTACAGTTTGTGCTTATTTCGTTATTGAATAGAAAACCATTTTGACTGTATCTCTGTTATTTTTTGTTAAGAACCTGTTAATAATCTATATTCATTTCATTCTACCCATAAAATCCAGATCATATAGACTGGACAAATGTTTACAGGACAAAGGGTTCAAGAAAGGTACCGTTGACAGTAATCTATACATTAAGTCTGAAGGTGATGATTTATTAGTTGTTTTGGTTTATGTATATGAAATTATTTTTGGATATACTAATGACCCTTCTATTCAGTGGTTTTTTAATTTTATGAAAATTGAGTTTGAGATGTCCATGATAGGAGAACTATCATATTTTCTTGGTTTTCAAATCAATCAGAGTTCTGCAGGGTTATTTATATCTCAAGAAAAGTATTTGAAAGAGAAGTTGAAGAAGCTTCAGATGGAAGATTCCTCTCATGTTAGTACACCTATGGTGTTTGGTTTCAAGCTCAGTAAAGCTGATATTTCACCTTATGTTGATCAAAGAACATATCGAGCAATGATAGGTAGTCTTTTGTACATCACAACATCTCGTCCTGATATAATGCAAGTTGTTAGAATGGTAGGTCGTTATCAGTATGCTCCTAAAAAATTTCATTTAGCAGTTTTCAATAGGATATTCAAATATTTGAAGGGTACACTGACTTATGGTATTTGGTATCCTAGAAATCAGAATTGTCAATTAACTACATATTCAGATGTTAATTGGGAAAATTGTTTGGATGAGAGAAAGAGCACTAGTGGAGGTGCATTCTTCTTAGGTGATTCTTTAGTAGCATGGATTAGTAAGAAATAAGGATATATCTCTTTATCAAATACAGAGGTAGAGTACATTGTTGTTTCTACTTGCTTCACTCAGATATTATGGATGATACAAACTCTTTTAGATTTGAAGGTAACTTATACTGCTCCAATTCCACTTCACTGTGATAACACCAGTTCCATTAGTGTCTCGAAGAATCTTGTTCTTCATTAAAATACTAAGAATATACCAATAAAATATCATTTTCTCAAAGAGCAGGTTACAAACAAAGTTTTTCAGTTGAATTATATTCCTTCCATAGAACATATAGCTAATATCTTCACTAAACCGCTTGCAAAATCTCAGTTTGAGTTTCTACGCCAAAAGTTGGGCATGACCCTATTATCAAGTTAAAATAATCTATCTAATCAAGGAGAGAGTACTTATTGAATATATGTTGTATTCTTGGTGAATATAAATATAGATTTTCGATTAATATTTGACAGGGGGAGTGTGTTTTCTTTGTCATCGATGTCAAAGGAGGAGAAGGAAAGATATTGTTGCAGAGTTGTTGAATTTTCAGAATGCTGAAATTTTCCATCAATGTCAAAAGGGGATATTGTTGGTGAGTTCTTTGTTTGGTGTGATGTCAAAGTTTTCATTGATTCCAACTGAAGATGGACGAGAGAAGGAAAGAATGGATGAGAGCATAGAATCGAAAATCTGGAAATGGAAGAAAGGAGGCAAACAACTTTCCAACATCATGAAACGTGAAGTCTCGAAATGTGAAGAGGAGATCTGGGTCGTCAGATCATTGAAGGTCATGGACCGTTGATCTGGCACGACGAAGTTCGGAGTTCAAGAGTTTGGACAATCAAAGAAAGGAAGTGACCTAAATTGCAATTTCACAAAACGCACAGTCCCGATGTGCTTGGCCTCAAGTCATAGCAAGAGGTCAAATCAACAAAGAATAATGGAATGAGCTAGCATTGCTAGGCTCTACTTCAGAGATCAGGAGTTGGGAGAGTCAGGATATCTCATAGTAGAATATCCGAAGTGCAAAGTTTCAAAGTGCCTTTTTGATTGGAGAGTGGTCACAGCCAGTGGTCATGTGGAGAGAAATGTTGTGCCTAGTGCTTGTTCGCACAGGTAAAGTCTATGAGGACCTATGGATCAAAAATCCTCTACGTGTATATTCCAATGGTGCAGATTAAATAGACAATCTGTTCGAAGGGTTGTTGTTTCACTGCGTGATTTATTGATCAATTACAATTCAATTATATGAATTGAATCCTTGTTCTTGGGCATTAGAGACTCTTAGTGTAAGGGATTATGAGAAAAAACATAAAATAAAAATGTCACGACAGAGTGAGGTTGGTTGTTTTTCTATGAAAAATGAATTGAACCATATGCAATGAAAATAATAGTATGAATAGAGTGAGAAAAAATTCAAAGATGAAGAACAGAATTGGACAGAGAAGAAATGGTGAAAAGAGAATAATGTACAAGAACCTAAGAGTATGAGAATAATAGAGAAAGAGAATATGGAAAGAGACAAGAAGTGAAGTTAAGTACGAACAGACAGAAGTAGAGTAGTATTGCAGAACATAAAATAAACAGCAAGTGGAGCCAAGCATGAACAGACAGAAGCAGAGCAAAATTGTAGAAAAGAGAAGAAATGGTAAGCATTGACATATTTGTATTGTTTTAAGGTATTATTCAAGAAAAAACTTATAACCAGGGTGGTAGGGTGGTGCGAGGGAGGATTGTGGTCCTCTATTAATCAAGTTGGTGCTTGAATTCTGGGAGTTGTATCTTCCATCTAGTTGTGGCTAGAAAAGAGGGAGGCAAGGTGATTCTAGGGAAAACAAAGAGTTTTATGTGTGCAAGTTGGTTCTTGTATAAGTGGAAGTAGGTTCTTCCATCCAGTTGGTGTTGGAGATCATAAGGAGAAAATATGATTCTTTCTAGTGGGTGCTGGAGAATCTTTAGGGTTAGTGCTATCTACAAGTTGCAGCTTGTTAAATAAGAGGAGGTTGTAGCCTCATTTTGAGTTGGTACTCAAATATAGATGATGTACAGAACATAAAAGGTTGCCTATCATTCTAAGAAGAAGAGGTTTTCTCCCATTATGGGTTTCCTCATGAATATATCTCGCTGTGTATATCATATGTGTGATTGATGTTTATTATTTTTGTTTTTCATGTCTTGCATAATATTGATGATCACTTGGATAAAATTAATAATATTTAATAGGGATAAAATTGTTTAAGAACAATAACAACTAATTCCCCCTCCCCTCTTAGTTGTCTTAGTAATTTCATCATGCCATTCATTCAGCACATAACGACATCTGGTGCATTGGACAGTCCAAATGGCACCACTGTAAATTCATAATGTCCATGCCTGGTTCTGAAGGTTGTCTTATTGATGTCTTCTTCCTTGATTCTTACCTGATGGTATCCTAATCTCAAGTTTATCTTCGAAAATATCTTTTCCCCTCTTAGTTGATCAAAGAGGTCATCGATTCTGGGTAGAGGATTTTTTTTCTTCACAGTGGATTTATTAATCTATCGAAAGTCAATACATGACCTCAATGTCCCATCCTTCTTTTTGAAAAAGAGTATTGGTACTCGCCAAGGTGAAACACTTGGACATATGTACAACTACATTTGTAATTCTTTTAATTCTAGTGTACTCATTCTGTAAGGTGTTTTTGATACATGGGCAGCTCCTGGCACTAAATCAATAGATAAATATATCTCCCTCTTTGCTGGAAACCCTAGTATTTATTGAAATACATATTCAAATTATTGTAGTACTAAAAATTCTTCAAGGCTTGGCCCCTTTGTATTTTTTGTCTCCTCCACATGGGCTACATACAATTGACATCCTTTTCTAAAACATTTGTTCAACTATAAGGCTGAAATATCCCTTCTATAAATGGGTCTTGGAACTCCTTTGACAGTGATTTTCTTTCCTTCTTCATCAAGACATGAAAATGTCTTGTTATGAAAATATAGGATAGCATGATGCTTGTCCAACAAATCCATTCCAATTAGAATATCATAATACCCCAATGGTATAATATTTATATCATCATTAGTATTCACTCCATTCATATTTATGGAACAAACTTTGACCATATCATGGATTCTCCTTTTGGTTCTAGTGGCTAGCTGAACCAAACTTGATTTTTCAAGATTAATTTTCTCTAAATGTAATCTATCCACTATTTTAGGATAAATGTAACAATGAATTTATCTTGAATCAATTGAAATAGAAATAGGTTGATTAATGATCTTACCTTCCACCTCAATCATATTGGATTGGTACTCTTCTTGTCGATCATCTATGGCTGCATATATTTTTCCCATGTCTTCTATTGTTGTAGCCTCTTGGATGTTGTGCATGATCTTCACTTTGTCTTTTCTGTGAGGGAAATCCTTATACAAGTGATGTTCTTTGCATCTCCAACATTGGATTGGTGGTCTTCCCCTTTTTCCCAAGGATTCTTCTCTCTTGGATTCATCCTTAGCAGGCTGGTCTGGTTGATTTTTATTTGGGATATTTCTATTGAAAGGAGGTTTGAATCCTTTCTTTCTCTAGTCAGAATTATCCTTCTTCTTATCCTTCCAAGATTTCATAAAAGACTCTCTTCCCTTTCCTTGCTAATACAGGTACTTGGCCTTCCTGATGGTCTCAGTCAAAGTCTTGGGTTCATCATACTGAATATTCTCTTTATAAAAGGATGGAATTCCACTTAAAAACCTTTGTATTTTCACTTTCTCATATTTTATAAATCCCGTGTACTTTATCAATCCCAGGAACTTCTTTTCATACTCTGCCATGGTCATGCCTCCCATCCCGAGTTCAAAGAAATCCTGCATTTTCTTTTCATAGAAGTGCTCTGAAAGGTACTCCTTATGAAAATATTTCTTGAATTTCTTCCAGGTGATCCTACTCTCATTAATGTCCTCAACTTGCTTTAGTTGATCCCACCACATATAATCTTTTCCATGTAAACAATATGTGGAAATTTTGGCTTCTAGGTTTGATGAGTAGTTATGCAATTGAAAATACCTCCCGAGTCCAAGAAACCATGCTTCATAATCATCTTCCCTTTCTCTTTCACCATCAAAGGATGGTGGCTTAAGATTCCTCCTATATCCTTGTAAACTATCCAATTCATGTCTCTTTCTTTGGTTCCTAACATGAGACACTTCTGGGCTACTTATGAAATATTCTGATGCATAAAATTTCCTTGTTGATTGAGGTGAGTGTTGTCTATGAGTTCTGCTAGCACTTCTTGAATAACTAGCTCTGTTATAGTTATTTCTTCTTTCATGATATCTTCCCTCTTCCTCCCATATTGAGTTTGATCCATTCATTGTTTGCCTCTACAACTGATTTAAGCTTTGCATTACTTGATCATTTATCTGATTTTGTTCTCTCATCAACCTTTCATTCTCTACTTTGTAACTCTACAGTTCTATTTTTAGGCTTCTCACAGTCTCTAATAAGGTTTCTTCCTCCCCTCTACTCATGTGCCCATTTTATTCTGTATCTTCATTACCAACACTAATATTTTTTCCTTTGGCCTCTTTATCATGGCTATAATTTCCCTCTCCTTCTTCAATTTCTTGAATATGAATTCTTATACTGAACTAATATGTTTATACCCCCTAATTCTACAAAATGTGTAAGGAACCATTTTTTTAGAATTATGCATATTATAATTTTTTTCCCAAACAATGCTACATATCCTTTTTCCACTCAATTCATGAAGAAATATATTATCATTATCCAAATTATAACAATTCAATTTTATTCTCCTTTGAATCATTTTTGTAATGACTGTACTCTTTGTGGGAGTTGATTCACACACACCTATGATTTATTTTCCTAAGGTTTGTATTTGTTTGTTATTCATAATTAGTCATTATCTAGTCTCCTATATTTTAGGAGAGAATATTCCATTGGAAAATATTCTCTTTCAGTTCACACTTCAATTTGACTAGTTGAGTTGATTTTATGTGTTGCATTGGGATCATCACCATGCAACATTGGGATCATCACCATGCTAATTCAACCTTGCCTTGGTATCATCACTAGAGTGACACATTAGCCTTGATTCCCTCAATTAACTCCTCACTACTGTATGTTCAGTCAGTTAACTGAAGACTAGTTGACTAGTTAACTCAACTAGGTGGCAGTTCACTCCTGTAACTGCCTGAGAGACTAGAATAGGTGGAAGTTCACTCCCGTAACTATTGGTGTGTGTCTAGATCACTCTAGACCACCACTATGGTGACTTGGTTCACCTCAAGTCGAACTCATTGAGTTATACAGAGTATATCATTATATATTGTTGATTATATATTGTTGCTTTCCCTTCGTTGGCTTATGTATTTTTACAGGTTCAACATCCCATAAGCCTTGGAACGGAGAGAATATGACAATAGAAAGGAAAAATGACATTTAAAAGGTATTCCATTTATCTCTTGTTAGTTAGTATGCTAAAAATTAGGCAGATTTGTATATTGTGTCTTGTTTTGTTCTAGTTTCGGGGTGAAACTAGGGAGATCCATTTGTGTCCACACTTACCGATTTGTTCAATAACAATGTCTTACTATACAGAGTGTACCAATTAAAAAACCTTTATTAAAACATATGGCTACCCAAAAATTTTAGTTATAGTAAACATCCACTAGAACTTATGCAAAACCTCTATTTTCATTAGTGGAGGTTTTAGGAGAGGGTTTTTGAAAATTTTTCCCAATATTGTAAAACTAAAAACCTACATTAAAACCTCAATTATTTGGTGTTTTCCTTGTAGTAGTGGTCAATCCATTGTCCACCAGAAAAATAGGAAATTAAACAAATTGTTTTCAATTTTAGGTTTTTAACAAGGGAGAGGGTTATGTCATCTTGGATGTCTCAAAGTTTCATATATATATATATATATATATATATATATATATATATATCCAAGGAAAATATTACAAGTAAACCCCCAAGAACTTCCTTTCATTTCACATATAGTACCCAGTGTAAACCTATAAATTTAGGTTATGATGATTGAACCAATAGGCACATAAAGTGAGGCACACAATAGAGAAAACCATCTTGTAGGATCGAAATTGATACCTCGTGCATGCAACTTAAAGCACTCAACCACTCTAATTATATGCACTTCCTCATTTGTTTTGATGTGTTAAATTAGATATTATTTGAGGGAATTTTGTTAGAAAAAATAGGATCACAGAACAATAAAATAAAACAAATGCGGAAATAAAACACAGAAGATACACAATACAATAGAGACATATATATACGTGGTTCACCCAGTGTGGGCTACATCCACCAAAGAAATGTACAGGTCCTTCCTTTATTATTCTCATGCAAATGAAGGGATACAACCTACAACACACCCATTATAACTTCATCTTCTTTCTCTCACAGTCTCCTCTCTCATAATACAATATTTGCAATGATACATAGCCGCAATACATTTCCCTCATAAAAGAGGGTTTCTTTCTAGGGAAAAATACCTTAACATAACTTCTACTGTCAAATCTGTGACCTTATAATGAATGGTCCAGATTTACAATGAAATTAAAATATATATTTACAAGAAATTTTTTCCTTCAGAAGCTTCGCCCCCTGACCCCGAAGAGGGGGTAAACCCCCTCTGCACTCCCCTGCGTGGAGGAGTGTACATTCTTCTAGGGTGTAAAGTCTTCATGGGGTATAACCATGGCTGAAAACAAAGACCTTTGAATCGGGAAGATAATTAGGCTCCACAACCAACACATTTTTCTTATGAGATGACCCAATTTATCGACATTTCTTATGATGATGAAACTTAAAATCCTTAACTATTTCAATTGAAGTTTCTAAATTAGTTTTATTTAATAGTTTATATGATAAATATGGATGGATAAATTGTATAGTGATATGTTGAAAGTGACATTATTGATACACATGATTATGAAACATTGTAATGGATGTATACATATGTTTTAGATGCAATATTTTCTAGATGAATTGATGGTTTTCCTAGTGTGATAAGGAAGACAAAGATGTAGATTGATTTGGGAATATATAAAAATCATTTAGACTCTATGTTGAGTCATGATGTTAAGATATGTGTTTTAATTTGTGATTATAGAACTACTTAATGTGTTGATTTTATTGTGTACAAGCATAGGGGATATGCTTTGAAATTAGTACACACATAGGTACTGGGGTTGTATGGAATTTTTATATGGTATCCTTAGGAGAGGATCAACAACATTCATGTTTCCACCTACTAGAACTCATTTTATTTTATCCAGGTTGAAAATATCATGATGTTTTTAATCAGAGGTTGCATGTTGTCATGATGGTAGGCAACAAATTTGGTCACTCATGAGGTTTAGATAAGGGGAATGTAATAAAGTGGCATCCTTATTTGTTAGTGACCATTATTCTCTTAGAAAGGTAGTAACAAGGTAGTAACAAGTTAATTTATAATGATCTCAACAATTGCACTAATTCCCCCACCAAAGAAAGCTAGATGCTTGAAGGGCATGGAGAAGCTTGGCACCCATATTGTAGATTTTAACCTTGTAGAATTAATTAATACAAATAGGCTCTTAATAAAAAAAATAGAAATGATACAATGGTGCACACACACACACACACACACACACACACACATTATACAAAGATATTTACCCTGGAAACCCAAACTAGGAAAACCAACAACCTGTTTAGAGTTGCACCTCTAATCTTGTATTCATTGCATCTTCATTGTTTACAATACAATACATATATATGAACCCATGATATCCAAAACCCCTAATCCATTCACCCATATTAGTAAACAAACCTAATTCCTTAACTAGAATTAGAAAACCATCGGTGAAAACCATGTGTTGAAAAACCACTAAAAAAAATATGAAAAAAATGCCAATTTGTTTTTTTGAGGGCATTGCCCCCAAATCCCTGCGCAAGGGGGATACCAATCCCTCAGTGCAACACAGACACTAGGTTTAGTAATACAATGAATATAACACATACCCAATATTCTCCCACTTTTTTTTTCTTTTCATATAGGGAGTTACAGGGTTACATAGTCAACAATATAGGGCATCAATGCCCATAGATCCTCTACACCAAGAGAACTTCTTAGTGCTCGGATATTTTGTTAACGAATTTTCAACATTCTCCAAAGTTTCCACCTTCATTAGAAACACCTTATTTTCTTTAACCATGTCTCTCACAAAGTGATATTGAAAATAAACATACTTTGTCTTTGAATGATAAGTCACGTTCTTTACCAGGAATATTGCACTCTGGCTGTCATAATCTATCCTTACAACTTGTTGTATCAATGCAATACGCAAACAAAATATTTGTAACCATAATGATTCCTTTCTTGTATGAGTGTATAACATGTATGTATTTTTTTTAGTTGAGATTGTTGCTACATACTATCTTTTCCTCATCCAACAGATTTCTCCTCCAAACAGGATAAACACATACCCACTTGTAGATATTTTGTGATCCATATCTCCAGCCTGATCTGCATAAACAAAGATATGTATTTCCAACACTCTATCCAATCTTGGTCTTCCTTGGTAGCACAATCCATAACTATTAGTTCCACGTTAATACTTGAAAAACCCTCTTTAATGTTGTTTAATGCTTCTTCCCTGGTTTTGACATATACATGTTCAAAACTCCCACTGCATGTGCAATGTCCAGTTTAGTACAGATGATTGCATACATCAAACTATCAACTATACCATCATACAAAACATGGGACATGTCCTCTTCCTCTTCTTTTGTCTTGGGACACTGATCTACAGATAACTTTACACCTATAGGAATAGGGACCCTGACTCGTTTACATTCTTGCGTATTAAACCTTTGCAATATTGTCTTGACATATTTCCTTTGATTTAACTAGAGTTTCATATTTTCTCGATCTCTGTTAATTTCCATTCCCAAAATTGAATTCATAGCACCAAGATCCTTCATGTCAAACTTAGAGGAAATATAATTTTTCACATCCTGGATAATCTCCTTGTCTTTTCCTATCAACAACATATCATCCACATACAAGACCAAATAAAAGAGATGATCGCTTATTAATTTTAAATACACACAACGATCTCCTTTTCTTCTTGTGAAGCCAAGTACCAACATATAAGTATCAAATTTTTTATACCACATCCTTATTGATTGCTTTAACCTGTATAGGGACCTTTTCATCTTGCATACTAGCTCTTTCTTTCCCTTCACAAAAAATCCTTTTGGTTTCTTCATGTAGATTTCTTCTTTCAGATCCCCGTGTAGGAATGCTTTCTTCATATCCATATGTTCTACTTCAAAATCAAAAGAAACAACAATAGATAAAATAAATCTCATAGAACTTAACTTGGAAACAAGAGAAAAAATTTCACCAAAGTCAATTCCCTCTACCTAGGAATAACCTTTTTTTACTTATCGAGCTTTATATTTCTCCACTTTTCCTTTTGCATTCAACTTCTTCTTAAATACACATTTTCCACCAATGATATTTCTTTCAGTTGGAAACTCCACTATATCCCAAGCCTCATTCTTTTCCAATTTTTTAATTTCTTCCACCATGGCCTTTTTCTAGAGTTTTCCATCCTATGAATCCACTGCCTCCCTAATAGTTCTAGGATCATATTCAATAATAAAAAAATAAAAAATTGAATGGAAATCAGGTGTAGTATACCTTGTTGGTTTCCTTATTTCTTGAACCAATCTCCTCAATATTGGAGTATGAGGATATTCTTCTCATTATTTATGTTCATTTGTAGAGTCTAATTCATTATCCTTCAACTCAAACTCTATTTTATGTGGCTCTTATTTCCTTGGTAGGACTTCTAATTTGACAACATCTTTGATTTCTCTAAATACCCCATCTTGATTATACACCACCTTATTATATTCTGGGTTCCAAATATTATAACCTTTCATACCATCTTTATGTTGGAGTTACTTCACACACACCTAGGATTTATTTTTCCTAAGGATTTTATTTTTTTATTAGTCATAATTAGTCATTATACAGTCTCCTATATTTTAGGAGAGAATATTCCACCTGGAAAATATTCTCTTTCAGTTAACACTTCAGTTTGACTAGTTGAGTTGAGTTTAGATGTTGTATTGGGATCATCACCATGCAACATTGGGATCATCACCATGGTAATTCGACCTTGCCTTGGTATCATCACTAGAGTGGTGCATTAGCCTTGATTCCCTGAGTTAACTCATCACTACTCTTTGTTCAGTCAGTTAACTGAAGACTAGTTGACTAGCTAACTCAACTAGGTGGCAGTTCACTCCCGTAACTGCCTGAGAGACTAGAATAGGTGGTAGTTCATTCCCGTAACTGCTGGTGTGTGTCCAGATCACTCTAGACCACCACTATGGTGAATTGGTTCAACTCAAGTCGAACTCGTTGATTTATACATAGTATATCATGTGTAAATTATTCATTATTCACAACGGTTAATGAGAATTCTTCCATTCTTTCTCTCCTTCTTCTTCTTTTTCCAATTCTCTCTACAAATGTGTGTATCATTGTTTAGATAGATATATTCTGTGGAGGTTCAACACATTTACATGGTATCAGAGCACTCTGAAGTTTTGCAGAGATCCATTTCAAAGGAAGCGAATGAAGAACATCGAGATCCACATGCACTACATCCTGGACTTAGTACACGAGGGGATCATTGACTTACAGTTCTATCCTTCAGTAGAACAGATGGAAAAAAAATTCACCAAGACCTTCACTGAGCAGAAATTCCATTCTCTGCGAGGTCGTCTTGGAGTGAAGAACACAGTTTCCTAGCAACTGTAGTTCTTCTTTTTACATACACTGTACCTTGAGGGGGGGGGGGGGGG
>ML787514.1:1136392-1152907 GCA_009831015.1 Picea engelmannii | reverse complement strand
TGAAAAAGAAGACTTTACAATCCAAATTTAAGTCAAGCCAAAATCTAAAATTTTGCAGCTAAAAGACTCAACAATGAATTGAGGAAACTATCAATAGCCATGCTATCCACCGTAAAACCCAACCAAAATGATGGTGTTATTTTCGGAGTTAACAGGACCCACAAACAAAAGAGATAGTTGAAAAGGAAGGCGAAAAGGATGAGATGCTGAGATTACTCCTAGAGAAGAATGCACAGTTAAAGGAGATGGAGGCAGAGATAGAGAGACTCCTCAAGGAGAAATAGCAACCACAGATAGTGGAGGCCATCCCCTTAAGTGCTATCCCCATTGCAGGATTAAGCACAGCGATAGTGACAACAGTTCCATCCACAACAATAGTGCAGGCACTAGAAGGGACCATAGACCTGGCCAAGTCTATGGAGAGAATGAATTTGCAGGAATCTTAAATCAACAGACTCAAGAAAGAAGTAGAAAGTCTCCAAGAGCTAAAGACTTCTTTCCAGACAAGTATAGCCAAAGAGAAGAAGGTGAATGAACAAATTAGGAAGGAGCTACAACAGCTCCAAAAGCAGACCGTGGTAGGTAAGACTCTGGCTGAGGCCAAAGAGGTGATATGGACTGATATTTCCAAGTCCATAAATGAAATATGGCCAATGTTTCAAATAATGTTTGAGCAAAACGAGTTGCTCAAAAGGAGCAAACAAGTTGTGGAGAAGATCAGGACAGAGCTGGGAGACATGCCAGCTCAAGCCAATGAAATCATAAGGTTCCTAAATTCAAAGACTAGGGAGGAACTAGAAGAATTGAAGATCGAGGATAGGACAGAAACTATATTGGAGGTGAAAAGAGTTCTGACCAAAAGAGGCCTCATGCTCCATCTTGAAGAGAAAATCCAAGTCATGGATCAAGGAGTGCAGAGGTTTTTCCACAAGATAGATACTCTTCAAAGAAAGGGATTACCCGACATGAGGGTCATCAACGATAAATTGATGACGCTTCCTGATTATAAGAAGAAGTTGGCTGAAGCGTCTGTTTCCAAGTTTCCAGGTGTACAAGGGAGTATCACGGGAAAAGCATTCGTAGAAGCCCTGCAGTTGGATATTGATATCCAACATGAAATCAAGCACATATTTGTCATCAAGCCCACATTTTCTAAGTACACGGATATGGCCGAAGTGTACAGGCGATTGCTTAAAATCACAGTGCCAGGTCACATCAGATGGGAAGAGTTGTGCGATCTGCTAGATTAGCAGATGAGCTGTCACGATCCAGTCATCGGTCCAGTCAGAAGAGGTTGGGAAGGTGCCTCGCCAATGACCTACCCAGAAGTTCAGCAAACAGTTACATCGAGTCATCAAAACAGTTTTGATGAGTCAAGTTAGTTATGCTAAAAATAGGATGAGCACGTCCTGATCAGTTATGACAGGATTGTTTGTATTTTGACTTATAAATACTTCATTTTCCAATGTATTGAGGGTTGTTGTTGATTTGCACACCCTGTTGCCATCAAGCTGTATTATTTTTGAAGAGATTCACCATTAATAAAGAAGAGGCAATTTATAGGATTCTTGCATATGTTCACTGGTGATGTGATTCCTTGAGTTAATGTTTTCTTTCTCCGTATTCCATTTTGTTTTCTAAATCTAATCTTTACGAATAGCGTTATGTTGCAATATTTATCTCTGATACCCTGTTTTCGATTCTAGAGATTTAAATGTTTATCTTCTAAATGTCTTCAATTAAGAGATTCTTAAGTGCTTGTTAGTTGAATTTATTTTTCTCATCTATTCTTCCATTCATCATCTAAAATATTAAAAGATCCAGTGAATGTATTACCTCGCCTTGTGGAGAACCTCTTTGGCATTTCTGGTTATATCCCTGAAATGATTAAACACTGACGCCACAGCCCAATGGATGTGTAATTTGTCTCAACCAACTTTGAAAACCCTCCACTACAAAATCAACGATTCCTTTAACTAGCCTAACATTTGAAAACAAACAAAGCTAAATCATATAGAGAGATCCCTCTCTGAAGCTGGAAGGGCTAGATCCCAGCTTTAAAAGCGGTTGGTTAAGGTTACCTTTGTAGATTTCTTCTTTTTCAACCTCTAGGAAATTTACCGAGTGCTAACAACACACACCTAGGATTTATTTTTCATAAGTTTTTTATTTGTTTATTGGTCATAATTAGTCATTATCAAGTCTCCTATATTTTAGAAGAGATTATTCTCTTTTAGTTCACACTTCAGTTTGACTAGTTGAGTTGAGTTTAGATGTTGCATTGGGATCATCACCATGCAATAATGGGATCATCACCATGATAATTCGACCTTGCCTTGGTATCATCACCAGAGTGTTGCATTAGCATTGATTCCCTAAGTTAACTCCTCACTACTCTTTTTTCAGTTAGTTAATTGAAGACTACTTGACTAGTTAACTCAACTAGGTGGTAGTTCACTCCCGTAACTGCTTGAGAGACTAGAATAGGTGGCAGTTCACTCCTGTAACTATCGGTGTGTGTCCAGATCACTCTAGACCACCATTATGGTGACTTGTTTCACCTCAAGTCAAACTCATTGAGTTATGCAGAGTATATCATGTGTAAATTATTCATTATTCACAATGGTTAATGAGAATTCTTCCATTCTTTCTCTCCTTCTTCTTCCTTTTCCAATTCTCTCTGCAAATGTGTGTATTATTGTTTAGCTAGATCTATTATGTGTAGGTTCAAAACATTTACATGGTATTAGAGCCGAAGGACTGTTAATAAAAAGCTACACCAAATGTTTTTGCAGGTATAAAAGATTGAAGACAGTGGAAAGATGGAATTCCAAAAATAATTCATTATGACACCTTACAATTATTTCTCATGGAAGGAGAAAATAGCCTTATGTCTTCAACCCAGAGGGTTCTATAGGTTAACCATGAATACAGATACAGAACCGACATCAGCCATAGAAAAATCCAAGTACTTAAATCGCATGGATGAGGCACTCGGAATAATTTGCAGTCTTACTTCTCCCGATCTCCTTTTTCACATATCTTCTTGTAAGACTCCCAATGAATCCTAGAAAATCTTGGAAGGGATATTTGGAAAATAGGATGAGAAGAGAGGACACATGCTGGAGGTGGAGCTTCTCACATTGGATCCAAAAAGCTTTGACAATATCCAATATTTCTTTACAAAATTCAAGGATTTACTGTCGCAACTCAAAGCTTGCGGGGTTGATAAATCGGCAGACAAGAAACAAATGGTTCTCATCATTCTCTCCAAGCTTGGTCTTGAATTATCTATATTCATATCTACATTCCATACTGTCAGATTCTCTTTTGGAGCCACTTGGAAGATGCCTTCTCTTGAGGAATTTATTGAATCCCTGACATAAGAGAAAACCAAGCTCATCAACATGGGCGCAATCAAAGTCCCAAGGGCACATGCACTCACTATTCATGATGGCATCCAAAAATATCAGAAATATAAAGATAAAGATAAGTGAAAATATCATGCACATATGAATATGGAAGGGTACACAAAACCCTTCACCGATGCCTCCGGATCCAAAGGAGAAAAGGGAATAAAAGGAGAGAAATGCACATACTATCACAAAGGATTCCATTCAGAATCCGCATGCATGAAAAAAAAATATATCTGATGTCTCATATACTTCAGAAAAACAACCTTGGAGATCGCATCCCCGAAGGTGCAACGAAGAATCCAGAAAATATGAATTCCAAGAAAGGCAATTCTATCCATGCCTTGATTGTCATCAACTCCTCTCCCGATGCTTGTATCGTAGACTCAGGAGAATCACATCACATGGCTGACTCGGAAGCAGTCTATTCTTCTTTGGATGCATGCAAAGGTCCTCCTATTCTGATGGGGGACAACTCTTCTGTCGAAGTCACCAACAAAGGATGGATTGAAATCACCAACGGAATCTTCGAGAATGTGTTGCATGTTCCCAAGCTTTCTATGAACCTTCTCTCTGTGTATCATATGAATAATTCTGGCGAAAGAAAGTCATATTCACACCAAATTCTGTGGACATCTACAACATGAAAACCAACTCCAAGGTTGCTACCAGTGAGGTAAATCATCAGTCTAGATTGTATACATTTTTTGAATTCATTGAATTTGATTCTTCTTTACTGCTTACTCATGCTGATGAAAGTAGTAGGATATGTCATGAAAGTTTTGGAAATTTGAAATTCAAATACATGCAACAACTTAGCAAGCAAATATTAGTTGATGGTCTACCATACATCCATTTCTCCAAGGGAGTATGTGAGGGATGTGTTCTCAGAAAACACCCTCAAGAGAAATTCAATAAGGGAAAGTCTCAGCGAGCTTCCGCACCTTTAGATATGATCCAAAGTGACCTCATGGGTCCTTTTACGCATCCATCGATCAAAAAAGAGAGGGTTGTTCTCATTTTTGTTGATGATTTCTCACGTTTTACATGGATCTACTTTCTCAAGAAAAGATATGAGGTATTTCAACACCTCAAAGATTTCAAAGCTTTGGTTGAGACACATTTTGGAAATAAGATCAAAGTCCTCTGAAATGATAATGGGGGAGAGTATGTGAATCATGAGATCCAAAATCTTTTCCATGAGGTAGGGATTCAGTTGCAGCATACAGTTCCCTACACTCCACAGCAAAATGGAATTGCTAAGCAGAAAAACCGATCTCTAAAGGAGATGGCATCTTGCATGTTGCATGCAAAGTCACTACCACAGAGACTATGGTCCGAAGCACTTAACTGTGAAAAATACATCCAAAATAGATCTCCCCATAGATCTGTCAAGGATAAGACCCCCTACGAGGCTTGGAGTGGCCTCAAACTGGAAGTGACCCACTTTCATATTTTTGGTTCACGTGCATGGGCTAGGATTCCCTCTGAAAAGAGGAAGGCACTTGTTCCATAGAGCACTGAGTGAATTTTTGTTGGATACCCTAATGGTGTGAAGGGATATTGACTTATTGATCTTTCCTCGAAATGGCACATCATTGATTGTAGTGTCCAATTCGAGGAAAGTGTCTCGCATGTACCTCAACAGCCACATGCAGACACCTTTATTCTTCCACCTGTTTGAGATGATGAGCATGCACATGTCGACTCTTCTTCAGGCAAGAGTTAAAATTTAGAAGAATCATATGATTCAAATTCAGATTCAGATTCAATACAGTTAGATGCAGAGTTAGAGCATCCAGATGCAGTTGCAGAGCTAGAGCAGAGGTCCAAGTGGGCACAAACTACTCTTCAGGATGCAGAGGATCTTGTCGGTGATCCAACTGATACTAGGAGGACTTGATATGATTTTGAGGAGACTCATATTGCACTCACTGCCACTGAACCATTTACTTCAAGGAATCTTTTCTTGGTTCAGTCTTCATATTCATAGTCTTATGGCAAGGCTACTGGAAATCCCTTTTGGGAATCTTCTATGCAAGAGGAGTACAACTCCCTCCTTGATAACCAGACTTGGGATCTGGTTCCCCTTCCTTCTGGGAGGGAACTTGTCAGATGCAGATGGGTCTATAGGACCAAGAGTGCAATGGATGGACAGATCATCTAATACAAAGCCAGGCTTGTCACCAAAGGCTTTCAGCAGGTTCATGGTATTGACTATGATGAGACCTTCGCTCCAGTAGTGAATATGGATTGCATTCGATTGGCCCTTTCTAGTGAGGTATCCAAGGGATGGGAAGTCCATTAGATGGACGTGAAGAATGCATTTCTTCATGGTGATATCTATGAGGAGATCTACATGGAGCAACCCCAGGGATTTATGCAGGACTCATATTTGGTCTGTCGACTGAAGAAGTCACTTTATGGTCTCAAGCAGGCTCCGAGGGCCTGGTATGCCAAGATGGACTCCTACCTGTTGTCACAAAACTTTGTACATTGTAAATCAGACCCAAATGTCTACATTCTCAGGATGGTTGAGTCACTTCTACTTTTAGTTCTGTATGTCAATGATTTGTTGATCACCGGTTGCTCAACTTCAACGATTGCTGTAGTCAAGAGGATTCTTCATGACAGGTTTTTAATGATGGACATGGGTCCACTACACTTCTTCCTTGGACTTGAGTTCAGTCAGGATGCATCATGCATCAAAATGTCTCAAGCCAAGTGTGCACGATATCCCCTTGAGAGATTTCACATGACAGACTATAAGTCTGCTCCGACTCCTTTCCTATCAGGAGTCAAACTTGAGGATGGCGGGGAGACTCCACTGGTTGACAACACACTACAGTACACTATACAGACAACTAGTGGGGAGCTTGTTGTATCTCACACACTCTAGACCAAACCTCTCATATGCAGTTGGTGCATTTTCTAGGTTCATGTAGGATCCGCATGAGCTACATTGAAAAGATGCAAAGTGTATCCTTCGATATGTACAGGGCACCATCACCTTTGGGATTCATTATGCAACAAACTCTACATTAGATCTCATTGGGTTTATTGAGTCCAACTAGGTTGGCAATAGCATTGATCGCAAGTCCACATTTGGTTACTCACTTGGTTTCGGGCCTATCTGTTGGTTGAGAAAGAAGCAAGCTGCCATTTCTCTATCTTCAGCCGAGGTAGAGTACAGAGGGGTAGTTAACATAACCATTCAGGATATGTAGCTACAAAATTTTCTCACTAAGTTGGGCATTCAGTTTCATCGACCGATCATCATCTGGTGTGACAACCATAGGACTTTGAAGTTCTGCAAAGATCCAGTTCAGAGGCAGCGGACGAAGAACATCAATATCCACATGCACTACATCTCAGACATAGTAAACAAGGGAATCATCGACTTACAGTTCTGTCCTTTAATAAAATAGACGACATACATTTTCACCAAGACCTTCACTGAGAAGAAATTCCATTCTTTGCGAGGTCATCTTGGAGTGAAGGACACAGTTGCCTAGAAACTATATTTCTTCTTTTTACATACATTGTACCTTGAGGGGCAGGGTTTCCCATGAGGTTTTCCTTCTTTCCTCACTTTATTTTCAGTGTATCTTTTGTACTCGGGTACCTAACATGGCCTCGTTGCTGGGACCCAATCTTTATTTTCACCATAGTGATGTTCAGGGGGGGGTGTTGGAGTTACTTCACACACACCTAGGATTTATTTTCCTAAGGTTTTTATTTTTTTATTAGTCATAATTAGTCATTATCCAGTCTCCTATATTTTAGGAGAGAATATTCGACTTGGAGAATATTCTCTTTTAGTTCACACTTCAGTTTGAATGGTTGAGTTGAGTTTAGATGTTGCATTGGAATCATCACCATGCTAATTCGAACTTGCCTTGGTATCATCACTAGAGTGGCGCATTAGCCTTGATTCCCTTAGTTAACTCCTCACTGCTCTAAGTTCAGTCAGTTAACTGAAGACTAGTTGACTAGTTAACTCAACTAGGTGGCAGTTCACTCCTGTAACTGCCTGAGAGACTAGAATAGGTGACAGTTCACTCCCATAACTACTGGTGTGTGTCCATATCACTCTAGACTACCACTATGGTGACTTGGTTCACTTTAATTTGAACTCATTGAGTTATACAGAGTATATCATGTGTAAATTATTCATTATTCACAACTGTGAATGAGAATTCTTCCATTATTTCTCTCCTTATTCTTCCTTTTCCAATTCTCTCTGCAAATGTGTATATTATTGTTTAGCTAGATCTATTATGTGCAAGTTCAACACATTTACACTCTTTCCCCAATCGAATATCTGAGATGAAATTTATGGCTTCCCGAAAAAGTCACTTTCACCCTTTTTGTGCAAATAGGATCTTATAGTGGCAATGGAATGGTTGTGCGCCAATCTTGTCAAATTATTCCACAACCCCTTCAAACTAGTACAAAATTTGAATTTTGCATAGGTTCTTCCTTAAATTTACCTCCCTTGTGACCGTAGATTCAAACTATGGGCTTTTCTACTCTGAGCAATGTTCCTTTAGCTCTTTCCTCTTTATTCTCTACACAGGACCTCATTCAAAAATTTTTGTGGAATTGTTTACTTATAGGCCCTTCACACCTATAATCAACCCCTTTACCTTATCATGAAACCAACGCTTGGATCCAAGCCCTCCATAATTCGATCTTCAACTATTCTCCCTTTTCGATCTTCCAACCTTCCCGGAGTAAACTTCATCGAAGTACATATATCATTTCCATTACTAGATTGGACAGTTGAGATTTAATATCTCATTGGCTGGACGGTCCCAACCCATTTGGAGGCTCCAAGAAATTGATGATGATGACTTAATTGGGCATTAAGATGGATGTTCCTTAATTAATTCAGGACTTCAGTGCTACAGGACTCCGGGACATTACAAGTCTCAATTCGTTCAACTCCCCCAGAGTTTTACCTATCGAAGTGGTCATAAAGTGATGATGACCGCCTACAGTCAGCTAACACCTTTTCTTATGCTAACCTTCCACTAGGCTAATCTAACGTCTATGACTTAATGAGATGGATGATCCTTATCCACTTCGAGTCTTTGGCACTTCGAGACTCTAGGATATAGCAACTCCCAAGTTGTTCAACTCCCCAAGATTTATACCTACTGAAGTGATCATAAAGTGTAGGTGACCAGTGGTTGTCACTTAACATTCCCACTTATTATGTCCTCCCACTTCTTGATCGAACAGCCATGAAGGATCCTACCTAATCTTGATCTACGGTTTTGGTACTTCGGCACTATGGGAATTCAAAATATTACAACTCTCCAATTTTTCAACTCCCCCGGAGTTATACATGTCGAAGTAATTACGCCATCCTTCCACTTCTTGATCTAACGGTTGATAAAAGTCCCGAAGGAATCTTAGATCAACGGTTTGCATGAATTCATGACTTTGGCCTTCGACACTTTCTATAGCAAAGATGTTGGACATCCCCATAGGCCATAATCCTGGAGATGACATGGCATGTTGATGTCACTTATGGTGACATGGACCCATGGTATGTGTTCCACATGTCACTAAAAAATGGACACATTGGGGTAAAAAATGCCATGAATTCATGTAACATGTGTCCCCATATATCACCCCTACCACATGGCATAAGACGTGTCATCCCCCAAATGGGCAGTCTACATTCCTTCACTCCAGATATAACGGCCTGTGTGATTTCATGACTATGGATTTCAACTTCACAGCTTCGACACTTCACGGATTTTCCTAGTATCCAATAATTGTTGAAGTGGAAAAGTTATGGAGTCTCGAAAATTTTCTATCCTTGTACTTTTGATCTAACAACTCGCATTATTCCCAAATTCTTCCCTCGATCTAATGATTCACAGGATTTTGCGACTTCAACCTTCGAGAGTTCTAGGACTCAAAATTATTTACATCTGGAGGGTCAAAGTCGGATGACCATGACAAATTGGTTGATATTTCACCTGATATTCCTATCAGATCAGAGGGTCGTCAGGATTTCACAACTTTAGCTTTTCATGCTTCTGTCGTGTCTCCAATAATCGTCGAAGTGGTGAAGTAATGGATTTTTCTATCTCTTTCTTGGCTTTGATCAACATCTGACAATTGATCAATTTGATCTAATCTCTCCGAGCCTTTGGCTTCACCTTTATCTGAAGGTCCTAATTCACTTGACTTTTGATATAACGATCTAGAATTCCTTGATTCAATCGCTGTGATTTCTCTCAAATTCAAAAGGAAATGGTCACAATTCCATGATCATTTACAAAGGATCTATATTTGCACAACGCTCTGGTTTCTTTGCGATCTTTGCAACGCTATCTCTCCTAAGAATTAATGATCTAGGTGGATATTGGTGGCCACCCACCTATTCCAACTAGCTCTTTTGTACTTCTTTGTAATTATGGGTTCTATAATTATGGGGATGTCTGGATCCCTACACATCTTCCAGGTGGATACTTGTGGCCTCCCACCTAATCTAACTGGCTTATTTTGTATGTTTTCATGTCAGAACATCTTGTTATACTTCCAGGGACATTTTGGAGCCCTAAACAGTGTTATTTTATCTCACCATATTCAAACTGTAGACAAAGTTAGATATTGATAGCGTAATGCATAGTTCTTGAAAATACCTTTCCAATGAGCTATCACGCACCTAAAACGAAGATTGTATGGAAATGTTATGACCCCAGGAAGTTAATGTACTAACTTACCCAAATGGGGCCCAGATGAGTTTTGGTGTTTCATCTCCTAAGGTCAAGGTTTTGGATGTCTAGGGTTTTTGAATTCCTGTTTAACATAAAAAGGCCTTCAGAGCCTCATTGTAATCATCTTCTTGTGAATGAGTGTAGCCGTCACGTCTCTTCTTAGAGGTAAATCTACCACCATTCTAGTGAGTCTTTCACTCTTCATTTTTATAGCCTCTTTACAATTCCTTCATTAATAGAAATCAAGTATTATTGTATTTCTCAGTTTCTAGAAATTTTCATGAGTGTTTCATTGTAATATCTCTTCCTTCATTTCGTTCTAAAAATAATCTAGACCAATGATATTAGAGCAGGATTCTCTTGATCATTTTCAGTGCATGTCCTTGACGAGGTCCAAGTATAGATAATTGGGTCTCGAGATTGTCTCTCTTGATGACAATCACTCTTGCATGCCTAACAAACTCTCAATGGCGGGAAAAAATAAAAACAATGGAGCAAACGATTCTATTAACATGTTGCTTGATCAATCTCTTGTGTGATATAGGGATGAAACGATGGATAATTTTGCACACATCCTTCAATGCCTTTCTATAGTAACAAGCACATCTTCATCAAGCAGCCATTTTGGAGGAACCTCTCCCTTCAAGGTACAATTTAATTTTGATATTCCCATATTTGAAGGTCAGATAGATGTGGATGCCCTAGAAAAATGGTTATATCTATTAGAAGGTTATTTCTCAGTTCAAAAATTTTATAACAAGGAAAAGATCACCTCCGCACTCCTCAAGGCTCTCCCCCATGTCAAACATTGGGGGAAATGTACTGGGAGAAAATTTCCACATAGGAATCTGGAATATATGGGATCGAGCCCACTTGGGATTTTTTTCTGGATGTGGTCAAAGAACAGTACTATCCTTTTGATAACTATGAAGATGAGTACATGAGATGGACCACAGTACGAAAAGAGAATAGCCAAATAGTATTGAAGTTCAAAAATACTTTACATACCTTGCACACCAAGTTGGGTATCAAAGACTCTGAGTGGCATTTGGTTATGAAATACCATGGGGCTCTACATAGGTACATCCAAACTGAAATGGATTTCCTAAACATCTCAACATTATGAGTTGCCTATCGATATGTTGTCAAAATCGATCAGAAATTTAGGCACCAGAACAAAAGGGAATTCGAGTCTACAAATATACAACAATAAAATCATGGTAAGGACGACCCTAACCAACAGCCTCCATAAAAATAGTCCAAGACATAGGACAATAAGGGTAAAGGAAAGATGAAGAATGACATTGGGAAGTGGTGTGACTTCCACAAAATCCCCTGGCACAAAACCAATGAATTTCGCTCGAAACAGTCATTGGTGGCCGAGGTAAAAAACACAAAGTCAAACCCTGATTCGGAATTTGATCCAGAAAATATTGAAAATAGATAGATCATCGATGCAAACCCAAATACCATTGCCACAACCAAAGAAATTCAACCAGAAGAATCAGTATATCCTGAAGAGGGGGAGCGCCTTTTTTAGTCATAGATGTGGGTGAAGGGGACCCCATTGCATTTCATTGTTGATAACGAAATCTAGAAGAACCTCATCTCAACTAAGGAAGTCAAACATTTTGGGTTCTCAACAACACCACATCCACATCCATACAACATCGAGTGGCTTCACGAGGGACAATATCTTCGTGTGACCTAGCAGTTCTTCATATCCTATGGCATCGAGCCCTTCAAGGATGAGGTAGTGTGTGATGTTTCCCCTCTTGATGTATGTGATGTGTTTTTGGGCCAACCATATATGTTGATATGTCATGATGTTTATGAGTCTAGACCCCATAGTGTCATTATTACTCTTGGAGTTCAATTCTATCAGATACCAAAGGTAGTTATGACTACTAATCCACCAAAACAATGTCGCAATGTAATCTCTCATACTAAAAAAATCATCCTCTTCACAGTCTGTTCAAAGGATGCATAGAAGACCGCTACAACCATTGAAGCCTCAACACCTTCTATCCAACAAAAGCAGATTGTCAAAGAGAAATAAGATATTGTTTCTTCACCTATAATGGTGCCTACACAATTCCCCATCAAACCCAGACACAACAGGTTGTTGGAGCATATTCAACCCCGCCAGCAACCGGTTTGTCACAGTATTCCACATACCAAGAAACAAAACGTATCCAACAAAGCATGTAGCTCACCAAGATTAAAACTCAAAACATGCTTTCCCCTCTTTCTTGGGAACTTAATGCAATAGATATCATTGCTTCCTAAGGGGGGAGGATTGATCCAGGTGGATATTGGTGGCCACCCACCTATTCCAACTGGATCCTTTTGCCATTTTTTAGTTCAACACATTATTTTGTACTTCTTTGTAATTGTGGTTTCTACACTTACGAGACTTTCTGGATCCCTACACATATTCTATGTGGATATTGGTGGCATCCCACCTAATCCAACTAGATTATTTTGTATGTTTTCATGTCAGCACATCTTGTTGTACTTCCAGGGTCATTTTGGGACCCTAAATAGTGTTATTTGGCTCGCCACAGTCAAACTATAGACAAAGTCATATTTTTATGAATTAATGCATATTTCTCGAAAATACCTTTCCAACGAGCTATCACGCGCCTAGAACGGAGATCGTATGCAAAATTTATGACCCAAGGAAGTTAGTGTACTAACTTACCCAAACGGGGCCCACATGACTTTTGGAATTTCATCTCCTAAGGTGAGGTTTTTAGATGTCTAGGGTTTTGGCATTCATTTTTAACATAAAAAGGCCTTCAGAGCCTCATTGTAATCATCTTCTTGTGAATAAGTGTAGCCGTCACATCTCTTCTCAGAGATAAATATGCCACCATTCTAGCGAGTCGTTCACTTTGTATTTTTACAATCTCTTTACAATTCTTTCATTTATAGAAATCAAGTATTATTGTATTTCTTTGTTTCTGGAAATTTTCATGAGTGTTTCGTTGTAATATCTATGCTTTCATTTCGTTCTGAAAATAATCTGGATCATTTAAGATCTCGAAGACACATTATTTCTTAACCATAATACCATGTCCAATAGTTTTGGCCCATACCAGTCATGTGTTTCAACTAGAAGCTCTGATACCAATCTATAACATACCCAGCCACCCACAGGTTGGGCATGCTACTTCAATCTTGATTCTGAACTAATTTTGAATCATAATAGTTTTTTAATTAATTAAGAGGCATGAAATATTCACATGCAGAGATCAATATTCATGTTACAATATAAAGAATATTTAAACATGCCATGCATAGCAATAACCGATAATCAGGCACATAAAAAATGCACATCTCAGAGATATTAATCAATACAAAGTGGAAATAAATGTATAAGCATAGAAACACATGGAAGAGAACACTTATCTTTAATGAAATGAATCACCAACTGGATGCAAACCAAGAACATTCCACCCAACCATAGAAATTATTGTTGCAAGTCTCAACAAAAATGTCACCCCCGAGCTAGGGCTATGAATCCACAAGGATGGTTCAAGAGTGTCACTCAGCTTCCCAAACCAATCACCACTTAGGCTCTCATAGGATTCTCAGCAGGCACAACAATCCAAAGTACATTGGCTCTCTTCTACCTCGCCTACACAACCCAAGAGAATGGACCCCCTTATTTTCCATGCAATCCCTTAGGCTGTCCACATCCTTTTAGGGCTCTGGTGCATCTGGTCAAGAATCTCCATGCTGCGACTCTAAGGATTCGTAGTTGTGGGAAAAACTTAACACATTCCAATACATATCAAACATGCAGGAATTAATTCATGGATGGAATACACCAGTAGTCATTACTGCCAACACAAACATGGATCCTCTCCACGATTTGTTTTCCTTTCCCAAGCCAAGATCAAAATGAATGAGGAATGAAGAGTGGGTGAAAGAAGGAATGGAGAGAGAAAATAATGAACAGTGTGAAAAATGAGCAATGAACAATGAGTGAGTGAGTCCAAAATAGATCAAAGATGGGTTTATATAATTCTTGGAATTAGAGAACCACATGGCCTTCCCCCAAGAATCTCATGTAACTGATATTCCCCATTAAAAAAAAATGGGTAAATAAAATATAAAAATAAATACTTATCCCCTCAAGCCCCCTCTCTTGTGGAATCATATCCCCCTACAACTCTTGTTCATTTCTGCCTAGCATCCAATGATGTATTTATTATTAATAATGATGAAAACATTACATTTCCTAGGCACACTGGCCTCTTTTAATTGTTTGGGCACTCTGGCCTTTCATAAATTAACAAAATACATTATTTAATATGGGGCTCAAAACCAGGGTATTACAAGATCAAAATCATCATTTCAGGGCAACAATTAAATCTTGGTCATTGATTAGGACTCCCACATTTGAGGATTTTCTGATAATTAAGGTTGTTGATGGCCATAATATCCATCGGAGGACAGATCCATATGATCGTGAATGTTGGTTGCAGTGGAATTGTTGGAGTATTTTGGAAGCATGGAGCAAACTCACTCTTATGGAAAAATTCGAGGAGAAATCGGAGTCATTTATCAGTGGACATCCCATGAATAACCTATTCCATAGATTTGCATAGGGTCTTATCTAAGCAAGGTTAAGTGGGAAGGTGACATCTTACTGATGTCATGGTGATGGGGGAGTCTACGTACTCGAGGATTCTACGTGGAAGCCTGTAATTGGTTGAAGGATTTGGGAGTGGATCCATGTTGAGCCTAGAACTTTGAGTAGGAACTTTAATTGTTGATTGTTGGATCTAAATGCAGGAATATCTCCATCTTCCTTAGGATGGGTACTTTTGGAGCATCTCGGATGAGATACACCTTGATAGGAAGGACTCTGAGGGAGATTTGGGTCGTATATTGGGATAGGGAGAGAATTAATCTCAGTCATTCATCATCACAAAGGAGATATTTAAACTTAGTCTTTGATTCGTTGTAGGTTCCTCTTGTTCACATGGTAAAAAATGCAAGGGGAGAGCGACGTCTTCTTGAGGAGCAATTCCAACATGGAAGCCAATACGATCCCAGGAATATCATGTGTCGGTAGATAATTTTTCAAAGGGTCAAGGATGGGCCCCTGGTTGGGATTAGGCCTTTCAAAGGTTTCCTTAATCGTCGATCATTGGATTGGCATATCGGTAGAACTCAATTGTTCATCGAATATGGCTAGTCAAAGTGAATGGTAGACCCAGTTGGGAAAGAAATCCAATAGGAGTACTCCAAGGAATAATTCAGACCATGGATCGGCTAAAGGAAGATATGATCCTAGAATTTAGTTCTGATTTATAAGCCTACGAACTAAAGAGGAGCATACACTCGATGATGATGTGTCACATTGCATTTGGTCCATGTGGAATATGGATATTGGTCCACATGTCATGCGGGAACTGTGCCACATGTTAAGTAAAATAAGGTTTTTAGGTAGGACCTTGTAATGTTTATGAGTGCCACCTATTACAACTAGGTGGAAGGGAAACGTTTCAAGACATGTGGCAACCAGCATGTACAGAGGTGCACACGTGTTAATTGGAGATGGGTAAGACAAGACAAGTACGAGCTTCATTGGTTTCATACCTAATGACAATTTTTTTAATCCTTTTCATAGAGGGGGGGTGAATCAATAATAGCGTAATTATAATCCTTTTTCTTCAAATGTTATATCAATGTAGAATTATTATCCAATAATGAGCAGTAAGAAATTAACAATCACACACATACATAGTACACCAATGTTTTACGTGGAAAACCAAATCAGGAGAAAACCACAGAATGATTTTTCTTATATGTCTTGAAGAATTACATTCATTGGAAGCACCAACTTCCTTTGTTTTCCTGCTACAACTGGAAGGAGGCTCCAACCCCCTAGTTTCTCAGGCTACAACCTAAGGGAAGCTCCAACTCCCCAATTCTCTGGCTACAACCAGAAGGAGGCTACAACCCCCAATGTTCTTCGGCTACAACTGGAAGGTCGCTACAACCACCCGTCCTTTCCCCGTCCTTCCACCCTGAAGTAGAATTAGAATGATGGAACCACTGTCACACTATTACTGTGAGATATACCACTATAAACCTATACCAATAAATTTGAACCATGCATCAACCATGCAGCAAGATGTACCACAACCTGTAATCAACCTATACCATAAGCAAGTGCATCAACCATGCACCAACATGTAATCAATCATGTTTCAACTACTCATCAACTATGACTCATCAATATGTACCAACATCATCAACTATACACCTCATGTATGTGCGCCAACTCATCAACTACTTGTCTCAACCATGTACTCAACATGTACCACAACCAAAATCCCTCA
>ML787514.1:1069951-1088725 GCA_009831015.1 Picea engelmannii | reverse complement strand
TCAGCAGCACCTGTCTACCTCAAGGTAGTAAAACATCATGTCATATAACTTAACGCATCATAATGAAGGAAAAAGTTTTATCGTCATTAAAAATCCAGATCACTTGCGAGCAAGTGTCCTCAAAGAATAAGTTTGGTAAGTGCGCCAGAGCGGGATGTTACATCTTCTTATGGTCATTCTTATTATGATATCTTTTGAATTCTTGATATAGATTTTAGGGTTTAGTATTTTTCTTAATCCCTCTTCTAGATGAGAATAAGGAACCCTCAATATAAGAATGAGGATAGGATGTGATTAAGAAATATATGCAAAGATGAGGTGCACTTATATATTTGGATATAATTATCATTTCCTTCTATGTACCAACTGTTGATTAGCCCTAACACAACTAAGTTTCCCTTAACAAATATTGGGCATGGTTTATAAAAGAGGAGAACATAAATAGGAGCTAAGAACACCTTGCAAAAATGTTTGTAATGATCCAAATACCATATCTCCACAACTTTTGATAACTCATTGAAAGAGGAGAAAGATAAATATATCACATGTCACACATGTTTAGGAAAGAACGTATAGTGTAGATTGCATTCAATATAAATTTAGCTATGTGAAACTAAAGGGATTGTTCATAGTCCTCCCTTTTCTTAGTGATAGTCCTCATAGTCATCCCTTTCCTTATTGATTAGTGATAGCCCTCCTAATAAACCAAAGGAATACATTGAAACAAGGGGGAATCTTTGTCTAGGTTCCAACTTTGTGAAATTGAAATAACTATACCATGTAGTTCATTTAGATAGGGTCCATTGTTTCTTTGTTATATCCCCAGGGAATGAATTATAGCAGATTTGGTGTTGTTTAATATGTTTCTAAAAACTTACCAAAAGTTTGATTATATGGAATGCCAATGCTCAAATCTATATCCAACACATGTAACAAGGCAAAATCAACTAGATAAACATGGCGAAATCAACCAGATAAACATGGGAAAACATATCCCACACATGTAGTCAAGGCAAAGTCATGACATGGGATTTTCTCTACTAGCCCATCTTTCACCCGATGTTAATCTAGTTTTGATACTCTCATGGTATTAAATTTTACATGGTAATTTCCTAATATGCCTCCTTCTGATTCCCACAAGTCTAATTCAATTTCAAATATTCAAGAGGAAGTTAGGTCCAAGATACCAACACTTATTATTTTTGGTATCTTTTAAGTGCATGAAATTGTACATATTTCTATTTGTCCAATATTTCCATGGCATGTATTAAATTTATGCTTGAAACACTTGGGTCCATCTTCTATCCAATCCCATAAGTTTCACTCAATGTTTACTTTGCAATTGTTAGATATGACTATTTTACTAAAACCACCTATTTAAGCCTAGTTTGGGGATTAAACAAAACCCTAACTTGTATAGCTTGTAGCTCAGAAAATATGATGAACTAGATTTTCAAATTTTCATGCAATGCACTTAGTTCTTTCCTCTATTGATCCTAAAATTTCCATGCAATTCTAGTCATAAAAATTTCCATGCAATTCTAGTGATCCTAAAATTTCCTCTATTGACATTAAAATTTCCATACTATGAAGATGTCAAATAATTACACTTCCATTCTTGCAAATGTCTCCTCTAGGTCATCCTTTTGAATGATACAATATCCATACACCATGAATAGTGTTTGGAACTGATTTCTTTCCATAATTTTTTAGATCCTACAATATTCCATGGAAATCCCATACAAAACTTCTCTGATACCAATATGATATATAAACTATAGTCTATCATGGGTATTACATTGGACACTTTCTTACACGACATCTTAAAATCTACTACAAAAAACCATTAGATTATACTCATTTATACAATGTTTTCTTATGATCAAAATGTAATATTACAAGTATATTAGTCAAAATATTGAAATGAACTGAGAATATAAGAGAGAACATATATTAGTAAAATGAGCACACCAACACAAGGAATGACAATATCTACTATGGGAAACCTGATTTGGGAAAAACCAACAAGAAAATGAGCAATGCACCTTGTTGTTTACAAAGAAGCATGGACTCACTATGGAGTTACAATAGACACTATCACTTGTGAAAAACTTCTATAAGGTATTTTTCTACCTTTGTTCTACTCAAATATAACAATCATTTTCTCTAGTCATCTATATTACAACTTCCTTCTTCAACATTTGGTGTATCGAGGGAACCCAATGCTTCTGCATATTAGAGAAATCCTTTTCACCATATAACCTACTCACTAGCATGATGAAATCCCTCAGGGGTTCTCATAAATTATAGGTGGGCTACAAATTAGATGGGAAATTCTAGATTATTTCTTCTATCTTCCCACATAATTTTGGCCCAACACCTACCCAAAATACTGAGTGAAGTAAAAATTTGTGTTTTCTCAGAGGTTGGGCTCCAATCCTAGATGCAAAAGTCTTACATGTCAAGTTATTTTTTCAATGTTTATCTTTAGCTATACTATAACATGAAGATCGTTGGCCTAACTTTTCCTTCTCCCTCGATGGAGTGTAGGTACAACCAAATATGTATCTATCAGACCTATCATCCATATTGAGCGATGAAATTTTGAGAGGGACAAGGGAAAACATATCCAACACATGTTACAAGGCAAAATAAACTTGATTTGAAAAGGTCAGAAGAAAGTTTGGTAGGCACATGAAATTCTTTCTTGCTCAAGGAGGATCATGCTCTCATGACGATGAGAGCATAGGTGACATCAAGGTTCCCTTGAGGTACAAACACCTACTGAAACAGTGGGTACCTAAGGAACTGCCAGAGTTGGACACTGACTTTTGTGTTAATGAGAGGATGTATTACATTGCTCCGTCATCCATCCATGGCCTTGGTTTATTCTCCATGGATGACATAAAGGTAAAATATGGTGGATTAGTTGATTTGTTTGAGTATGTTGGACCATGTTACACTTATGGAGTATGGTTGAGGCTGGTCCAATATATGCCTAATATGTCGAGATACACACTTGCTGCAAATTATATACAATTGAAAGACAATAATAAAAATAAAGGAGCGAAAATGCATATTGATGGAAGGCCAAAGGCATCGGGGAATATTACAGGTCTTATAAACAGTATAAGGCCTGGGATGACAAGAAAGGAACCCAATTTCATTTTTGAGGAGCATGAAGGTAATAGGATATATGTATGTGCGGTGAAAACAATAATGGCAAGAAAAGAGTTGCTGGTCTATTACAATCTGAATTGAGTCGACCCAGGAACGTCTTCTTTTGCTACGGTACAAAAAATATTATAACCAAACTTAAAAAGGGATTAATTAATTTGTGAATGTTTCATTTGTGACAAAATTTTATTTTATTTATGAATGTTCCATTTTCTAATTTTTGCTTGATGTTTCATTTCCAAATATTTTCTAATTTGTATGTGCGAATGTTTCATTTGATAATATTTTCCAATATTCCACTATTTCATATATTGTTTTTTACAATATTTCTTGCACATACTAACATTCTTCTTGAAATTCTGCCAGAGTGGTGATCAAGGAAAAGGCCTCATTCCTAGCACTGCATCGACTGAAAATGATGAATATATAAGCGATGAAGAGATATTTGATTCTAGAGACCCCTTGTAGACAATAGAATTATCCCTAAGAAATTCCAATACGGAATTCCAGGATTTGGTCGCTGTTGGGCCGAAAACTGCTGAGAATTTCCAAAGGATAGTTGAATTATGCATTAAAATAACAAATTATGGGGTAAGTCATGTCATCTAACAATATCAATTTTTGGTTTTAAATTTTGTAATTTGATATATGCAAGTAACACATATTTCTCATTGTATAATTTTGTGAGATCGATGAGAGGGGAAGGGGAAGGTCCTAGTAGCAGCAGCAGGACTGTAGGAGTGAACCCACATGGCCACATATCCACCAGGATATTTTCCACCCCAAGTGTGCTGCCTGAGACTGATTCTATACCTTCTAGGGGTGATGCCACACCCCCACGACACACCAGATCATTCAGGTGGTGTACATGATCATGGAACTGATCACTCTTCTATTGTTTATTACCTTGGTGCTACACATATCCAAAGTACAAGAACAACAATAGTATCATTTTTGGTTAGCCAGGACATGGTTCCTCTAAAAATAGTACAACTACCAGGTATTTAATATATGTCTTTATCGATATTCTTGTTATATAATTGTTTCGACAATCACATATCAGTGAGATTTAAATTACTAATGATGACGATTTTTTACAGAAAACAATGTGTTCTACAATAGTCTAGATGACTATGCATTAGAAATTTTTGGGCCGACCATTCAACTATGATGGAATCGACAAAATTCCAAACTAAAAAACCTTATTATCTCTAGACTGGTTGGCGAGTTTGGTGACTCGTTAAATAAGCCGAAAGTCCTAAAAAGGACTGGAAAGCATTTGAAACATGTTAGAGAGGCGTATAGGAATAAATTAGTATAGGACCCCAAGTACGAACGCCATTTGGATGTCCCCGAGAGGGAGTGGAAATAAATTATTCTTGATGCAAGAGAATTAGAGATGAAAGTGCAAGGGAAGAAACCACCTGGCCCTAGAAGGTAAGAGGTGTTTTCAATTTACTATGATGGTATTTTGTTTACTTTACGAGGAAAACAATCAATATCTAACATATTTCAAAATATTGTGTAGACTCCAAGACACTTCCAAGGCAACAAAGGAAAGACAAGAAAAACATGACCAACATAAAATAGGCCAAGGTGGTTACGGGAGATTGAAGGCATGGGTGGTAAGTGCCTAAACATTTTACTTTTTTTTAATCATTGTCACAAAATATGTAATTCATTGCAGTTAATGACTAATGATTTTGATATTTCTCATTGCAGGGGGATTTGTTCAACGACCAAGCCACAGAAGAAGATCTAAAGGTCAGGTTCACACAAGGTTTTTATGGCATGGTGGCACAACGAAGAAGCTTGGGGCAATCGCCATGTGTCTCTCTGGAGGACATGGTAAATAAAATGAAATTAAAAAATTGCAATGTAAAATATATTTTTTATTCATTTAAAATGTAAAATAATGTGTGTCTTTTCCACATTCGCAGAAGAGTAACAATGCTACCAATGATCCTTATGTATCGTCCGATGAACCACATCCTGACCCCCATATTGATTCAAGTGTTGTTTTCGAAGGACCATTACATAGTGGTATGCACACATTTTTAATGTTTTTCCATTTTTCAATGAGTATTAATATTTAGGGTATATTTTGTACTAAATAATTATATTGTTTCATATGGCAGAGTATGTAGATGTCGATCAAGAGAAGAGATCAACAAGCATAGAAACAACAATGCAGACACCAACCACTATTTCTACTACACTGACTAATCCAGGTATAAAACATTGTAATAAAATCTGTATTAATTAAAATTCCCTAGGAACAGTGAATAACAATATCACTTGAATTTTTTTTGTTGTTGCAGTAGTGGATTCCCATGATGTGCATCCTCAATCTCCATGCCTAAATACTAGAAGTTCATCATGGCATGAGGTGTTGAGTATTGATGATGCAACACTTCAAGAAGGCCCAATAACTGTGGGGGATCAGTTAAATTATGATGATGACTTAATTTGTGCTTTCATGGAGACCAAGAAGAAGAAGAAGAAGAAAAAAAAATGATTAGACATTTTATTATTAATATAAATCTAATCTATTTCTGGTCCAATGTAATGTATTTTGTTTTCCTACATGTCATGAATGTTATTTGCCTTCATGTTTTTTGTTTTAGCACAGGGCGATGAATTTTTTTTGCTTAGATTTAATGTTACTGTCATTTCTAGTTATAGTTTTAAAATCTATATAGATTGGGTATGGGGAAATGAGAGTGATGTGAGAGGGGAGGAGGGGCCAAAAGAGCTTCCACCTTCACGTGGTAGGTCCTGTTCAGTAAAGAATAATTTATTCTCGAAACAAAGAGAAGCTCATTCAGGTATTCGTCTTTAGTCATTAATTTGTAGAGGTTGTTACATCTTTAATTACTATTCTTAAATATAATTAAGTCATGTGATGAATCCCAGGATGGAGAGGAGCAACATTGGAGGCACCCCATCACTCAAAGGTATGGATCTTGTTAAGGACTAGTTTAAGGTGAATTTTGGTTGATTTATGACTATCATGATATTTCGTAATGAATGTGGAGATCAATGATTTTTTTTAGGAAATTTGAATTTAAGAAGACAAAGTTATGTTGACTCCACGAGTGTTAAGGATGCATGGTAGGAGGCACACTCCCCAAGGTATGTCTCTCTATCCAAAATTGTTGCTAGCCTAAATCAATGTAGTACACACTGGATCTGGTGACCCTGAGGTTCATCATCCTCTTCATATGTTTCTTTCTCCTCCTAGGAGGTTCGAACCTCCTAACCTAACCTAAGATACCCCTACATACCTCAACCTACCCTAAACCTAACCTACATCCTAAGCCTAGCAATGGGAAGAACTTCTCATCATTCAATTGAGTTCAGTAATGAGGTGTGTATTGTCTTTGTCCAGGCTATGAATAGGATATTTAAAACCCACTAGGATTTTGAGGAGATCTCTTTCTTATCACAATTAATTTTCCACTACAAACCCCCTTCATGAAACCAACCTTCAATTTCTAGGTATTTTTAATTTCACCCATGGTTACATAGTCAAGCCCTCTCAAATCTAGACTCTCCCCTAAAGACATTGTCAAGCAATGAATTGACTAATCTACAGTTGGTGACTCACCAGGGAAATCATCTTCTCCCTTCTCTACTTTTAGTAATATTTTTGTAGTGACATCAAGGGCTTCATTTTCTAATGAGGATGAGCATCCCTTTTTCATGTTACATATGAAATTTCCATTTTGTCATTTCTGTTTTTCAGTAGTTTAACTTATTTTGTTTTATAATTCATCTTCTAGGAGATTCTACTATGATCCCACAATGGGTCATTACTCAATTTTACTTTTGAGTCCAATTGAACTCAACTATTAGACTCTTAATGCAAGATCATATAGCAGGTTTTAAAGTACATATGTATGAATTAGGTTATATATCATCTTTTAAAAGCATTCTAGTGATGCTTATGATCACCCTTTTAAAAGTTAGGTCATAAATTGCATTACAAATTCTTTCCATGCCTTAAATGGATGGGAAACACCAATTTACAATTTGACCAACTTTAAACCCTATTTTAGGGCCATCACGGGAGACCCCCAAAATCTGTCCAACCATTCGTTAATTTTTCAAATATTTTGGTTTTTTAAACTTTTCCTATTGAAGTTCTGATGTGCTGAAGGATAGGCATTTTTATCCCATACTTTTTTACTCCAGATTGTTCAAACCAACGTTAGGAAACTCTGATGAGGCTTTTCATGAATGCTTTACCTTAAAAAGGTTAGAAATTTACATTTGTAACAAAAAAAGAAGAAATAACTCCCACCTTCTGATTGAATCATTTATGTTTCCATCATATCTTGTGGATCCGTAAAGATTCGCAAAAGGCCAATTTAGGGGGGTATTTAGTGCCCCATCTAGAGCATTAAGGTGATTCCCTTATGTTTATGGATAGATAAATTACCGATTTTAAATTTGATTTAAAAGGTTATGATTGAACATTTTATGAATGTAAACATATTAAGGAATTTGATAAAAAAGTGATTATGAAGGGTTTTTTTAAATATAGTAAACTATCCAACCATACTAAAATGAAATAAAGTAAATTTGTAGTAAAAAAAAACGTCAAAAAATAAATTAGGGTTAAAAAAAAAGTAGATATTATTTTGTTTGATTTCAAGTCAAGTTGTGCTGTAAAGATTAACTTAAGGTTAATTAAGGAGATATTTTTAGGTCCCATCAAGATTTTTCAAGTATATTTGACCATAAAAAGAGAACAAGGAAATGCCACCACTCTAAACTATTAGAGTTTTCACGCAAGATCTCTAGGTCTCTCTCCTACTATCCTAAAAACTCACATCCATCCTCAGGACTGTCTACCATTTGACTATCCTAAGCTATTTTTGCAACCCCAACCTACCTAACTTTGACCTATTTTCATACTAGCTCACCCTAGGATATCTCCCCTTTCATGCCTAGGCCATTATCTTCCTAATGCAAGGCCAGTAACCCTATCTCCTAAACATTTAGACACCCCACAACTACCTACAGAAACCCTTAATGTTGATTGTATTGAAGTCTTAATTTAAGACCTTATTCCACTTTGACAACCCCTTAAAACAAAATCACATACCTCATAGTCACTCTACCTAAACCGCCTCCCAAACTCTCCACCCAAAATCATAGTAAAACCTTCAATTATGAATGTGTGAACATAGTCATTCCCAGCCACATTTAATATGTTTTTGACAGAGATAATTCATGGGGAACATAATCTAAAATCTTCTTATATAAGCAAAATTAAAAATCTCAACTTGTGTGCATTTGGAGAGGTTACATATCATTTGCATTTTCATATTTAGGACAAGTAGGACTGGCACATATTGAATTGAAGTCAAATAGACAGTCCCAACTTCTGATATGTAATGAAGTGAGAAGGAGACTATTGGATTATTGGATTGACACATGAAATGCATTGTGGCTTTGAAAGATTGATGTCTTGAAATTAGTTTGATCAAAGTCATAGATACTTCAAATAAAATTATGGTTCTCTATTAGGAAATTGTGTATATCATTAAAATTTAGTCAGTGATTGATCTTAATAATTTGAATACTTGCATTATTCTTGAGATTGAAAGCATCATCCTCTAGGCATTGTATACAAACACAAACAAAAACACATGTGGCCTTTGCACACTTAAGTGAATATCGTGTTGTCACATACATTTCCTTGAATTATTCATTGAATATATTTTAGATGAGTTTACATGAAAGAATGTTTCATTATTTCATTGTATGTAGTTTTTGTCATATCATGGTTTATGTGAAATATGAGATACTTTCACTCTTTGTTGTTTTCAGAAATAAAGAATCTATGTACACAGGTGAAAGACAGGCCCTCAGTAGGTAAATTTTCCATTAGTGGGTTGTTTAACCTAGTGAAACATGAAGGAAAACATGTAACATACCGTGATTTTATGGAAAAGTGGACACCAATCTATTTTGGCTCTACTCACTACACTGATATTTGCCTTGATGAAATTTAGAAAATGGTTGTTGAAATTGGTAAAATAAGTATGTTATTAACTCTTTCAATAATCTAGGTTCAACGGTGATTTATCATGAAATAAAATTATTTTCCTTACATGAAAAAATGTTATGGGGATATTGGCAAGTAGTAATCATAGTTCAGAATTGTTTTTCAGCCTAATTGTATCTGAAAATTGTGAAATATTAAAATTGACTCCGGATAGATTATTTGTATAACTACCAAATGAACATATTTTAAGTTAATACATTTCGTACGATTTCTATGTTTCTTATTAATATGCACATTGTACATAGCTATGCCTTCAATTGTTATTTCAATCTCGATGATATATGTATTAAAATTGGTCATATGTTGGATGTGACTATCAATCTCCTAGGGCCTGTATCAGGCTTGGGAAGACTGACTATATTCTTTACATGTCGTTGTAGTCTTAAAGAATAGAACCACAATCCTTAGACTGTCCCCCCCCCCCTTTGGTGTCTTAGAATTCTTAGGATTTTATAGCCTTTACATCAAGGTTTCAAGATCCTAATTTAATGGATCTGAAATACCAAAAATAAACATAATCAATTTGATCTTTTAGCATAAATGATCCAATCTTATCATCGTAAGTCGAATTTGACAACCTAGAGAATTATTTGGCAGCTTGTTGGTGAAAATCACAGATTTTGAAATCCGTCTTTGATGGCTGGGTGATTTATGTCAATAATAAACATGCCATTTGGCTTCATTCCCTTCCCATATGCCTTCAAAACTTGATGAAGAGGATGATCTAGTTTATGATAATTGTTATCTTTAATTTGAGATCATTCTCACGGATTCTGGAAACAGAAAAACGTGATTTGGGTAGAAACAAGACCGATCTGGACTCTTCATAACTTTCAATAGCTTACTAGTCATGTATTTCGACTATTAGTCATCAAAAGTCAGAGCTTTTCAGTGGCTCATTACACTGTAAATTTCACATTTAGGCATCGAAAGATAAAATTAACCTTTGGCCTATTTTTAGAGGTTAACTCCTCATTTTATTGAATTTATGTGAATTTGAGCCTTTCTCAAAACCTCTAAAACTTTAAGATTTAAAAATAAAATTATTATCTTTAATTTGAGATCATTCCCACAGATTCTGGAAACGGAAAAACACAAACTGGGCAGAAAGAAGACTGATCTGGACTCTTCAGAGCTTTCAACAACTTACTAGTTGTGTATTTTTCCTTTTAGCCACCGAAATTCAGAGCTTTTCAGTGGCTCATTAAACTGTAAATTTTACATTTATCTGCCGAAAGCTAAAATTAAACTTTGACCTATTTTTAGAGGTGAAATCCTCATTTAATTGAATTTATGTGAATTTGAGTCTTTCTAAAAACCTCTAAAACTTTAAAATTTAAAAATAACTCTTCTACCTAATGATCCTCTTATCATGTGATTTGGGAAATATCAGCAAGTGATTTTTGATCACTAACAGAACCCCAACATTATTCCTGTGTGAATGGCATATTTTTTTTTTTAAAACCCCAACATTAGTCGGTCTAGCGACGAACCTGTTCGTCACTTGTATAGCCATTTGGTCACTTGCCTAAGTTTTCCAGGGTTGTCTTGGTCGCTCTTGTGACTAATATTAGTCATTAGATTGAAAAATATTATTCGTTAGACCGACTAACATTAGTCTCTAGATTGATTAATTATGGTCACTAGAGTGATCAAGGTTATGTTTTCCTTAGAGATGCTAGCAAGGCTTGCGACTAAAGTGGGTCGTTAAAATGACTAACATTCATCGCTAGACTGACTAATTATGGTCGCTAGAGTGACCAAGGTTATGTTTTCCTTAGATATGATAGCAAGGCTTGCGACTAAAGTTGGTCGCTAGACCAACTAATCTTGGTCGATGGACCAATGAATGGTAACTTTTCCCTATTTTGAATAGGCTTCTTTTCCCAGTCGCTAGACCAATGAAGATCCATGTGTGGTCGCTAGACTGATGAATTGATTTCGACAAAAAAAAAAAAAAACATCTTGGTCGCAACAACGACCCTATTCCGACAAAACTTCATCGCAAAAACATTCAAATTTAGTAGTGGAAGAATGTTTCTCCAAGCATTCACTGGTGGTCAAGCTAAAATCTTCTGATTCAGAGGTAGATTCTAACTCTAAATAAAATCCATAAGGAGGGAAGCAGATTATCGATGTCGAAACTAATGCCACTGTCGCTACCACCAAATTCCAACCAAGCAAACCGGAAGAACTATAGGAATGGGAATGCCTCTTTCACTCACAGATGTGGGTAAAGGGGGGTCTGCTTGATTTCATTGTCGATAGCAGCAGTCAGAAGAACCTATTCTCAATAGAGGTCATCAAGCAGTTGGAACTTCTAATGACATTGTTTCCACAATCCTACACCATCGGTTGGCTTCAATAAGGAAGAGATCTTCATGTAATCCAACAGTGTCTTCTTCCCTACGACATCAAGCCCTTCAAAGATGAGGTATTGTGTGATATTTTTCCCCTTGAATTTTGTGATGTTATTTTAGGATAACCATATTTGTGTAAGAAACATGTTGTGTATGAGTCTAGACACTGCAATTTTGTTATTACTTTTGGTAGAAAATTGTACAAGATTATAGAGGTAGCGTTGCCTACCACTATTTCTTGAATTTCTGGTAAGCAATGCAGTAAGGTCATTTCACAGATCAAGAATTTTCTCTTCTTTGTTATATGTGCTCATAGTAAGTAGAATATCCTTGCCACATATGTGACCTCTACACAAATCCTCCCTTTGCAGTATAAGCAAGTGGATAGGATCGTGGAAGAGTACAGATACATCTTCTCCTCACCCACCGGGATACCGACGCACTGCCAAGTCAAGCATCCAATTGATCTAACCCCTAGTGCACCTATGCCTAATGGACCATTATATTGTTGCTCATTGATGAAAAATGACAAAATCAAGCATCAGATCTAAGAGTTGGTTCAAAAGGGGGGTATAAGACCTAGCTCCTTCCCTTGTGGAATTTTGATTGTAATGGTGCAGAAAAAAGACTAGACCTGATGGCTCTGCACTGATTACAAAGAATTTAAAAAAATCACAATTAGGAACTGGTACCCAATTCCCTAAATTTATGAGCTTCTTGACCAACTCAAGGGGAAAAATTTCTTTAGCAATATTGACCTAAAGTATGGCTACCACTGTGTTCCCATTGAATTGACTGACATATGGAATATGGATTTCAAATCTAAATGTCTTTTCGAATGGTTATTCATTCCATTTCTCTTGAAAAATGCACCAACAACTTTCATGAGGTTGATGGATGATGTATTGAGACCCCTCAATAACTCTTTTGTGGTGGTATATATGGATGACATCCTCATATTTAGAATAAATTTGGAGGAGCACATGCAACATATTCAATAGGTTTTGAGCACTCTATGGTAGAACAAGCTGTATGTCAAATTGGAAAAATTCTCCTTTAGAATGAATAGGGTCCAATACTTGGGATAAATTGTTGATGAGAATGGGGTACATGTGGATCTAGCTAAGATCCAAGTCATTTGTGACTGGCTATCCCCGAAAACACTAACCGAGCTTCAAAGCTTCTTGGGACTTGCCAAATTCTACCGATGGTTCGTGTTGTGATTATCCCATATTGCATGGGCCCTCAGCCAAGTGACCAAGGGTGGTGGCAAGGAAAATTTCACATGGTGGAAGGAACAACAATGATCATTTGATTCTCTGAATAATCTCTTTTTCTCATGTCCAATACTCTCCTTACCTGATCTGCAACAACCGTTCGATATTGAGACTGATGCATCCGACTATGTTGTAGGAGAAGTTCTCACTTAGCACGGTCATCCAGCAGCATACCATAGTGAGACACTCTCAGATACCATCTAGAAATACCCCACCTATGATAAGGAAATGTATTTCATTGTGAAATCATGTCATTAATGTAAACATTACATTATGGGAAAGGAGACAATCATACACACTGATCACAAGCCTCCGTAGTTCATACAGACACAAGGGAAGTTACAGAACCGCCTCCATCAAAATTGGTCCACATACCTGCAACAGTTCCATATCAACATAAAGTATAATATACAGAGCAAAAATATTGTTGTTGATTACCTCATTCGACCTCACGTTGTTTCACTCACCACCATGTACCATTCTCGTGGGCATGAGGCATATGAGTGGCCCCAACTTTATCATCGAGATCCTGACTTCACCACCACCTATTAGCTCTTGGGTATAGGCATGAATGTCAATGATTTTTACATTCATGATGGATTTTTATGCCATCTGGGCCATCTATGTCTTCCCACAGGAGAGTTTGCAAAGCTAATTTTGGGAGGCTCACTACAGTCGTATGGAAGGACATTTTGGCATGGAGAAAACTGTGGTCATTCTACAGAAACATTTTTGTTGACCAAAACTTCGACAAGAAGTGAGCAAGTGTATCAAATATTTCATTTCCCGTGTCATTGCCAAGACAACCATCAAGAAGCAAAGATTATACACACCTCTTCCTACTCCCGAGAGGCCTTGGGAATCCATCTCGATGGATTACATGTCTAGAATTTTTTCCACCAAGAAAGGAAATGATTGTGTATTTGTGGTGGTTGACCAGTTTTTGAATACGGCCATTCTCATATAGTGCGAGAAGAGCATCACAGCAGAAGATACTTCTAAACTCTTCTTCGAACGAGTGTGGGTCCTTTTTTGGATACCATAGACCATCATATCATATAGGGATAGTAGGTTCCTCAACACATTTTGGTCGATTCTCTTATCATTGTTGGACACCAAGCTCACTAAATACACTTACTTCCACCCTCAAACCAATGGCCAAACAAAGATTAACAATTAGATGATTGTTCACATCCTACACATGTATAATTATAAGCATCTATGTACATGGGATGAGAGTCTTCCCTATGTTCAACACAGCTACAACAAGGCTCTCCATAGCTCCACCAGCCATAGCCCATTTCAGGCGGGGTTGGAAATCCAACCCTTGGGTCCCATTGATGTTGCACTACCTCTTGCAACCACACATGCATAATCTTAGCATGTTCAGTTTGAGGCCGAAAAAGCCACCAGATTCATTGAGAGGATTCAACACATCTTCCAACAGGTCCATGAGATATTGCAGAAATTCAATGCTAAGTACAAGCAGCACCATGATCAACATTGGGTACCACACATGTTTCAGGTAGAAAACAAGGTCTGGTTACATTTGTAGAAAAAGCACCTTGTAGGGCCCCATCAGAATATTCATCCACTTTTCTATGTCCCTTACACTATCACCAAGGTTGTGGGTGACAATGCTTTTGAGCTTAACACTCCCCCCTTCCTTGGATTGCACATAGTGTTCAATGTTGACCTCCTCTGACCATATTTTCCACCATTATTGGACACCTCTAAGATCGCAGAAAAGTTGACCCCAATAGAGCTCAACCCTGACTACATGGAACGGGAATCTACTGATCAGATAGTGGACACACAGGTCAAGGGTGTTAGGATATTTAGACACTTAGGGGTTAGTTAAGATCTACTTTGTTTAATGTGTCGTTAGGTAAAAGTGTGTTTCTTTAGTATGCATTTGTAGTTAGGAAATATGACAGTCACGATATGTTCCTGACATAGAATGATCTGACACTTCATATTCTCCTTGATCTTAAAAAACATTGATCTGTGGATGTTATGAGGAAAATATCTCTATGGCTAGGGTAAAACAAAACAGACATAAATTACTACAGAAATCAACTCTCTTCTCAAGTATGCTATATAAACAAATATGCTAGCAAGATAAGATAAAATCCTATCTTGTCCAGACTTTTGATGAAGTCCACCATTAAGCACTTGAACCAAAGCGATATACCTGCAACTAGTCCTAAAAAACCAAGCAAAGAAAGCATATGGTGATATTACATAATGTTATCAAATTCAATAAAATAATCCATTAATAAACATGACAAATACGCCCATGGAATAATAATTCAATATATTTGCAAGATATCAATTAGATGGTAAAAGAGTATTTCTATTAATAAATTATCAATAGAAGTGAAAATGTTACAGACTTCGGTGTTGAAACGGTCCAGAACTGAGAAACTAAGTTCCTTTCAGTTGGGCCTCCACCACTTCAATCCCCCACCAAAGGCAAGCTCATAAGAGAGAAACAATGAGGTTCTCAATCAATAAGGGAAGAGCTTAGGGGTTTAACACTATGTTCAAACCTAAAGGACAAAGGGATGTAGACTCAATATGAAGTAAATGATTTCTCTAGAGTAACTTTTCTCTCAAAGTTGAATTCTTTCTCCTCTTTCCATAGCTCACAATCATCCCATTTATAGCCTTCAAAATGGAACTAAAGGGTTCAGTTAGAGTGTTTCCATTATATGGAAGGCCAAGGATCATAGATCTCTTGTTGTGACATGGAAACCCAACATTAATTTTCATTTTATGGCACAAATCTCGATGTACATGGGTTGTAGTGGAGAAGCCTGCATATACACATGTTGTATAGTAGGCAAGGTGCGTACATGTGGAAAAATATTTATTTTTAGATCTGGATTTTACAAACATGGATGATAAGTCTGCATGGGTAAATGGAAAAAGGCCTTCTGTGCAAGATTACATAGGGTGAGGCAAATCTTTCTATAACTGATGCCCCCTAATGTGTGAGGTCGGAGGAGTATTTGTGATGGCCGAAATACATTATAAACAACCCGAAATTGGAGTGGTAGGGGACCAACTGGATGAATTAGTTGCTCATTACATTCTCCACTCACTTTTCATACATTGATGCCAATAAAATTACACTGCAAATCCATGTGAAAATATACCAAACAAGTGTCTGTGGCCATGAATAGGAAAATACAAATGTGGTTACATGCCAACAATTGTCATAGTCACAAGCAAGGCCTAGTAGAATCAGTCTCAAAACCAATGTGAATATATATGTATACAATGGAGTACAATCTGATCTCCCATGATCACTGAAGTCATATAGGTACTAGTCCAATGAAAAGGAAGAAACATCTCAGGAAATTTGTGGCCACACAGTGATGTCTTCAAGTCTTCTACACAATCCGCCAAGGGTGCAAGTCGACATCATGTGAATAAAGGAGTCGGGGTCGAACACAATGAGACATCGTTTGATTATTGGTCATTGATGTATAATGTTAACAAACATGAGACATCCTATCAATAACGAAATTAGGTATCAAGGCACCGAGTACATTCTTACAAGTGTGAATAAAGGAGTCAGTGTCGAACACATGAAGAATCCATCGATCAGGAGACACTGATGTATGCCCAACTGTCGATGGCGAGAGAGCCTTCCATTAATGACTGCAAGCCTCAAGGTACTCATAAGACTCTATGTCTCATTTCCAAAATAAATGAGTTGAAGTCGATGGAAGGAGACCTACTAAAATTAGATCATTAAGGCATCTCTCATCAATCAGCACGAGGTACAAAGCAGGAGCTTCATTATTTTGTGGAAATCAGAAGAAGAACATTTTCATGAACCAACGACCCTGTGCTTCTTTCATGTGTGACAAGTGAAAGAGGTACACAAAAAATACCCTATGAATAGAAGCCAATGATAACAACTATTGACAAAGGTGAGGAAACCACCAATAAGGATAATGGCATCCAAGACATTGCACGAATCCCAATGTGTGAATAAATGGTGTGCCTTCAAACACAAGGGAAACCACCCAGTCAACGACCAATGATGAAGTGTCGACTACTGGTTTCAAGGTTACCTACCAATGATGAAAGTAGGACCAACGTGCATGATAGGACTACAATATCATGTGATTCTAAGAAAAATTGAGGGTATGGCCAACATGCAAAGTCAGGAGTTCTGAGGAGTGGCTGACACAGGTTGATAGACTTCCTTTGAAAAAGAGCATGAGACATATGGAGGACTCCGGCATCATAGAATCAATGATGAAACCATGAGATGCAGGAGGCATCAATGAAATTATTTATAGGTACTGGAAGAGTAACCAGTTGGTAGAGAAGACTTTGTAATGAGATCAACTTCCTAAGGCCATGCTAATCCCAAAATTATGATGATGAATGGACTCAATAACTTTGTGTTATGTTCAAAGGAGAGATGATTGTTGCCAACATAAGATAATACTCCCTTCCCACCCGTATTTTTTTGTTTTTTCATAGACAAATGAATGTTATGATAAAGAGGAGGAAACGAGTGTCGCAAGTAAGAAAAACTAGATATAGTAGTGAAACATACCTATGCTCAATGCAGGGAAATGCATGTGAGAGATGGAAACTCAGGGGAATGTTCCCTCCTAGGTATAGGGTGTCAAATTGTGAAGGATATAAACAAGGCTCTGCTTGGTTGAAGATGAAAAAACTACTGAGGCAAACAGTTTATAATGCAAAGTGAGAACTGGCTATAGGCTCAATACCTCAAGTAAGGGAATGAGATGAAATTACAACCTAACACCAAAAAATATCCTTTTTTGTGTCTTTTATTCTACTTGATGTGAAAAATAGATGTCGTTTATGTTGGTTGTGGATCCTGATTATCTTCCTGATTCAGAGGTCCTTTCTTTCAGCCATGTTTATACCCCATGAAGTATTTACACCCCAGAAGTATGTACACTCTTCCACGTGGGGGAGTGAAGAGGGGGGGTACCCCCTCTGCGGGGTCCGGGGGTTCCATCCCCCCGGCTGGGGGGTCTGGGGGCAAGCGGGCCCCCGAAGCAAATATTGCTTTGTAAAAGTATATTGTAATTTCATTGTAAATCTGGACCGTTCATTATAAGTTCGTAGATCTAACAGTAGAGATTATGTTAGGGTTTTTTTCCCTAGAAGGCAACCCTCTTTTATGAGGGAAATGTATTACGGCTATGGATGATGGTGAATATTGTATTCTGATAGAGGACACTGTGAGAGAAAGAAGAGGAAGTTACTGCGGGTTTTGCTGTAGGTTGTATCCCTTCATTTGCTGGATAATAATCAAGGAAGGACCTGGCAATTTCTCTGGTGGACGTAGCCCACACTGGGTGAACCACATAAATCTGTGTCTCTCTTGTATTGTGTGTCTTTTGTGTTTTGTTTTTGCATTTGTTTTTATTTTATTGCTCCGCGGTCTTGTTTTTCTAACAACTGGTATCAGAGCGTAAGGTAACTCGCAGGAAAAGAGGGTTCCTGGTTCGAGTGGGAGCAATGTCGGAAGATGGAAAGTTTAGGGTCAAGAAATTTAACAGCCAAAACTACCAGTTATGGAAGATGCAGATGGAAGACTATTTATATCAGAAGGATCTATTCCTACCATTGAGTGGAGTAGCAAATAAGCCGGCGGCCATGAAGGATGAATAATGGGAGATTCTTGACAGAAAGGCTCTAGGAATGATACGGCTGAGCTTGGCAGCGTCAGTGGATTTCAATATTTCAAAAGAAAAGACAACGAAGGGTTTGATGGACGCGTTGGCCAAATTGTATGAAAAACCCTCGGCGTCGAATAAGGTATTTCTAATGAAGAGATTATTTAATATGAAGATGTCAAAAGGTGGGTCTGTTGCAG
>ML787514.1:1035625-1062982 GCA_009831015.1 Picea engelmannii | reverse complement strand
GTTCCACTCTCCCAGTTGACGGATGGTCAATTTCGCCCGTCAACACCATATAATACAAGTGTTATATCAATGAAGCATTATCACCCAATAACTATGAAGTAAATAAGGAATGAACAATTGAACAAACATACACATACACAATACACTAGTGTTTTACATGAAAACCCAAATCGGGAGAAAACCACAAAATGTTTTTTCTTATATGTCTTGAAGAATTACATTCATTGGAAGCACCAAATTCCTTTGTTTTCTAGCTGCAACTAGAAGGAGGCTCCAAACCCCTAGTTTCTCAGGATACAACATGAGGGAATCTCCAACTCCCCAATTCTCTGGCTACAACCAGAAGGAATATACAACCCCCTATGTTCTCCAGCTACAACCGGAAGGTGGCTACAACCACCTGTCCTTGCCTCGTACTGCCACCCTGGAGTAGAAGTAGAATGATGGATCCACCGTCAACCTATCACTGTGAGATATACCATTGTAAACCTGTACCAATAAAACTGAACCATGCATCAACCTATACCTCAACCTGTAATCAACCTGTACAATAAACAAGTGCATCAACCATGCACCAACCTGTACCAAATAACCTGTAATCAACCTGTACCATAAACAAGTGCATCCAACCATGTACCAAGTATGTACCAATAATGTGTCAACTACTCATCAAATATGACTCATCAATATGTACCAACATCATCAACTATACACCTCATGTATGTGCCAACTCATCAACTATTGTCTCAACCATGTAATCAACATGTATCTCAACCAAAAGACATCATCAATTTGATCATCCAAATATGATTTGTAGCTCTGTAATAGACCTGGTGTATATGATCATATTCCTTCAAACCTTCCTTAACTTCAACAACAAGAGACTATCATTTTCATCAAACTTTTCTTTAGTCTCGCATGCCTAGTTTTGGATTAGTCAACAAACCTAACTTGAAGTAATCATAAATTTGTACCTGTAATGTATAAAGATATGAAAATGATACACAATGTTCTTCAATTTGTTTTATGCAATTCTTCTGGGTGTCACTACTTCGAACCTCACATAAAAAAATTTATAGAAAAAATGGCATACCTTGCTGAATTCTGGCTTATTCTAGAGAGTGAACTTGTAGAGCGTGCCTTGCACAGAATATTTTTTGAATTGATGTAAAACTATGAAAAAACATACTATAGACTATACCCTAACCAACACATTTAGTTTCACTAAATTTGGATCTGTTATGAATAAGTTATGACGTTTTTACCCGAAACACCTCTTTTTGACTAGTTTCAGGACTAGCCACAAACCCTATTTTCCACAGAGTGTAACTCAAAAAATAAAATGACCCACAAGTGGAGTTTTTTACCATAGATATTTGGATATTTTTTCTAAATAGAATAGCAATTTCAAAGTCTGAATCATTATAGAAAAAAATTTATAGCGAAAATGGTGAAATGACCTGTAAATAGTATACCTTAGAAAGCACCATCAAAAGAATTTATCCTTCCATGCATTTCGGCCTTCTTTTCTTCACCTTCCCTCAAAATTTTGGCTTAAATATCCTTCGTTACCTCAGACACCTATATATATTCAATATGTGCAAGTGTGACTGAAATGGGAGAGCCTTGCCTCTTATTTATACTCTCCAAGTAGATTCCTTAAAAACATCTTTTAGGTCACTTGGCCCCACTTTCCTTATTTTAGGGTTAACCCACTTCTAATTTCTCCATTAAATTTATTATTGAAATAATTTATTTTGTATTCACTTTGAATTATAATACACCAATTACTTCAATTTATTATTTACCTTTTAAACTCTCTTAAACCACTTTGATTACTTTGACCTTTTGGGGCTTCTAGATGACATATGAGGGTCCTCCAACTTCGTAAGGCCATAACTCTCAAACTGTGAGGAGTTATGTGGCATTCCACATACCACCAGAAATGGAATGACATGTAATATCCATATAGAATAATATTATCTCAAAATATATCATAACTCATACCGTTATCCATCAAACAAACTTGGGTCCATTACCCAAACCTGGGGTTTCCAACTTCTCATGGCCATAACTCTCTAACCGTGAGGAGTTATGTGACGTTCCACATACCACCAGAAATGGAATTATAAGAATTATCCATATAATATAGTTTACCTGATAAATTCATTTTCCTTCATCTCATTATTACTCAATTATGCATGGGTTCTCTTACTCCGCAAAGCATCTTCCCATGAGGGATTTCACCATAAGGGGACCACTTTGGATTTCATCCATATTTACTTCTTATCAACCATGAAAACAAAATAATGAGTCATATTTACATCAAACAATCTTGGGTCCATTACCCAAAGCTTTGTATTGCAGGGCTTTCTTCAAGGGTCGACATCAATGACAACCAACCTTAATCAACAATATCCCCCTTTGGCATTGATGGCAACACTCTGATGAAATACTGAAATCATATCACTCATGCCCCCCTCGAACCATCCCTCTATCCTCTGTATCTGATAAATTCATCTCTGTCCTCCACATCTGATAAATATGCTCCCACCAGAGCCATGCCTTTGTCCTCTGCATCTGATAAATCTCTCCCCCCTTTGTCATCAATGACAAAGGTATCTTTCCATCTGGGGTTGCTCCCCTTGACTAAAATGTCCTCTTATGGTGCTTCCTCATGTTCATATAAGACATATAAGATAAGCATTCAAAAAGCATTCATTTTGGACTAGAAATAACTCGAAGTCTTTGGAAAATATATTCAAAGGCTTTCTGTGGAATGGGTTTTGTAAAGATGTCTGCCACTTGTTATTTTGTGCCCACATACTCAAATCTGATGTTCTTTTTTGCAACCTGTTCCCATAGAAAGTGATACTTGATTGGAATGTTCTTCATCTTGGAGTGCATCACTGGGTTTTCTGAGATACTGATGGCACTTGTATTATCACAATATATTGGAATGGGCTCATCATACTCAACCTGTATATCTGTCAAAGTTTGTTTCATCCAAAGAACCTGTGTACAACATGTTGCTGCAATATAGTCTGCCTCGGCTGTAGATAGAGATACTGATGATTGTTTCTTGCTTAGCCATGATACCAAACACTCACCTAAGTAGAACGCTGCTCCACTAGTGCTTCGTCGATCATTAATACAACCTGCCCAATCTGCATCTATGTAGGAAATAAGTGATAGATCTTTTCCTTTTGGATACCATAATCCAAACTCTTATGTTCCTTTGAGATATCTGAAAATCCTCTTTACTGCTAATACATGTGATTCCTTTGGTGCTGCTTGAAATCATGCCACCTTTCCAACTGCTTGCATTACATCTGGTCTGGATGTTGTCACATATAGTAGGCTACCAATCATTGACCTATATTTCCTCTAATCTATAGACTTCGAATCATCATCTTTTCTCAACTTACAACTGGTTTTCATGGGAGTGATAATTGGTTTGCAATCTTCCATTCTAAACCTCTTTAGCATTTCTCTGATATACTTGGTTTGAGAAATAAAAATTCCTTGGTTGATTTGACATATCTGAAGTCCCATAAAGAAGGATACTTCTCCAAGTAACAACATTTAAAATTCATTCTGCATGTCTTTTGCAAATTTCTAGCTTAACCTGTCATCATCACTACCAAAAATAATATCATCAACATAAACTTCAATTAATAAAATATTACCTTGAATTACCTTGATGTATAGGTTGTTGTCTGCACTTCCTTTTCTGAACCCTACCTACTGCAGATACTTATCCAGTCTGGAGTACCATACTCTAGGAGCCTGTTTTAGACCATACAAGGACTTCTTTAATTTACATACATAGTCTGTGTTCTCTGACAACTGAAATCCTTCTGGTTGTTCAATGTAAACTTCTTCTTCAAGTTCCCCATTCAGAAAAGATGATTTTACATCCATCTGATATACTTTAATGTTTTTGGAGCATGCATAAGATAAAATTAAACGGATTGCTTCCATTCTAGAAACTAGGGAAAATGTCTCTTCAAAGTCAATTCCTTCAATTTGTGCATATCCTTTACATACCAATCTAGATTTACTCCTTGTAACATGTCCATATTCATTCAATTTATTCCTGAAAACCCATTTTGTGTCAATCACATTATTATTCTTTGGTCTTGGAACCAATTCCCACGTGTAATTTTTCTCTATTTGATCCAATTCTTCATCCATGGCCTTATTCCAAAATTCATCCTTACTGGCTTCTTCAAAATAGTTTGGTTCAATTGTAGATAAGAGTGCTAGGTGTGTTTGTTCTGGCGAACCGATTTTTCTTCTAGTCTCAACTTCTTCATATTTGTTTCCAATAATCGGATTTGAAGGATGATTCTTTTGTACTCGTTTTCTAGGTGTCTTTGGAGATACTTTATGAACTTACTCTTCTGCTTCTGTCGGATTCTCTTCATATTCATCTTCCTCTTATACTTCTTTTTAATCTTCTTCTTCTAAAAGTTGTTCCATTGATTTGTTTTCTTCTTCCTTTGATTATGGTCCGCCTACTTCATCAATTTTTACATTGATGCTTTCCACAACTTTGTTCAATCTTAGATTTTAACACTTGTATGTTTTGCTTGTAATTGAGTAACCAACAAGTATTCCTTTGTCCACATGAGATTCAAACTTTCCCATTCTTCCATATTCTCTTTTGATGTAGCATTTTCTTCCAAAAACTTTGAAGTTCTTCACATTTGTTGGTCTTCCTTTCCATAGCTCGTAGGGAGTTTTATCAGTGTTGTTTCTGAGCATTAATCTATTTTGAATGTGAACTAATGTATGCACTGTCTGTGTCCAAAATATATCTATCAATTTGGAATCCATTAGCATTGTTCGAGCCATTTCTTGTATTGTCCTTTTCTTTCTTTCAACAACTACATTCTGTTGAGGTGTCCAAGCAATGGAGAATTGCCTTTTTATTCCATGACTACTGCAGTTGTCCATAAATTCCTTTGAAGTGAAATCTCCTCCATTATAAAATCTCAAACATTGGATTCTTGAATCCATCTCATTTTCAACCATTTTCTTGTAGATCTTGAAGTTTTCAAAAGATTCTGACTTGTTCTTCAGAAAGCAAACTACAGTCATTCTTGTATAATCATCAACTAATAACATAAATTATTTTTCACCTTTTAAACCCTTTGTTGTAGTTGGTCCAACTAGATCAGTGTGCACAATTTCTAGTGGTCTTGTTGTTGAATATTCCTTTGATTTGAACCTGGTCTTTGTTTGTTTTCCTTGTTGACATTGCTTGCATAAAGTGTTTGTTGGTTTTGTGATCTGGGGAATTTCTCTGACTGCTTCTCTTTTGCTGACTTTGACAGGTTATCAAAATGCATGTGACCCATTCTTCTATGCCATAGCCAACTTTCATCTTCCTTTCCTAGACAACACTTTTCATTTACAATTTCACTTAACACATATATGTTGTTTGAAGTTCTTGCAGTTGTACCGACCAATTTCCCTAAACCTTATTTTCTTATCTCACACTTTTCTGAATTGAAAGTAAGTTTATGACCTTGGTCACACATTTGACTCACACTTAGAAGATTATATTTCATATCTTCTACTAGTAGAACATTTTGTGTCTTTTCATTATTGTTCCCAATTCAGACCGTGCCTTCTCCAATTATTTTGGATGAATTATCATTTCTGAAGGAGACTGGTCCATTTTTTTCTTTTTATAATGTAAGAAATTTTTATTTATCACCTGTCATCTGTTTTGAAAATCCACTGTAAACATACCAACCATGTTTCTTCTTCCTAGCTTGTAGAGTGACTATGAATTCTTCATTGTTATACTAATCTTGTTTTCTTATCCATGTCATTTTCCGAGGTTCTTATCTGTGACTATTGTTATTCTATTGAGGTTCTTTAGGAGGGACTGTCATTCTGCAATCCTTGGCCATGTCTCCAAAATTTTTACATTTGTAACATTCCACTTCAATGCTCAAAGATTCAAACCTGTTGTAACTTCTTCATTGTGTGTCACTAGGTCTCCTTGAATAATCTCTTTGTGTATAACTCCCAAAGTTGTTATTGTTCCTATTGTTAGCTCTGCAGTTCACAGCTTTATGTCCAAAATTATTACATGCATAACATAAACCAAAAAATATAGTTTGATACCTGGGATTTGAAGATCTTATGAAAGGAGGTGCTCTTATGAATCCTTCTTCTTCTTGAGGCCTATCTATCTGTTGTTGATTCTGAAATCTGAATCTTCTTGGTGGAGGAGTGTCCCTGTAATCTTCCTTGTATATCTTCCTATCCTCTTTGATTGTTTCTGCATAGCTCTTTGGATTTGTTTCTTGCTCTTTTGTTTTGGAGCTTGATCCCTTTTCTGTCTGATTATATCCAAGTCCGTACTTGTCAACATGAAATTTTTGACTGTTGATAATGTCATCTAGAATGTTTGAGCTATTCTGCATATTTTTCTTTTGAATATCCTTTCTTAGTGTGACAACCTCTGCTTCCAAGTTTCCAATGATCTTGTCCTTTTCTTCTAGTTGTTCTTTGAGTTCTTCTTCAATTATTTTATCTTCTTCTATTTGAACCTTCAATTTTGTGATCATTTGTTCTAGTTCTCGAGTGTCCTTTTTCTTTTCTAGTTCTGCTTGTAGTTTCTTGTTTTTCTTCTTTTCTCTTCTGATAACTTCTATGGCACACATTAATTCTTATTGATAGTCAACTTCTACCTCTTAAATTTATTCTTCGACTTCTTCACATTCTTCTCCGCCTTCTTCATATTCTTCTTCAGAGTCTTATTTGTCAGAGTCTTTTACTACCATGAATAAAACTCTTCTTGTCTCATTGTCACTGACATCATCTTTATCTGATGATGAGATGTCTTCTTTGGTGCATAATATTTTATTGAAAACTTTCTTTGTAATTATTTTGACTTTATATGTGTGTTTTCCTTTTGAGTAACCTTCATCATTTCTCTTTCTCTTATGAGGACATTTGTTAGCAAAATGACCAATACCATCATAATTAAAACAAATTAAAGGGAGCTTACCTCTATACCTACTGTTGGTTCCCTTATTCAGTCTTTTGATGAAGTTGGCCACTCCTTCATCATCTTCTGAGGCATGACTGTTGTTTCTATATTATTTGTGTTCCTTTTTCTTTTTCTTTGATCTTTTGGATGACTTGAAGGCTGATTCTTTTACATCTGGATTTTACTGATCAGTTCTCATTTCATATGTTGTGAAGATTCCATGAAGTTCATCCATGCTTATTGAGTCCAGATCCTATCTTTCTTCTAGTGCTGATATCTTAGGGTTGAATCTCATAGGAAGAGATCTTAGTATCTTTTGAACAATTACAGATTCTTCAATTTCTTCTCCCAATCCTATGATTGCATTCACTGTTTCATTGACTCGTAAGAAATAGATTGTGATATCTTCATCTTCCTTCATTTTTAGTTGTTCAAATTGACCTATGTAAGTCTAAAGCTTTATTGCTTTGACTTTTCTATCTCCTTCATAAATATTTTGAAGCTTGTCCCAAATATCTTTAGCAGATTTACAGTGTGCAACTTTGGTGAATACTGTATCACTAAGACCATTCAAAATTGCATTTGTGGCTTTGGAATTATTCTCACCAAGTTTTACTGCTTTTTCATTTGTTGGTGGAACTACCGGTGCTGTGTATCCATCTACAATTGATTGCCAAACTTGAAATCCCTGTGCTTGTATATATTTCCTCATCCTTATGCTCCAAAAAGCATAATTATGTCCATCAAACTATGGTATTCCATTTTTATATGAGTTGGTACTCTCCATGATCTACCTTTCAGTGGTTAAACTGATTTCTGATGGAATCTACTCTGATACCAATTGTTGGATTACTGAGAGGGGGGGTGAATCAATAATAGAGAAATTTAATCCTTTTTAACCATATAATCTAAGTGTTATATCAATGAAGAATTATCATCCAATAACTACGGAGTAAATAAGGAATGAACAAATGAACAAACATACACATACACAGTACATCAGTGTTTTACGTGGAAACCCAAATCGAGAGAAAACCACAGAATGTTTTTTCTTACATGTCTTGAAGAATTACATTCATTGGAAGCACCAACTTCCTTTGTTTTCCTGCTGCAACTAGAAGGAGGCTCCAACCGCCTAGTTTCTCGGGCTACAACCTGAGGGAATATCCAACTCCCCAATTCTCTGGCTACAACCAGAAGGAGGCTACAACCCCCTATGTTCTCCGGCTACAACCAAAAGGTGGCTACAACCACCTGTCCTTGCCCCGTCCTGCCACCCTGAAGTAGAAGTAGAATGATGGAACCACTATCAACCTGTCACTATGAGATATACCATTGTAAACCTGTACCAATAAATATGAACCATGAATCAACCTATACATCAACCATGCACCAAACTGTACCATAAACAAGTACATCAACCATGCACCAACCTGTACCAAATAAACTATAATCAACCTGTACCATAAACAAGTGCATCCAACCATGTACCAAGTATGTACCAATCATGTGTCAACTACTCATCAACTATGACTCATCAATATGTACCAACATCATCAACTATACACCTCATGTATGTGCCAACTCATCAACTACTTTTCTCAACCATGTACTCAACATGTACCTCAACCAAAATCCCTCATCAATTTAATCATACAAATATGATTTGTAGCTATGTAATAGACCTGGTGTATATGATCACATTCCTTCAAATCTTCCTTAACATCAACAACAAGAGACTAGCATTTTCATCAAACTTTTATTTAGTCTCACATGCCTAGTTTTGGATTAGTCAACAACCCTAACTTGAAGTAATCATAAATTTGTACCTATAATGTATAAAGATATGAAACTGATATACAATATTCTTCAGTTTTTTTTATGCAATTCCTCTAGGTTTCACTACTTGGAACCTCTCAGAAAAGGAGTTATAGCAAAAATGGCATACCTTGTTGAATTCTGTCTTATTCTAGAGAGAGACCTTCTAGAGCGTTCCCCACACAAAATATTTCTTGAATTGATCAGAAAATATGAAACAACATACTAAATACTATACCCTAACCAACACATTTGGTTTCACTGAATTTGGATCTGTTATGAATAAGTTATGATGTTTTTACCCGAAACAGTTGTTTTTTACTAGTTTCAGGACTAGCCACAAACCCTATTTTCCACGGAGTGTAACTCCAAAAATACAATGACCCACAAGCTGAATTTTTTACCACAGATACCTGGATATTTTTTCTCAATTTCATAGAAATTTCATGATCTGAATCATTATATAAAACATGTTATAGAAAAAATGGTGAGATGATTTGTAAATAACATACCTTAGGAAGAACCATCAAAACAATTTATCCTTCCTTGCATTTCGGCCTTCTTTTCTTCACCTTCCCTCGGAATTTCAGATTAGACATCCTTGGTTACCTCAGACACCTATATATATTCAATATTATCAAGCGTGATTGAAATGAGAGATCCTTGCCTCTTATTTATACTCTCCAAGTAGCTTCCTTAAAAACATCTTCTAGGTCACCTAGCCCCACTTTCCTTATTTTAGGGTTAACCCACTTCTAATTTCTCCATTAAATTTATTATTGAAATAATTTATTTTATATTCAATTCGAATTATAATACACTCATTACTTCACTTTATTATTTACCTTTTAAAATCTCTTAAACCACTTTGACTACTTTGACCTTTTGGGGCTTCTAGATGACATACGGGGGTCCTCCAACTTCATGAGCCCATAACTATCAAACCATGAGGAGTTATGTGATGTTCCACATACCACCAGAAATGGAATGACATGTAATATCCATATAGAATAGTATTATCTAAAAATATATCATAACTCATACCATTATTCATCAAACAAACTTGGGTCCATTACCCAAACCTGGGGTGTCCAACTTGTCATGGCCATAACTCTTTAACCTTGAGGAGTTATATGACGTTCCACATACCACTAGAAATGGAATGAAAAGAACTATCCATCTAGGATATTTTACTGGAAAAATTCATTTTCCTTCATCTCATTATTCCACAATTAAGCATGGGTTCTCTTACTTTGCAAAGTGTCTTCCTGTGAGTGCTTTCACCATAAGGGGACCACTTTGGAGTTCATCCATATTTACTTCTTATCAACCATGAAAAGATAATAGTGAGTCATATTTACATCAAACAATATTGGGTCCATTACCCAAACCTTTGTGCTGTGGGGCTTTCTTCAAGGGTCAACATCAATGACAACCAACCTTAATCAACAACTAACTCAAATTTTGATTTTTCCTTGGTAGGATGGTTCTTGAATGGAGAGAAAGAGAGCATGAGGATGTCAATTCTAATTTGGATCGAGATCTGGGGGCTCAAATGGACTTAAAGATATGTGGCTTATATAAATCTTTGGTGCTCAAAGGAATGAAAGCCCAGGTGAGGTTGCTCGAGATGCTTGTGGGTTACTGGGACCCTGAGAGTGAAAGCTTCGATATCGATGGGAAACCATTGAGAATTTAAGTAGAAGACATTTACTTTTTGACTAGGTTATCACGTCGAGGAGAGGTTGTAAACCTCAATTAATGAGTATTAGGGAGAATAATGAAAATATAGGAGTACATCGACGCCCACTATGTAGTAGGGACTCCTAAGGTAGGGAGTCAACTCCCTATCCGGGTGATAAACAATCTCATACTAAGGATTATTGTGCTTGTATTGACTAGGATCACATGTTCGACCTTGTTTCACTAAGATTCGAGGTCGCTCATGTTCTATGCAATGCAGTGTATGAGACCCACAGTATATGACTGGTGTACCTCACTATTGGAAAATATGAAGAGCTAGTTGACAGAGTGCAAACAAGGGAGTAAGAGGAATTTTGGGTTTGCATCTATCCTGTGCAGCTTATTTTTCAAGTGGGTTCCAGGTTTGGGACCTAGAGTTGATATTCTTCCTAGAGGACCTCGTGATCCATCCATTGCACAGTGGACCGAGGTAGGTTTCCCACACCCTACAACGAGGATTTCTTCTACTGGTGGTAGCGAAAAGTCATTTCCCTAGATGAATATCCCTATGCAAGGATAGATTTTAGAGGAGATCCAGACATGCCACTCTCACCAGGGACCTCCTATAGTAACATAGGTATGTCAAATGTTTTTAAATATTTCATTTTTTGTATTTTTTTATAATAGAAAAAAAATATTTTTAGATGGTTCTTAAGTACTAACTAGACACTTGTGTAATGCATACGTGGGTATACTATGGCCGAAAGGGTTTCCTTGACATCAAATGAGGAACCGGGGAGACTAGGCAGCAGGAGGGAGGAGAATTAGAGAGAGTCCTACAAAACGTGCAGGGAAACCTGTCGTGTTTGACTCAAAGGATTCCCATGGTTCAGGTAGAGGATCTTCCTGAACCAATGCAGCGATAGGTGGTTGGTGTACCCAGAGCATGGGTGTGACTCTTTCGACATCTTGCAAACACTGTAGTTTGTTACCATGAAACACATCCGGCACCACAGGCGTAGATGTCATGGATATTGTAGTATCGATTGTATATGTGTATTGAGGGTATTAGCCCCAATTTTGTACTATAAACACCATATTTTTTGAAATATATATAAAATGGGATCTTCGGCTTTACTTATATTTTACAATGTTTACATTGATGAGATGGTTTTCTTTGCTTGAGTTATGTGACAAATGCCTCTAAAATGAAATTATCATAAGCATCGAATACATGATTAGAACTCCTAGGAATGTGATAATATGTAATAAAATCAAATTGTCGTTCTAAAAGATGTACCTGTAGAAATCGTTGGAGTAAAGTAGGATCACGCACGTGATAAATGTCATTCAACTGAAACAATACTAACTGGGAATCGAAGCGAACCTATAAAGAGAAAATACCATGTGAGATAGCATTGCACAAAATTTCTATAACGACACTATATTCGACCACATTATTCATGGATGGCCTAGGCATATTCCACCTGAAGACACCAGCAGACCCTCGGGTGAGTAAACAACCCAAGCGATAGAAGCCAAGTTCCATGTATGACGATTAGCTCCATCTGTGAATCCTAGATAGACCGATGACTCCGTTGACATCTGTCAACCAAGTGAAAACTTGATAAGCAAGCCAAAAACTAAAAATAAATGAAAAATATATATACACTAAATTACATTAGTATACAAAGAGTCTCGCCCAATCTCAGGGCTCAAGTGTAGTATATTTTCAAGTAGATCCCATTCCTGGGCTCAACCAACATATTCCCTTTGTAATCATCTAACTCATAGGCTCCTTTTTCTAAGACACGTCGCACGATATAAGGATCGTGCCACATGGGCTTAAACTTGCCTAGCCCAAGTGGTTCTTTGGCTTGATCATACAAGAGGACCAAGTCACCCTCAAGATACAACCGAGGACAAACAGACTTATTGTATTAGACCTTGACACATCATTTGTTTACTTCGATAGTCGTAGAGGCGTATTGATGCTTCTCGTCAAGACTCTCTAGGTGTACAATGCATCGTTCGAGATCGAAAGTGTCAGGTAGGAGAATGACTGCCAAATTAAGAGAAGGGATTTCACATTCAATAGGGAGTATTGACTCCACATCATGTACTAACTGGAAAGGGGAAAAACTGGTGGCAATCTTGACCGAGGTTCGATATGCCCAGAGTGTGGGATATATCATGATATGATAGTTGGATTTTCTCTGGATGACAGTTTTTTGCAAAATGGTATTGAGATACTTGTTGACGACCTCTACTTTTCCATTTTCCTAGGGATAATAAGGAGAAGAATGACCATGTTTAAACCCCAGATTAGATTCTATCTCTTCCATCGTTTCATTCTGAAAGTGACTGCCATTGTCAGTGACAATCTCACTTGGGATACCGAACAGGGCGATAATTTGATTAAATACAAAGAAGGTGACAGTATTCCCATCGGATTTAACTGTATGCATGGCCTCGACCCACTTAATAAAGTATTCGATGACCATGATAATGTGTTGACTCCCCCTAGTTGAAGTTGGGTTGAAATCCATGAAGTCGACCCCCCACTTGGTGAAGGGATCGACGATAATGACTGGGTGAAGAGGGGTTGGATGAGAGAACATTTTTCGAGTGAACACCTGGTAGGGGTGACACTTCTTAACTGCTTCAATACAATATTTAAATATAGTAGGTCATAAATAATCGGCTCGCAAAATATTTTTGGTTGTCTCAAGCCCGGATATATGACCACCATAAGCCCCACTGTGGAAAACGTTGAGGACTAACTCGACCTCTCCGTGAGTTAAACAATGACTGAAGATATTGTCTATTCCTCGGTGATACAAAGTGTCACCTATGATAGTATAATTCTTAGCTTGGTATCTTACATGTTGTCAGTCATCTCATGAGAGATGCTGACGAAACTTCAAAGTTTGGAGATAGAGAACAATGTATCCATACCAGGGGTCAAATGATGAGACAAGAAAAATGTGTTATTTCACAGACAAATCCACATGGATAATATCCTCATCTAATCATGGAAAATCGGATATTAACTCCGCGAAGACTAGCCATTTCTTTGATTTCAAAGAAGAGAAATAGAGATCAAACTCTTGTAAAATAACAATCCATTTATTATATTTTCCCCCTATTATACGCATGGTAAGGATATATTGAAATGGATTTACATCAGCAACCACAGTAGTCATGCAAAGTAATATATAATGATGTAAACATTGGACTGTGTGCACAACAGCCAAAGATATCTTTTCAACATGAGAATAATTAAGCTCAGGACTGACTATGTTTTGACTAAGATAGTATATGACATGCTCACGGAGCTCATCATCCTCCTGAACCAGAACCATACCAATCGTCTCTTCAGACGTGGAGATATAAATAAAGTAATCTCTACTGTAGTAAGGAGACTTCAATAGAGGAATCGATATCGAGGCTTTCTTCAAAGCATCGAAGGACTCCTGGGTTCTCTCATCCCAGATAAAAGGGGTGTCCTTCTTCAAAAGACGCATGAAACCCTTAGTGATATTGGCATAATTCACTATAAACCGACGAAGAAAGTTATCTTTTGCCTACAAACCTTGAAGTTGTCTAATTATGTGCAGTGGAGGAAATCGAAGTATTACCTCAACCTTTAGTGGATCTACCATGATCTCGGTCTCAGAAACTAGAAATCCCAAAAGACGACCAGACTTAACGCAAAAGATGCACTTGTGAGGGTTCAACCGGATTCTATAGTAACAAAATCTTAAAAAAACAAGCCAAAGGTGTGTATAATGATCCACTCTCTTGTGAGAGTGAGCATCAATATCATCAAGGTAAGCTTCGACTATGTGCTTAAGATCGTGAAAATCAAAATTCATGGCACGTTGAAAGGTTTCTCTGGTGTTTTTAAGGCCGAAAGGCATTTTTCGGTATGCGAAAGTACCCCCAAGTACAAATAAAGTTCGTCTTTTGTTGATTCTCAAGTTTAATTTGAATTTGGTTATACCCTGAAAAATCCATCCATAAAAGAAAATAACTCACTTCCCGCACACTCGTTGAGAATCTAATTGATCAAAGGTGTCAGGAAGTTGTCTTTAGGACAGTCCTTGTTCAGGTCATGAAATTCCATACATACACGGATGGTTCCTTGATTCTTATTCACAGGAATTGTATTGGATACCCATTCAGTCAAGGGAACCGGGTAGATGAAGCCAACATTAAGTAGCTTCTCCACCTCTACCTTATTAGGAGGGACTTTCCAGGGATTCACATCTCTAAGACATTGTCGAACATGTTTAACATCCAGATAAGTTCTAATCTCATGCTCGACAATACGAGGGTCGATTCCTGTCATCTCTTCACATGACCAAGAAAATACATCTCGAAATTATTTGAAGAGTTTGTTGTAGATCAGGATTGCTTCTGGCGAACAATCTACACCGATATTTACATTTTCAATCTTTCCAGAGGTACAAGAGATATCGATCATGATGGTAGGAGAAATAATCATCATGTTTCCTTCGGAATAAATGTCATGCGTATCAATTGGAACTATGGCGTGACCAACTATCTCACTCAAAGTAGATCAAAAATCATCTTGTTCAATTCTTTCAAGCTTTGGGAGAAAATAAGAGTAGTGATGCATATCATCCCAGGGTCTGTTGAAACCATTCATGGCTTTGATGATAGGTTCATCTAAAGGAAAATTATCATCGAGGAAATCATGTGAACAAGACAACAAAGTGTCCCACATGAACCTGAGAACGGGATCCTCCTTGTCTGTCAGCGAGGTAACATGCTCGATATCAGCAGAAGAGTCAAGAACAACTTGATACACAATCTTTGTTGTCGATGGTGGAATGGCCATTCCAACATGCAACTGACCTTCACAAGACGAAGTCGAGGAAGGTAGGGTCCATGGATCACTAAAATAGGAAGTGCGAAAAGGAATGGACCTCCCAGTCGAAACAGGCCTACTAGACATAGCGTAAACATGGTGATTCAGTGTTGTGAAGTTGAAAGTACCCATAAGGTAAGAATACATTCTGACACCGATATTCTCAGTTGTCAATTGAGAATTGTCGAACACAGGGATCGACAGTCCAATAGATGCATTAGGACTAGAAGAAAAATGATACGATGACAACCATAGCATAGGTCCAATTGCATCCTAGTAACAAGTTATAATCAAGAGGCACATCAGCTACCTCAACCTCCACCTCTATTGTCTTCCCACCTAACTAGACTGGAAAGGAAGGAAGAATATTGTGAGGGTGGAAGGAATGACTGTCAAAAGCAGTCAACATGTTTGATGACTTAGAAAGAATCATAGAACCAAGATATTTCCAACAGATCAGGGACATCACATAAGTGGCAATGACTTCATCAACAACCGCATGTTTGATGGTATACTCTGAGTACTCCACGTGGATTTGCAAAGCCACATGGTAAGGCAAGTGAGGCTTCACATCTGTGATGTCAAAATTGATAACTTTTGAGCCATTGGGTTCTAGAGCTCCTAAAGAAGATAGTAAGGCATTCCTCTGTGAAGGAAACATCTAGAGTACCTCCAAAGATGACATCGCACAAGGGGTTTGACCCAGATCCTCAACAATAGAGTATTTTTGGGCAGCTCTAGCATTTGGATTATGGGTAGAGCGCTTGAGTACTTCTTTCAAAATATGAGGCAGTGGCTCTGGTTTTTCAATCTGTAAATTCATCTCTAGAGGAGGAGGAGGTGATTATAGACCATGAATACCTTGTGAAGAGTTATAATCTCTAGATCGAGTGGCTACATGAACTTTCTCATCGACCATATTGATACACAAACGATTGTCATCTTTCAATGGTGGGTTTTGACTCCCACCAGCCACATTTCTAGCATTAGAGGAGCTTGAGACCATGTGTTGGTTATGTGGGAATGGATTCGTTATAATGATGGGAGGTAGATATAATATCCTCACATATTCTACAATTTTGGGGCATAAATGGGTAAGGTGATCATCTGTTCAAATATTACAGGGAAACTTCACCTTATGTCTTTATCATTTTCCCTCTCCAGCATTATTATTGGTCTTTTCATTATTACCATTGTCCTTGGGTTTATTACAATTTTTCCCACCCTTATGATTATTATGTCTTTTCTTCTTAGTCCCACCTGGTTGTTGGTTACCATTTGGGTTTTTCAATGATTGCACATAAGGTGCATCCACCAACTGAGTGGGTTTGGAAGACACAAACGAAGTTGGCCCTCCTACAGACTGGTTTAACGAAAACTCTTTCATATGGCTTGTCACCAAGTCTGCATACTTTACATTGGAGGTACCTACAATTCCATCGGCATGAGGTCCAAGATTTTTTCTCGGGTCATAAGTTTACCATGGTGCATCTAGAAGAATGTGGTATAACATCCCAGACTGAGCATATATGAGATCTAACTGCTGGTATTTAAAAATTTCTTCTTCCTCAATGGTGACCTTGGCAGTAGCAACATACTTCGATATAGGAGGGTGAAAAGACTTAAGAAACCATTCTAAAAGGAAGGACAGGGGTATAAGAGTCTTAGTCAACCTCTTCTGTCTATGCCACTCCTGGATATGATCCGAGATATGAGTGGCGATGTTCTGGCATAAAGTCGAAAGAAGTTCTAGGCCAACATCATAACGAATCGACAATTGGAAGTGGTTAAGGAAGACCATCACCAACTGAATAAAGGTCCCACATGCCCCCCTCAGTAGCTCAATATACCATTTTGTAGCAACTCCAATGAGGGTGTGTTGAAATAATCTCAATCGAATAGAATCGTCATTAAGGGAATTTGATGAGCACCAAAGGTGAAAGGTAGTGACGTGATCACCATGATCCTCTCCATTCTTACCTTCAAACTTCAGGATGTTAGAAAGAAGCTTGGTGGGGATAGGGGGACATGTAGGATCATGACTCACATGCTCATTCATAAAATTAGACAAATATGGAAGATTAAGCATGGCCAGAAAAGGGAGACAAGGTTGCGGCATCTGGCCCCAAGCTTCCAGGAAAGATTGTGTTTGAGGAACTACAGCCCATCCAGGGTTCTAGTAAGCACCATGGCTATGTCCAAGGTTATAAGGCCCTCCTTCAGGATGACCCATAAAAGGTTGGTTGGGCATCATTCCAGTAGGAATTTTCTATTGAGGGTTATAAAAAATTTCCCCAACCGGATTGGATCCAGGTTGAGGATTTCCAAAAGCGTGAAATTGACCTCCTCTAGGTGGGAATCTGGAGGATAGAGGTGGATTCATCACGAAAAATGTATTGGTCGAAATTGGCATCAAGGAGGTAGGGGTGTAGGACATAACTTGAGAAGAATATTGTCCGCCAGGTTAATTGTTCCACCCATAAAAAAGAGGATTGGACCCAGGGTTAAAAGTAGGAATGCCTCTCATATTAGGAGTCATTTGAGGAATTTGAGAACTGCCAAATGAAAATGGAGTGTAAGGAGGTGTAGTTCCCCCAATACCAATGCTAGCATTAGGGCCAGCAACTGGGATGGCATTCGAAAACTACAAAGTGAATTTGGGTATACCATAAGAAAAGGGACTAGAATCCATAGGGATGGACTGAACATTGTAGCCCCGTGAGTGACCCAGAGACCCAAAAGGGTTCGAGGTGGTAGCTTGAGAATTCACCATAGGCCGAGCCATAGTAATGATAGGTTCCTCTGGCACTACAACCATTGAGGTTGCAGGAGTCGAAGGGGTGACATTAAATATAGTGGGTGTGGGAGTCGAAGGGCTCCCAGTGTTATGAAGACTAGGTTCAATACTCATCCTTGTAGAATCACAAGTCTGAAAAGTGGATGTGTGTGTACCACGTCTTTTAGAAGGAAAAGACTTGAAATATGGTGGTAATTGTAACAAGAGACGGGACCAGCGGGGGGGCTGGTCTGACTCCACGATGACTTAATACTCTAAAGATACAAAATATATCCTAAGGCCAACTAGTAATCAAAGAGCATACCAAAAGTCAAACGACCAATATGCATATCAATGGGGTAAAGTGGATGAGTGGCTTCCCTCCCTAAAGAAGGTATGTCTTTCCCAATAGGGGCCTCAGACTCCCTACTAAAGATCGAAGGTAACATAATACATTATAAGGGCCCTCATGGACTTAACAACCAGTCGGTCAAATCCTCTCGGAGAGGTAATCCTCCATAAAGGTTGTGTGTTATCTGACCCTTATCTGACCTAGGGTACCTGCAGAATAACCCCTGCAAGTAACCTATGAGACACCTAATTCAAGAAACTAATAATACACTGTATAACCGATGCACATGCGAGTATTTGTAAGTCAGGTCCACCGTATGGGTAGAGTAGAAAAGAACGAAACCTTGAAAGTATTGCCTCTCATGGAGGTAAAGGTACTATAAAGATCCCCAATTATAAATAGATCCCCAGAAATATCTATGATGCTAAGAAGGTATCGGGGGGATATCCCTTCAACCAACTTTGTGCGACCTCATGATTAACTCTGGTGTGAGCGGAGCCTCCTAATCTTACCAATTATACAATGGATTTCTCCACTCCCTATTTCAGACACATATGTTGATTTAATTTCCTTGGAGAAGTTTACTCACAAAATCCTATTCCAAGGCACTAAATCTTAATCTAGTTTGTGCACCCTAGAAAATAAAATCGTGACTACTCAATTTTAAATTATAGCATTAATTTTAGTGGTCGTGATTACTCAAAAAAGTATGGTAGTGAAACTCATGATTGTTATCACTGAAATTTCATCTATAAATGGTTACAAGAATTCAGCATCGTCAAACAGTTATGAAGTCATCCATGGACCTGAATTAACACAAAAGTATTCATAAAGGGTCAAAAAACTATACAAAATAGTGAAAAATTGAAGGGTGCTATGAAGACACTCTGCGTGCATGCACATGCATGAAACAGAAATGCACGATTCGCACACATGTGCATGATGCGCGACTGTTGTAGAAAAAATCCGCACACCTGAGAAACGACACATTTATGAGAGTGGTCGGCCTCCCACCCACTTCTGGTTCAGCTTCCAAGCTTATTTGACACTCAAATCTAGATTGGATTCGACTGGATGAATGGTCAAAGACCTAGAAATGCCCTAATTAGCCTCTTTACACACTACAAACTAGTTGAACAATAGCTCAAAGGAATGCTATAAAAAGGCCATGGATACACTTCATTTTTCAAGGAATTCAAAGCAAATTTATGTTGCCATTATTCTCTCGAGGACTCTTCTATCCTTGCCAAGAGTATACTTGCATCATTGCTTTGGGAAATCCATCTCACCCCTTGAGTGTATTAGCAAAGAATTCTTTCACCATTTTCATTTTCATTTTCAAAGTTGTAAGAAGAGTTTACTTGTGGGGGTCCAAGATCCCTCCCTTGGAGGAAGAAGGGACTCATAGTCCCCTTGCTTCTCGGTGTTTTCTTTCACTAATATCAGCCTTATCATTGGTGACATGGGTTTCATTCTTCTTTTTGTCCTTATGTCCCTATGTTTATAAATTTAGTTGTTATTTTATTTCTTAGTTTAATTCTTAGTTGTTGTTTTATATTTCTTTTTTAACCCTTTTCCTTGCAGTTGTCCTGCTCAGCAAACCCAACTGAGCTTGCAAGCACCTCTATTTTTCTCACTAAGGTGATGAAAGAGGCGCAACAGATTGGCGACTCCACCAGGGAAAGGTATCAATTTCCTAACCCATTTAGGTTTTTCTAGCTCTTCTTTTGGTTTATTTAACTTGTAGGTACACTAACCGGCCTAAGCCGACCTGCCAATCATCCAATTCCAAGGTGAATTGAGAGAATTCCATCCAGAATTTTCAGTCACGACCGTGTGTCACCTGTGCACAGGTTTTTAGGCCCACAGACGCACATCGTGCACACATGCGCTTTAGTCACAGTTATTTTCTTTTCATGTGCACTTATTAACTTTTCTTTGTCTGCGCACATGCGCTCTGTGCACCTTTGTCTCCCCTAAGACCTGCACATCTGTGCAAAAATTCACATTTTAAAGTTGTTGAGATGTGGGGAAGGCCATTTTCCTTCTTAAAAATGATTTCAAGCATGTTTTAAAGCTGCACCACACTTAGTCCCCTCATCATATAAAGGGGTTAGTCAAAACACATAGGCACTTAGGGGGTTAAAATCAATTTCCTCTTTTGCTTTCATTTTTGCCACATGGATGGCTTGTTTTGACTCACAATATAAGTTGGAAATAATTTTTAATCACATTTAACTTGCATTGGGACTAGAAGTTGGATAGCAATCACTTAGTATGCTCTTCTCTCGCGCCTCCAAGTAATCTTGACAATCAAAAAATGATTGTGAAATGATTTCATCTCCCTTAAGAACATTAAAACCTTTAGGAGAGGACAACAACCCTTCTCGAGACTCCTCTTAGTTTATTTTTTTCAAACGCATCTTAATATTGTAACGTGCCCATACATGCCCACATGCTACAAAGATAGGATAGTGTTGAAATTTTCTTTCTTAGATCAAATCACTAGGGAAGTTTAAAGGTTTTGTAACGGGCCCATACATGCCCACTTGATCAATCTAGGATAGTTTCAAATATTTTCTTAGATTACATCACAATAGGGAGTTAAAGGGATAGTAACACACCCACATGTCCACATTCTAGCTTCCTAGGGAATTTTGAATTACGCAATGTTGTACCAAAGGCACTTAGTTAATTAGGTAATCAACACTTGTAAGGACCAAGCGAAGTCCACATGCAACAAGGTGACATCTAATTCACTAAAAATTGGCACACTTTCACTCACACACAAAATTCACTTATCACTCACATAGATTCTTCTTGAAATGTGGAGGTCAAAGTAAGTTTCCTCCAAAGGGATTCTAAAAACACCCCACCCTTTTCTTGACGAAACTATCCACTCCCATTTTAATTCAACGAGATTGGTTCACATCCCCAACCTCTCAAAACAACTACATCTAAATTTTTTCTAAAAACTCACTAAGTTTTCCTCCACAGGAGGTGAAAAAATAATTTTTTTAGTCTAGGTAGGATTTTGGGGATAGGCATCCAAATAACTCCCCGTTATCTGGTTCTCACATTGTCAAAACCATAGAAGTTGTCAAGTAGTGAACTGAAAGTCCTCCAAGTCAAGTGTTCCTAAAACCATAAGGCAAGGAGATACCTGTGAAGGGTTGAAGGCTGAGGTCCAGTTGTTCTGTGCATCCCCCCTTGAGGCACCCACCTCTTGGATGGGATCCACCCCGTGCCCCATTTCTTAGGCCGAAAATCTAAATGTCGCACTTTGACCGAGGTACCTAGTGAACAAATTTTAGGACATCTACCCAGGTGGAAATTGTGGCCTGCAATTGCACCTTGATTGGATTTTGTGTGGATATTGGGAAATATCGCCAGCTCTTTCGGGATATGCCCCCTTTACCCCTCATTATAACCAATTATTTCATCCTTCACTAGTTTCTCTTTAGGTGACTTCAAACCCCACTGTTGAGTACTATTGGAAGGTCCAGTGCTATTTGAGAGGAAGGACATTACGTCTTCTAGGACATGAGCATTTTTTTTCTTTTGATTCCCCACACGAAAAAAACCCACTTATCCACATATATGCTTCTTTTTCAAAACATTTTATGTATGATGCACTTCTGACTACATTTTGATTTGGATATATATATATATATATATATATATATATTGTGTAAAGTTCAAAAATTTGCAACAAACATGCTCTTGTTTCTTTATTACTCTCACAACCATTTGCACACATTCACTCAGCTAGTCAGACATCATAGGGAACCCACAGAATCCCCGTCATTCACGATGCCTGCTAAACCTCCCTCCTATCTTAGGGGGAGTGTTTGGTCTTGCCCACTCATCGGCACCACCTTCACACACTCTTGTGAGTGCTATTATTTCAGGATCATCTTTGCTTGGTTCCACAATACTTTGGTCCACTTCCCAATGTCCTCCGTCCACTTGCTCTCCTTTACATGGAAGCAGGGGACCAACTTCCTCTCAAGGGGGAAGTACCAACCCACCTAGCCCCCCTCAAGGGTTAGGTTCACAAACCACTCACACCATGGCTGGAGATAATCCTTCCCCCCCACTACAGATTCCATATTTGTCCTCTCTCAACATATTGTATCTAAGAAAACTCACCAATGATCCTATATTGCATGCCCCCACATGGTCTGCAATGCCCACCAAACTACCTTCAAACATACCGAATTTTGAAGGAAAGGTAGGAGATGACCCTACCAACCATGTCATGACCTTTCACCTATGGTTCTCTTCCAATAGCATTATGCATGATTTCATCAGACTGTGATTATTTCAATGCACACTCACTGGCCCATCGGCCAAATGGTACGTAAAGAAAAATCAGGGTCCCATGCGACTTTCGAGTCCTTGGCCAAAGCATTCTTGACCTTCTTCCAATTACCAATCCACCATGACAATGGTCTGGAACTACTCTCTAATTTCAAACAAACCTCAGCCACACATATCGTTGATCACATTCATGAGTGGCGTAGGCGACGTAGTTTGTGCATAGCAGAAACCACCAAGCAACAATGTCTTGATTGGTTTCTTAGATCACTTGTCTCTCTCCTCGATAAGGATGTAGCTTCCACCTTCCCTCAATCTGAAGAGGAAGCCATCATTAAGGCTCAAAATTATGACCTCATCTATGCACAGTCAAGGTACTTATACACTGTACTTCGTGATCTCCCAAAACCTGTGCCATTTGGACAAGACAAACCTGGGATGTCTCACTCAGCAGATGGATTGATTGGTAACACCATGATCCACGATCCACAACCCCAACAACCACCGATGTATGGAACACCTCAATACCCGCTAGCATACAGGGGCACTTCTTATTACCCCCCACCCCCTTATCAACAACCATACCTTTTTTCTATGCCTCCACCCATCAGTGGACCACTGCCTACACCCCCCATACATCCACCTATTCAAACAAGTTATGGTACCCCCTATACCTTAGCTTATAGTACTAGCGAAAGCACCACGCCTTCCTATGTACCTTATGGATCATTACCCCCACAGAATCTGCACTTTCCATTTCCTGGTCCCCCACAACCCATGGCACCCCCACATCCTCATGTTGGGGTGAATTTTGTTCAACCATCTCCCGTTCAGCAATATCAAAATTTTGAACAACTGAATACGGAAAATCCAACCCATTCGTCGAACAATGCTAAAAATAAAGGATGAAACAGGAACAACAAAAACCAGGTCAAGGCAGGAATCAACCCCAACAGAACCAACCCACTGGGGGCAACCAGAACCAAGGGAATTAGAACCCCCAGGGGGGGAATAATAATAGGCATCAAGGGAGAAATAAAACTACTGTTAAAACCAACTTCCCTTGTGCCCTTTGTGGTGAGTTCGGCCATTACACTCATCATTGCCCCCAAATCGTTGATTTCAAATGGTTGAAAGACTCAGGTAGTCTACCCCATCCTCCAACACCACCTTCCCCTCAGCAGGAACCACAACAATACGTGCAACAACCCCCCCTATCATGATTTATAATCCTATTCCACACCAAGGTGTCATAAACACCCAACAGGACATACAATATCCCCCACCTCAGGTGGGACAGTACCTCAACCTAAACAATCCAATAGATCGCACAATCCTCCTCACTAGTGAGGAAGAAATCCTTCTGCAAACACGTAATCATCAGTATCATGCACCCGCTGAGTCTCCTCCCATCCCTCCAGAGACAAACCCTGTACCAATAGGACCCCCGTTGGTGATCCCTCGCCCTAACACAGAGCCACCTCTTTGCATCCCTTGCATCCCATTACGTAGGAATGTCCACAACCCACAGGCTAGGGAAGCTCACAATTACAGTATGGTTGATGACTTAGCACAATCCCCGGCTGCCATGTCAGTTTTGGAAGTCCTCCAGACTTGTCCCACTCAGCGGAAATCATTACTTTTCGCCTTGGGGGTAGTCGACCCCGCAAATAATCGACTCATTACCTTTGATATCGACAACAGAGAACCTCGCCTTCCCACCTTGATCACTTTTCAAATCCCAGTAAAAATACAGAGCATAACAGTTCATCGGTGTATCATTGATGAAGGTGCATATACATGCATTATGTCCAAATCTGTATGGCAGAAAATTGGTTCCCCTGAACTCATACCCTCTACCATCACCTTACGAGATTATGAAGGACGACCATCATCTCCTAAAGGGCTCTTCAAAAATGTCCCTGTAGAACTTGGGGGCAAAACCATTCTCATTGACATCGAAGTTATCGACGCCCCACTTGATTATAATATCCTGTTCGATCGTAGATACATGTACACTATGAAGGCAGTGGCCTCTTCCGTATTTCAGACAATGATGTTCCCCCATAATGGGAAGATTGTTACCATTGACCAAGTCTCACATTACGAGCCTAACCCATCTACCAACCTCGATAACATTCTTCCTCTCATCCACACGAGTCATGACACATACCCACTCATCGAGATGGGCCCTAGAATTTTCAATAATCCATCATTGTTAGGAACTTACCATGGAGCACCACCACTCCTTCATCCTTCCAATCAAGTATGTGTCGTATCATCTAACAGAAATCACACAGAGGATACCCTTCCTCCTACGAAGGCTTCTATCATATCTGATGTCCCACTAGTCATAGAGCTTCCCCCTCAAGAGCCTCCTGTGAACTTGTCGACCCCACCAGTCCACGATTCCACCTCTCCCCAAGGTCATATCTCCATTTGGGAGACAGTTCCCCAAGACATCACTCAAACCCCCTTCTTTTACCCTCCACCGGGCATCGAATCTTTTCAGGTAGCCACAACGCTTACCCTCCCTAATTTGGTGTTAGCAATCCCAGTTTGGTATCTACATCCACCCAAAATGGTCCCTCGACCATCTCTTCCCCCCTAAATGGAAGGAATCCCAATGACGATTCCCATACTTTCTCCCACCATACCCTCTACCCCACCATTCACTACCCCCCTGCCATAGCTGGGGCAGGAGAAAGAAAAAGGATCCCACGACTCCACTTCCTCTGCGCATCCAACCTCCTTGCACACTATGTGAGAAAGATGGACACAAAACCAATAACTTCCCATCTCTACCAGAGTTATAGAATTTGATTCCACTCCATCAAACTCCCCCAACACTCGCTACTATCGCCAGTACTATCGCTACCACCCCCCATACAAGTAGTAAAAGGTTGCACACCAAATTCGCTTGCACTATATGTTCAGAATATGGCCATTATACCCACCATTGCCCAGCACTGCCACGCTTTCGACAGACATTAGCCGTAGTATGCCAAAGCTTCTAGAGAAAAACCAGTCCAGCTATGTCATCCTTACCAACAATCACCGACATCCGTTATGTCACAACTTCAATCAATGAACGTATGAGATGCCCTTTCTCTCTATGTGAATCATTAGATCATTTTACATACCAATGTCCTATGATCATTGAATATAGGCAACATCAATTGACCCTTCTTCAACGACCCACAGAGTTGATAGTTGACCTTACCTCGTCGCTAGAGGTTCTTCATGTCATTTCTCCTGAACCCGAGGCCCTTCCAATGCCTCCATGGTTCTTAGATTACTTATCTAAGGATTCACCCACCAACTCTCCCGCTCATCCCCCTATAGAAATTTTACACCCAACTACCATGGGTACTCCTCAGTACTTCAATATTTGGTTTATTTCGAGTGAACCCTCACCCTCTCCTTGCGTTACTCCCCCTACTTCTTCATCAGCAGGGGGCAGCCACATGACACCAGTCACCGATATCACTCTTCATGACCCCTTGTATTCCTGTCACTTCCACTGTGACGAGGAAATACTCAAAGAGTTAAACAACTTGGACTACCCATGGGATGCGCTACACCACCGCGCACTCTTCTTTCCACACGAAGCCTCGACGCCTCCTAACCAACACCCCATCTACACAGTCAAAACCAAGGATTTTATCCCATCAGGACCTATCGACTGGTTCAACAACCCCATTCCTGCCCCTAATGCTTTTGAAGAAGGAAACATGGCCAGCATTTCCCCAACCATTAAAATTGACATTTCCATAAAAAATGGTGTCGTCGAGGAAATAACCATCGGAGCTTCTTGCACTCCTCAAGAAATCACCACCTATAAAGCCCTCTTCCAGGAATATCAGGATATTTTTTCCTAGTCATACAAGGAAATTCCGAGCCTCGATCCCTCTATTGTTGAACATCGCATAGACACTTGGCCCAACATTACACCAGTTCATCAAAAACAACGACCACTACACCCATCCAAAGCAGCAGCCATCAAAGCCAAAATTGACAAATTACGCGTTTCCAGGTTCATTTACCCCATTGCCTATACATCATGGGTTTCCAACCCTATACCCGTTAACAAAACACAGGGCACTATCCATGTCTACATGGACTTTCGCTATATCAATCACACATGTCCCAAAGACAACTTTCTAATGCCTTTCATCGACCAAATTATCGATGATTGCGCAAGCCACGAGGACCTATCCTTCATGGATGGTTTCTCTGGTTATAATCAAATTCAAATTCACCCAGCCAATCAGTATAAAACCACATTCACTACCCCTTGGGGTACTTTTTCATATCGTGTCATGCCTTTCAGCTTAAAGAATGATGATGCAACTTTCCAACAGGCTATGACATACATCTTTCACGATCTGGCTCATATCATCCTCGCATACTTGGACAACCTCATAGCTCGATCCAAGAAACGCACCCAACATCTTGATGATTTACAAATCATCTTCCAATGGTGTCGTCTGTAC
>ML787514.1:982561-1021557 GCA_009831015.1 Picea engelmannii | reverse complement strand
TGTATTCAATTAATTGAAAGTGAAACTTACAACCTAAGCCTTGATGTCATAGGTCTCCTTTCGATGGCTTCTAGCTCTGACACACACACTTGCTCATGCATGAAGAAAATCAACTACTTTGATGACCTTGTTGTTGTCTCTTGCTGCTGCAGCATCAGTCCTCCATACAATCTTGCATTGATCCTCTAATCAATCTCTTTTTAACTTGCTGCTTTCTCAACTTAACCCTTTCCATGATCAATCTCCTCAATATATAGGAAGAGATGGTTTAGTTACTTGGATAGGGAATGATCCCAAGATATCTGGAATGCCAGTACTGGAATAACCACTCGAAAGCCAACTCACCCTTCTAGAAGATTCGTGATCTTTATCTTTTTCTTCTTTAAAAGCATGTTCACACCCTAACCATGAGTACAGTGTGAGAAGTTCGCACCCCAGCTCAAAGCAGCCTGTGAGAAACAGGCATTCTCGCAGGTGAATATATAGGTAGCCTGCGAACATGTTTCAAAATGTGAATTTTGGAAGAAGACAACTGTAACTTTTCTCAGGAAAATATTCTTGGTAAAGAGCTTGATTTTCCATCATCATGATATCATCATGACATCATCACAATGACCAAATTTGTGGATAACAGTACAACATCCAATTGAATCCCCTCAAGTGCATGTTCTGCGTCACCATGGGGCGCCTCCTCAGATTCATCGTTTCCCAAAGTGGTATTACCTTGGACCCCCTCAAAGTCCAAGCTATCACCAAAATTCCACCTCCCCGGAATTTACATCAACTTCAGAGCCTACAGAGCAAGGCTAACTTTCTACGGTGATTTGTCCCAGACTATGCCATTCGTGCCCACAACTTCCTTCAATTACTACGTCACGACATCCCATTTAACTGGGATGACCATGCTCAAAAATCATTTGACAATCTTAAAATGGCGCTCTCCAATGCCCCTTTAATTAGTGCACCTGACTACAATCATGACTATATCCTCTACGTATCAGCATCAGCTGTGTCAATAGCAGGAGTTCTCGTTCATCTAGGTGATGAAAATTGTGAGCATGTCATTTATTACGTTAGTAAAAACCTCTCAGGGCCACCCTTGAAGTATAAACACGAAGAGACACTAGCTCTTGCAGTCGTCCTCGCAGTCCAGAAACTACGTCACTACATTCTGCTTCGCACAACTAAGGTTATCACCAATTCCAACCCTATGAAATACTTTCTCATTCATCGGAAAATTAATGGAAAATTTGCTCGATGGATCGTTATCCTTCAGGAATATGATCTTGAATTCTCAACACCCAAGAGAAAGAAAGCCCTCGTTCTCGTTGAACTTGTCAAAACCCTCCCCTCTGACACCACCAATTCCCCCGTCAATACCGACTTTCCCGACGAACATCTCTTTTACATCACTTCAGATGATCCTTGGTATCGCGACCTCCTCATCTACCTCCAAACTCAAAAGTTCAGTAACCACCTTTCACGTAATGATCGTCATCGTATTCACCATCAGCCCCCCCGCTACCTCCTCATCAGAGACAACCTATACCGGCGAGGATTCGACACCATTCTTCGTTGATGCTTGACCATTAACGAGGTTGATAGAGTCTTGAACGACTACCACAGCAGCGCATGTGGGCGCCATCTTTCAGGAACATCCACTGCTTAGAAGATTATCCGAGCAGGTTACTTTTGGCCTACCTTGTTTCACGATTGCATTAATGTCGTGAAACGATGTGATCAGTGTCAGCTTTATGCCAACAAAGCTCGAGCACCACCTACTCTTCTTCATCCAGTCATCACTACCGACCCTTTTAAATGGGGCATCAAATTCATAACGATTTCATTGATGAAGGGGATTACAAGACATTATCAATACATTAACAAAACACATGTAAACACCACGTAGATCTCAAAATGTATACTCATGTATATATCAAAAGGTCCACAATGCCATCCAAATGTTTACATACAAAAATATAAGTATCTGCAGGCCAGTGAAGCACCTCAGTACAAAATGGGCTCACCAGCCTATATACAAAAATACATCAATACCTAGAGCACCACTCAAGGTTCCTCTAGAGCACCACCACCTGCCCCTCCCTCAGGTGATGGTTTTCGACCACCGCCTGCCCCTCCCTCAGGCGGTGGTTGCCCACCCCCTACTAGTCCCTCCTACCCTGGAGGTAGTCGTCTGGTCATTGCAGCACCAACTATTGCTGCCTATCGTACCATAGCCCGTCATGGCAGCGGAATCCCCACACACTGCTCCAAGATGCCCTCATCCTAGATCCGCGACCACATGCCCTCAGGCACACCCTATAACACTGCCTCCAGGCAATGACGTATGTCCTCAAAATCTACTCTAGCACCCGCCGGAGGAGCATGTGATGGCCCAGCACCAGGGTCATCAAAACGGCATCTCCTCACTACTCTCTCTAGATCAGCTGGTCATGCCACATCATCCTCACGCTGACGTCTCTCTCCAACACACGACCCTCCTTGTGGAAGTCTCTCTGGCTCCTGACGAGCCGACACTCTCCGCAAATCCACCTCGCATCCGCGAGGTGCCACATCTGCACATACACACAAGCAACAGATAGTATCAACATCTATATCATATACATATGTCATTCTATCTCAAACAAAAATCATATATATCAACATCATCAACATACCTCGATGGTCCAGATCCTCCCGAAAGTCAACCCCAGCATAGGGGTACTATAATATCACCTATGGCATCTGCCACCACACTTGCGTTGCCTCAGAAGTAAAGAAGTGGCTGCCCTCACCACCACCATGGCGAAGCAAAACAGTCGACCATTACTTTAGTCGTAGCTCTAGTGCCCCAGGAACACCCAATAAAATCCTCAGGCGCAACATAGGCACCCTCTCCAAAAACCAGGCCACCAAGATGGACCCGAAGGCAAACTCTCCGGTATCCATGGACCAACAGTGGTCCAGCTGCCCTACCATCTTGGCATGTAGTGTAAGCCACTAGGCAAAGTGCTCACTAGCCAACACTCTCTCCATCACAATCAGCTGGCCACCACTAATCCACTGCATCGCCAGCGAACCATAAACTCTCAAAATCTTCGATGCTATACAACGATGCGCTAGGGAATCCATCACCCCAATTCTCACAACAGTGTCAGACATAAAGTTCAGCCCCGAACAGTATCTCCAGCCAACTGTTGCTAGCAGCACCTCCCTCGGTAACACCGGCTCCGCTGGTAGGGGTGTTCCCTGAAACGGGATCCCAGTCAAAAAGTACACATCCTCCACCACAGTGAAGGCAATCTACTCTCCCCACACTATGAAGCAATGCAGGTCCGGACTCCACATCCAAATAAGAAACTGCAGGAGATACTCCTGCACCCATATCAATGGGCACTCAAAGAACTTCAGTAGTCCACAGGCTGCCAAAGTCATACGTACACCTGTCTCCTCAATAGCCATGGCATCTCACAGCTGGGACCAGTCCTGCTCTCACCAACCAATCGACATCATGCACAAATCTCACCCATAATCACATAAAACAGTCCTCAGTCATCCAAATGGACCATCAACAACATCAAAAAAGATAAGTTTTACACCTGTCAACATTTGCTCCAAGACGCGGTTGTTTAACCCACAGGTGCGCACACGTGCATGCCTGTTCACTCCACAGGCATGCACATATGCATGCCTATTCACTACATAGGCGCGCACCCGTGTGCGCCTGCTCAACTTACAAGTGCGCTTTAGAGCACGCCTGTCCAATACACAACCACGCACAAATGCACAACTATGCAGCCGACAGGCGTGCACATAGTGCACACCCTTTTCTCTCTTACTGATGCCCCCATGCACATCTATCCAGTGGGTAGGCATGCACATGTGTGCGCCTACTTCCATATTGCCCGCGCATGTGGGGTCCACACTCATAAAAACTCCTATACGGCCCTCTGTACAGCCCCTGCCCAAAAAAGGAAACCCTAATTCTATGCAGGATGATCAGACCACTAACCTGAAGCTCACTGGTCCTTGATCAGATGCATCGTCCTCCCGGAATCTCCAAATCTCCTCTAAATACTTCTTGTCCAGTCACTATAGCAGCAAGTACAAACGAGGTGGCAATGTGGGCCCTACAGCTATATATAGGCCTTTTTGCCAAACTTCCACTCACCATTTCGGGAGCTTTGGGCGTCCATTTCTCAATCTGTCTTCAGCCATAGGATCAACATCCTGTCATCTACATCACGACCATCCCTGGGCCTCTTTTCGTCCTGAGCCCCCGGGACACCATTTTTTCATACCCTGACTAGGTACACCTGCGCATATTCAAAATTATCAAATACATGCTCATATATTCGATTTTCTTTAGATATTTTTCATGTCGAGTATTTGGTTTTCCTGTGTGCAGGTACATGGTCATCATACATCAACACAACCCCTTCAGGTATATACTCAGCACTGGCATGTAGTCATTCCCTCTGAATCGCACTTACATTTCCAATCACATCCTCTGACATTTTCCTCTAGGATTCCCATTTCCGGCTCTACAGTACCAACACCTCCATTTGCATCTTCGGTACTGTCACCCGGTAGCACTCTTACCCACATGAGCTGTCCCATTCATATCACCCTTTTGCACTTTTGACACACATGTTTTTTTTTTCAAAACCCTTTAGGGATGGGAGTCCCAATAGTCTTACATCATGTCGTGAATCAGCCACATACTCCTTCTCCTCATTTTTCTAGCTTTCCCAATGGAGTCCCAGATTATCTCTTCATGGTTCTATTTTTTACTACACCTCCACAGTATCATGAACCCTCCATTTCATCCACAATCAATTTTCCCATTTGCTAATTTCGCTTCGTTTCACTTACCTCAAACAGAAACCCATCCATGGGGCCCCCACCCTCCACTAGTTCTCCGAGCAAATTGTGCCCTACACGGGCCAACCATATTACATTGGGGCACCCGTTTATGTATTTGTACACTTATCCCAAAATTATTCTTTATTTATTGTACAAACGCCTTTGTTTCCAGCAGTTACATTACCTTTTCATCGTCACCTTTGGCGACCTTCTTCCCTTTTTTTGGAAAAACGCAACCCATGTCACCCTTGGTTGGGGCACTACTTATCATTTACCCTTGACAACATCGTCCATATATTCAGAGTACCCCACAGGCCACTTATCCTTTCCCTTTGAGTTTATTCACTTTGTCCCACCTCTAGCACAACTTATCCCTTGTCTTACTGTCCCCTTGACACTCGACCTCGTAGAACGGTTGTGGCCACTTTTATCTCACATATACTCCAACCAAGGGTAGTCTTGAGTCTTCCTACATCTTGACTTCATCCATGTACCTCCTCCACTTCCTATCCTCACCTAGTAGATTTCACAAAGTCATCTGCTTCTAGGAGTCGCGTCCCCCTTTTTTTCGACATCAACATAGTTTTCCAGAAGGGCGGAAGTATCTTGATTCTCATTACCCATCCAATGAGAGATCTCAGACGACACAGGGAGAACCACAATTGCTCCCTGCTGTCATTGACCCCCATAACATTCGACGTCAACACTTTCTCATGTTACGGTCGGTCTTACTTTGTGACTATTGCAGCTAGTTCTTTTACTTTTCAAAGACCTCTGAACTTGGCTAGGCTATCAATGCCCACAGAATCCGTGATACTTCTTCCAGCTGTCATTGCCTACTATCCAGAGTATTTTCATCCACAGAATTGTCTTCTACCTTTATCACGATCGCCCCCAAGGGCACTGCATTTGTCTACACCAACACTTCATTCCTCTTTTTTGATTTACATGACATGCGCATGGGGCATGCCCGCCTCGTTTGTACACAGTTTACTTTTTACACACCTCATGGAAGGTTGGGTTCTACCGATTCCTTTTTCCCTCCAACGGATCGCTCTGGACGATCCCACTATTTCTCTCTCTTACAACAACACTCTTATTAGAAGAAACATTGATGGATTTCGGCTATACGTATGCTCCTAACCTCATCCATTAGGGGGGATCTGTTATCACTGAAATTTCATCCGCAAATGGCTACAAGAATTCAGCATCGTCAAACAGTTATGAAGTCATCCATGGACCTGAATTAATACAAAATCATTCATAAAGGGTCAAAAAACTATACAAAATAGTGAAAAATTGAAGGGCGCTATGAAGACACTGGGTGCGTGCGCACATGCATGAAACAAAAATGCAAGATTCACACACATGCGCATGATGCGCGACTGTTGTCGCAAAAATCCACACACCTGAGAAATGGCGCATTTATGAGAGTGGTCGGCCTCCCACCCACTTCTGGTTCAACTTCCAAGCTGATTTGACAATCAAATCTGGACTGGATTCGACAGGATGGTTGGTCAAAGACCTAGAAATTCCCTAATTAGCCTCTTTACACACTACAAACTAGTTAAACAATAGGTCAAAGGAATGCTATAAAAATGCCATGGATACACTTCATTTTTCAAGGAATTCAAAGAAAATTTATGTTGCCATTATTCTCTTGAGGACTCTTCTATTCTTGCCAAGAGTATACTTGCATCATTACATTGGGCAATCCATCTCACCCCTTGAGTGGATTAGCAAAGAATTCTTTCACCATTTTCATTTTCATTTTCAAAGTTGTAAGAAGAGCTTACTTGTGGGGGTCCAAGAGCCCTCCCTTTGAGGAAGAAGGGACTCATAGTACCCTTGCCTCTTGGTGTTTTCTTTCACTAATATCATCCTTATCATTGGTGACATGGGTCTCATTGTTCTTTTTGTTCTTATGTCCCTATGTTTATAAATTTAGTTGTTATTTTATTTCTTAGTTTAATTCTTAGTTGTTGTTTTATATTTCTTTTTCTAACCCTTTTCCTTGCAGTTGTCCTGCTCAACAAACCCAACTGAGCTTGCAAGCACCTCTATTTTGCTCACTAAGGTGACGAAAGAGGCACAACAAGATGTTATGACTCTGCAAGAAAAGTAAATATGAAAACAATGCAAGGTCCTAACTTTAACTTTCAATGGATGATATGTTTCTAAAAACCAATGCAATTTTCAAATTCAACTCTGCAATTCTGAAGTAAAAATGCAATCTTTCATTATATGCATTAAGCTAATTATAAGGACTCAAAAGACAAAAATTCCAAGCAATGCAAAATGCCTATTTTTTGTATTTTCAATATAATAAAAATGAAAATGCATGGACTGAAAAGTAACTTGATATATAGCCTTATTGTGTATATAAAAAGATAACTCAAGCAAGACACAAAGAAGAAAAACACCCAGCCCAATGTACAAGGATAATAAAAAATGAAAAGATGATGAGAAAGACTCCACCCAGAAATTCAACCAAAGATAGGTTTCATGTGATCCCACAAACACTTAACAGGCACTACAGAGACTTAATAAGGCTCAGCAAACATCAAATCCCACCCAGGAATCACCAAACCAAGAAAGCAAGAAAGAAGAATTGATGTACACGACTGTTTGGGCAAATAAAGCATATATACGTATCTTGCAGTGGGACAGCCTGTGTATGTATGTGAATATCAAGGGGAAAAACACATATATGTTTAAAAAAAAAGGCCATGCAAGGGAGAAGGATGAAAACTTGGACTGAGAGTGAACAGAAGTAGTCAAGCAATGATGTGACAAGAAACACAAAATAAACAAGAGCAATCTAAGGAGAAAAATACTCCAAACCCCAAGAAAGAAGATTCAATCTCCAGTATGGTCACCAATTATGTTACGAGGAAAATCTCTCCATGGATAGGGTAAACCACAACAGATGAAAATGACTGCATAAATCAACTCTCTTCTCAAGTATGCTATATAAACAAATATGCTAGCAAGACAAGATAAAATACTGCCTTGTACAGACGTTCGATGAAGTCCACCATTGAGCACTTGATCCAAAGCGATATACCTGCAACTAGTCCTCAACAACCAAGAAAAGAAAGAATATGGTGATATTATATAATGTTAGGACATTCAATAGCATAATCCATTAATAAACATGAAAAATACGTCCATGGAATAATAATTCAATATATTTGCAAGATATCAATTGGACGGGAAAAGAGTATTTATATTAATAAATGATCAGCAAAAGTGAAAATATTAGAGACTTATGTGTCGGCATGGTTCGGAACCGAGAAACTAAGTTCCTTCCAGTTGGGCCTCCACCAAAGGCAATCTCATAAGAGAGAAACAATGAAGTTCTCAATCAATAAGGGAAGATCTTGGGGGCTGCACACTGTTTTCAGACTTAAAGGACAAAGGGATGAAGACTAAATATGAAGTAAATAATTTCTCCAGAGTAACTTTTCTCTCAAAGTTGAATTCTTTCTCATCTTTCCATAGCTCAAAATTGGCCCAATTATAGCCTTCAAAATGGAACTGAAGGGTCGATTCGGAATGTTGCCAGTATATGGAAGGCCAAGGGTCATAGATCTATGGTCATGACATGGGAACCCGACATTAATTTTCATTTTCTGACACAAATCCTGATGTACATGAGATGTAGTGGAGCATCCTGCGTATACACATGCTATATAGTAGGCAAGGTGCATACATGTGGAAAAATATTTATTTTTATCTCTGGATTTTACAAACAGAGATGATAAGTTTGCATGGGGAAATGGAACAAGGCCTTTTGTGCAAGATTGCATAGGGTGAGGCAAATCTTGCTATAACAATGGCTTAACACTCGATTGGTCCATGATCTCTATGTAAATAGCATGGAGGGTCATTTTTCGATGATTGATTAAGAGAAACTCTCTTTTAAAATCTCTCTGTAATCTTTTTCTTTTTCATTAATAAACTACTCCAAGTGGTTGCGTTGATTGGGGCCTTGGATGTTTCCCCGTAGGGGTTTTACCATGTCAAAACATCAGTGTGTTGATATTTAATCTAGTTGTGTGAGTGGTTACTGAAGGTGTTCATCCTCTATTGGAATAACTTTGTTTTCAAACATGGTATCAGAGGTTATTTGAAAACTCGCTCATGTTGTAGATGGAGATCATGAAGCCAAGTTTCCTCATCTATGTTTTCTTCCATTTTTGTACATTTTTGGGTTGAGGGGACTGTTCCATTGCGTCTGGAGCACTCATTTCATTCAAGAATGTTTTTCGTTTCACTCGAAAAGGTTTCCTTTTTCCCAAGATACAACCATTTCAGCTAGACCTGGAGGTATAAAGCCTGAATACGCCCTTTTTAAATTTTTGCAGAGTATTATTTCGGTTTTATTTCAGTTTATATTATTTGTTTTCGGGTTACTACTCTTTTAGATATGTGTATTATCTTTTCCCCGCACCCTGTGTGATCTCTACAAATCAGAAACAGATAGGAAAAGGTGCATTTTTCGGGTAAGCTAACCAAGATCTAACCCCTGTTGTCATCGAGAAGCGAAAACAAATTCATGTGAAAAGATTTTTTTTTAGCACGCTCTCCAAGGTCATCTTCAACAACAACAACAATCCTCCTGCTAAATAATACAATATGTTTTTCTAACCCATTTGGTTAAAAGTTTCCTTATGAAGTAAAAGGTCTTGAGTTCAAGTCTAATTTTTTGTTACTTTTTTTGAAAAAGTTCATGCTCCATTGTAAAGTGTATTTCACTTCAAGTATAAAAGTGAATCACTATAAGTAGCTTTAATATTTTAGAGTTATTTATTTTGCATACAACTTTTCTTTTATAAAGTAACTTCATTGTAAAAGTGATCTCCACTCTTTTTTATAAAATTGGGTCACTTCATATAGCAAATTACACCATCACGTGGTCCTTTGGTTACCGTTTATGCATTTTTTTAAAAGGGCATAACTTTCACATATGAAGCTTGTTTTCAGTGCCATTTTTTTTTAAAACCACCTAATTTTTCGAGATATTTCCATCCAGATCATTAGTTTTAGTTTTTAAATCCACATTGTGTACATATTTAATATGGTTTCTTTAAGTAAGCTTTTTCTTACCAGCACCAACTACTTCCAATGGAAATCCCATATGGAGGATTTATTAAGAAGTAAAGGCTTGTACCAGATTACCTTGGGAAAAGAAAAAACACCCACTGGTGTTTATAAGAAATTCAAATGGGATAATAGGAATGAAGAAGAACATGGATTAATCGGAATGTCCATCTCTCATGACTTAAGGTTACACCTTCAATCAATTTATAAACCCAAAGAAGATTGGGAAAAGATTGAATCTGTGTTCAGTAAACACAATATTGTTCGAGCACAACAGTTAGAAAATCAAGTACTGAATTTAAGTCCAAGTTTTCTTTCTTCCATTTAAGACTATCTATCTAAGTTTAAAACACTCTGAACTTTATGTGAAGAATGTAAGATAAAGATAGAATAATATCATTGCATCTATATTATTCTTTCTAACCTAGGTAGTGCATATTTTATGTTTTTATCTACCTTTTATGCCATGCAAGAGGCTCTATAGGCAGCTTATCAAAAACCCTCTCTTGAGAACTTTTGTGATGCTTTGATTAGAGATAAAGATAAGATTGTACAACGTGGAGTGATCAACATTCCAGGTACCTCCAACAAAGCCTTAGTCATCCATCAGAAAGATAAACCTAAGAATCCCAAGAAGCAACATCCTCGCCACAAAAACAAGCAACATAAGGGTCCCAAACCCACTAAGCCAACTTCCACTCATAATAGTGATAAAGGTGAAGAATATAAAAATAAGAAGACTAATAGACATTGCAAATTTTGTGATAAATATGGTCATGATGAGTCTAAATGTTTCAAGAAGATGGCATCTTTAGAAGCAGCGATGAAGAATCACAACATCAGTATTGATTCTACTTCTTCTTCTTCTTCTCATGGACATGCACTTTCTGCTTCTTGTTTCTCCTTAAATACAACTTTTGTTTCTTCTTCTGATGAGTGGCTTGTTGATTCTAGAGCATCTTATCATATGGATAATGATAGAAACATATTTTCTGCTCTAAATGAATGTAACACCAAAAAAATATTTGTTGGTGATGATAGATCTCTTAGTGTTGAAGGATCTAGAACAATTCAAGTTGAAAATGTTCATTTCAATGATGTATTATTCGTTCCAAGTCTCTCTTGTAACCTTATATCAGTATATCAAATCACTCATTCAAGTGAAGGTAAAACCATAGAGTTTTCACCTAACCAAGTTGTAATCAAGGATCTAAAATATCCTAAGCATGTTCTTACAACTGGAGTTGTTGATGATATTACCAGGTTGTACAAGTTTGACAACTTTGGGTCATCATATTTTTCATCAGTTTTTGTTTCTCATAGCGATGACTTGAGAAACATTTGGCATGAGCACTTTGATCATCTAAACTATCGCTCATTGCAACAACTATGTAATCAACAGATGGTGACTAGTCTTCCTCTTGTTTCATGTAGATATGGTGTTTGTGCTGGTAGAGTTCTCGACAAACATCATCAGGACATTTTTGACAAATGTGCCTCTTGGCACACCTTGGGCCCTTTGCAACTCGTTCACAGTGATTTGTGTGGTTCACTTTCTACTCCTTTTTCTGTGTGCAATTATTTCTTAACTTTCATTGATGAATTTTCCAGAAGTACTTGGGTTTACTTAATAAAACTTAAGAGAAAAGTTTTTGACAATTTTTTGGCCTACAAATCCCTTGTAGAAAAGAAATATGGACATCAAATTCAAAGGTTAAGAACAGATAATGGAGACGAATATGTGAACAATAATTTTACAAGTTACTTCACTACATAGGGCATCCAAATGAAACATATTGTACCATATACACCACAACAAAACGGTGTTGTTGGGAGAAATAATCACACATTAAATTAAATGTCTAATTGTATGATCCAATCTAAGGGATTAAATCTAAGGTATTGGGCCGAAGCCATCAAAATTGTAAATTACATAGTAAATCGCACTCCCATAAAGTCTCTTAAAAGTATAACACTGGAAGAATCTTGGACTAAAATTAAACCAGATGTAAGTCACTTCTGTGTATTTGGAAGTATAGCATGGGATCACATTCCTGATGAGAAAAGGAAAGAATTGTAGCCTAAAAGTGAGAAGTGTATCTTTGTTGGTTATTCTGAAGATGTCAAAGGTTATATAATTCTTCAACCACATTGTAATGAAATTATTATTAGAAGAGATGTTAAATTTGATGAAAATCCCTTGGCCTGCAAGCCTAATTCGATGATTGTGCCTTCTTCGGCCTGCGAGCCATCTTCGACGTTTGTTCCTTCTTCTATTCCTATTATGGTTTATTCTTTAGATGATGAAAGTGACAATGAAAATCCACCTCTGCCTTCTCACCTTCCTCCATATGATTCCTTTGAACCTGAACCAACACTATACATTTCTTCCTAGATGGGTTCGTTCAACATGAGAGGCAGTTGGTGATATTTTTGTTGATTCTTCATATCAATGTCAGACACGTTCATAGTGTTGCACCTCTTTCGCCACCTTAGTGAGAAAAATAGAGGTGCTTGCAATCTCAGTTGGGTCTGCTAAGCAGGATATCTGCAAGGAAAAGAGTTAGGGAAAGAAATAAAAAGAACAATTAAGAATTAAACTAAGAAATGCAATAAAAACTAAATTCATGAGCATAGGGACATAGAAACAAAAAGAACCATAAGACCCATGTCACCAATGATGAGACTGATCTATTAGTGAAGTAATACACCAAGAAGAAAGGGGAATATGAGTCCCTTATTCCTCCAAGGGAGGGCTCTTGGACCCCCACTAGCAAGCTCTTCTTACAAAAAAGAAAAATGGAAAATGATGAAAGAACTCTTTGCAAATCCACTCAAGGGGTGAGATGGATTGCCCAATGCAATGGTGCAAATATGCTCTTAACAAGGATGGAGTCCCCAAGAGAATAGTGGAAGCATAACATTACTTTGAATTCCTTGAAAAATGAAGTGCATCCATGTCCTTTTTATAGAATTCCTTCGAGCTATTGTTCAACCAGTTTGTGGTGTGAAAAGAGGCTAATTAAGGCATTTCTAGGTCTTTGACTAGCCATCCAGTGGAATCCAGTCCAGATTTGAGGGTCAAATCAGCTTGGGAGCTGAACCATAAGTGGGTGGGAGGCTGACCACTCTCATAAATGCACCGTTTAGCAGGTGCGTGGCTTTTTGCGATAACAATCGTGCATCGTTCACATGTGTGCAATTTGTGCATTCATGTTCCGCACTTGTGTGCGCACGCCCAGTGTCTTCATAGCGCTCTTCAATTTTTCACTACTTTGTATAGTTTTTGACCCTTTTATGAAATGTTTTGGTGTTAATTCAGGTCCATGGATGACTTCATCATTGTTTGACGATGTTGAGTTCTTGTAACCATGTGCGGATGAAATTTCAGTGATAACACATAGATCTAGTGAGTCTCTTCTCTTTTGGATCAAGTTTCAGAGACTTGTGATCCAAAGACATTTGTAGAAGCTTCAGGTCATCCATATTGGGATATAGCAATGAATGAAGAGTATTGTTATTTAATGGAAAATGATACTTGGGATCTTGTACCTCTTCCAAAAGGAAGAGAACTTATCAGATGTAAATGGGTCTATAGAACTAAGTATGCATCAGATGGAAGTGTTGAAAGACACAAGGCTCAGCTAGTTTCCAAAGGATTTTCCCAAGTTGAAGGAATTGACTATAATGAAACCTTTTCCCCAATAGCCAAAATGAATTCCATCCTCCTTGTTCTTTCCCTTACTGCCTCACATAAATGGGAGGTCCATCAGATGGATGTTAAATACGCCTTCTTGCACAAATATTTCCAAGAAGAAATATACATGGAACAACCTCATGGTTATGTCCATAATGACTCTAGCCTTGTTTTTCTCCTTAATGACTCTCTTTATAGTCTTAAGCAAGCTCTTCAACCTTGGTATGCCAAAATGGACAACCATCTTATTGACACTAGATTCCCTAGATGCCATTATGATCCTAATGTCTATACCAAGAAAGTATGAAGCCATCTCATCATCCTTTTCCTTTATGTTGATGAACTTATACTTACTGGTAGTGACTCAAAACTTTTAAACCATGTGAAAACCAACCTTAATAAGAAATTTGAAATGACATGCTTAGTATTTTTTCACTATTTCTTTGGCCTCCAAGTTTGATGCAGACCCCCTATCCCTCCTAAGGGTTGCGCAATCTCCCAGTTAGGATCTTCTGATTCTGGAGCCGAAATGGATTTTCTAGTTCCGAATTGGAACCCTTTGGACAATTACACAGGTCCCTTACGAATGCTCAGTTGGCTTTTTCGGGTGCCAAGCGTGAGCTACCACAGCGTGCGACCAAGGGTTGTGACCAAGTGCCAAGCCGAAAAGGCTCTTATCGGGGACCGAGACTTCATGAGTCAAGTATCCCATCTTCTGGTCTTTCGAACCTCCGGTAGCCAAAATGTCAAAATGGTTCGATGCTCGCTCCTTCAGGATTTCGCGTTTCGCAAAATATGGATGCAAGGGATATCCTTTCACCTTAGGGTCTCTGGTCACGGAAAAGCCAAAATACCCGGTGCCTATTCTTTTGGGATTTCATAGTTCGCGAAATCAAGATGTGAAGAATGTCCTTGCTCCTTCGAGTTTCTGGTCACCGAAAATCTGAAATGACCCGGTGCCTATTCCTTTTCGGGATTTCATGTTTCGAGAAATCAAGACACAAGGAGTGTTCTTGCTCCTTAGAGTTTTTAGTCGCCAAAAAGTCGAAATGACCCAGCGCCTATTCCTTTTCGGGATTTCGTATTTCGCGAAATCAAGATACAAGGACCGTCCCTACTCCTTGGAGTTTCCATTCACCGAAAAGACGAAATGACCCGATGCCTATTCCTTTTCAGGATTTCACATTTCATGAAATCAAGATACAAAGAGTGTCCCTGCTCCTTGGAGTTTTCGGTTGCCGAAAAGAAGAAATGGCCCAGCGCCTATTCTTTTTCAAGATTTTGTGTTTTGCGAAATCAAGAACCAAGGGGATGTCTCTGCTCCTTAGATTCCCTAGTTGTCAAAAAGATGAAACTCCGAAATGCCCCGACGCCCAATAGACAGCTCACAACAATCCCTACGATCGACTATCTTGGTTGATTTGTGATTTCACGATTTCACGATTCGGGATATTGAAATACAAGATCTCCTATCTTTCTAACTCATGGTCCCCGAAATCCTGAAATGAACGTTGAGAAACTCTCACCGCTAACCTCCTCACAGCTCCTCCTAATCCAATGGCCTGCGAGGTTTCGATGCTCCTCCTTGAGGATTCTCCACCATCTATTCGGATCTCTAAATTCTCCTCTTGGATTTATACAGGGTTAAATCATGCACTCCTCCCTTCAATCAGACGGTCTATGGGGATTTCCACCATGGTCCAATGCTCGACGACATTCTTTCTCCTGAGATTTTACTCGACTTTGACTTAGATGATTTTCTAAGTCTGCGAAGACTCAGTCTTTGTTCCTCCCAGGGAATGGGTTCCTGGATCTCGATAACACTTCTGAAGTGTTATCCCTCCTGAGCTTTGTCTGGTTCAGATTCTGACTTCCGCACACTCCTTGCATCTGAGGGAGTTCGATAACTCAGATCGACGACATTTTCTCTTTGGCTTGATGCACACCTTGCAGAGCTCTTAATGAAGAGAAAACAATTCCACATCATTTCTCTCTGGCTCAATGCACACCTTGCAGAGATCCTAACGAAGAGAAAAAATTGAAACTAGGAACAACTCACAGTTCCATTCACTTGTTTAAAAAATAGAAAATAACAGGAAAATACACACAGCCCAAGCACAACACATTTGGATCAATTTTCCATTTTTTTCTATTCATAAGTGCCCACCGACTACCAAATACATACAAAATACAGTAGCTCCAAAAACTGAGATCTTCTTCTCACTCTCAGTTCTCTTACAGATGACTTCTCTATATTAAATCCCTCTCTTCTCTTCCTTCTCTTCCCTCCTTGCCGCTAACTGGGCTTACAAACGTTTTACATAACACCCAATGTTCCTAGGGTTTTCCTACTATTTTCATACTCTAAACCTTATCCTACACTATCTTAGTCTAGTTGTATTCCAAAGCCGAAGTGGAAACTTCTCCTCTACTTACAATTTCAAAAACTTGCTTCCAAGAGAAGAACCCATCACCGGTTCAAACGTGCCTCCGAAGGTGAATTTCGGTGTTGTCTAGAGGCAGATCCCGAAATCGTTTGTGATTGCTCATGTTAAAGTTCCGAAGGAACTCTGACGTGTTGGGTGGTCCCACCTCTCTGCACTTGCCAATGATGCTCCTACATCATACTCCCCTTGACAAAAATTCATGGACTCTTGTCCATGAACTCCTCTACTGACTTTCCCTACTTCTGGATGGCAGCTTCATTTTCCCAACTAGCATCTTCTATTGGGTATCCCTTCCATTTGACCAGATACTCAAAATAAGTCTTCCTCTTGGTCTTCTTGCCAATCCTCTGATCCAAAATCTTCTCCATATGTAGCTTCTCTGCCACAGGCATCTGCTTCTCCCACTGAATCTTTCCTTGATCTTCTGATCCTTCTATGTCATATTTCCTGTAAGGATACAAGTTTGAAACATTGAATATGGGTGAAATTCCCACACCATCCAGCAGCTCGATCTCATAGGCGTTTGCATCAAACATCCTCAAGATTTTACAGGGTCCTATCTTCTTCATCTTCAACTTGTAATATGTTCCCCTAGGGAACCTTTCCTTTCTGATATGTGCCAAAACCTAATCTCCCACTTCAAATTGAAGTTCCCTGTGATGCTTATCAGCTATGTGTTTGTATTCCTGATTAGAACTCTATAATTTTTCTTTGATCGACCATGGAGTCTTTGCATCTCAACAACAAAATCATCTGCTCCAGCGCTTCTGATCTCTCCCTGTTCCAAGTCCCTTAACTCAAACACTCCCCTAGGTTGCATTCCATAGAGTATTTGGAGCGGTCTCCTTCCAGTGCTTCTATTTGGTGAGTTATTGTATGCAAATTTTTCTTGTGGCAAAATCTGATCCGACTGGTTATGATGTTCAATAACCGGACTTCTCAGTAAATAACCCAAACTTCTATTTACCACCTCAATCTGTCCATCTATATGAGGGTGATAAGCTGAGTTGAAGGACAAATATGTCCCCATATTCTTTCACAATGTCCTCCAAAAGTGACCAACAAATTTTGTGTCTCTGTCTGAGACAATGCTCCTAGGTAGGCCGTGAAGTTTCACAACTTCTGTGAAAATCATATTTGCAACATGTGTTGCATCACTGGTATTCTGGCACAGGATGAAATGTGCCATCTTTGAAAACCTATCCACCACCACAAGTATAGAATCAAGTCCCCTTTGTGTTCTTGGCAATCCCAACACGAAATCCATGCTTATTGCATCCCAAGGTCTCTCTGGTACTAGCAATGGTTGATACAATCCAGTGTTTTGTCTTTTCCCCTTTGCATGTTGGCAGATTCTACATCTCTTCACCAACTTTATCACATATGTTCTCATACCTAGCCAATAGTATGAGCTTCTCAACTGTGAAAACATTTTATCATAGCCAAAATGTCCATCCAATCCTCCACTATGCTTCTCCTTCAAAATATTGTCCCTCATTGAGAATCTTGGTATGCACAATTGATTTCCTATGAACAACAATCCTTCTTGAACCATATACTATGTCCACTGACTTCTATCTCTCAGTACAGGGCTTGTACGTGCTTCATAGGCCTCTTTGAAATCTGTATCATCACAATACATATCCTTAAGGTGTTCAAACCCAAGGTCTTCACCTGGAATTCTTGCAGAATTAAACATCTCCTGCTTAATGCATCAACAACCTTGTTAGTATTCCCAGCAATATGTTTTATGACAAAAGTAAAATTTTGCATAAATTCAACCCATTTTGCATGTCTCTGATTTAGTTTTTATTGTCAGGTTATGAATTGTAAAGCTTGGTTATCGTTGTACAAGACAAACTCTTGCAGGATAAGATAATGCCTCCATTTCTTCAATGCTTGAATTATGGCATAGAACTCCTTGTCATATGTGGAGTATTTCCTCTTAGTCTCATTCAAATTCTTGCTAAAATAGACAACAGGTCGATTTTCTTGACTCAGAACTGCTCCTATTGCAACTCCACTTGTGTCACATCTTACCTGAAATGTCTTTTCGAAATTTGGCAAGACCAGAATCGGTCATTCTGTTATCTTCTCCTTCAATATATTGAATCTCTTTTCAGCCTCCTCTGTCCATTTAAAAGAATTGTGCCACTTCTTTACTGTATCCACCATGGGTGCACAAATCCTACTGAAGTCTCTAATGAAATTTCTATAAAAACTTGCTAAACCATGAAAGCTCCTTACCTCAAACATGCTCCTTGGTGACAGCCATTCTCTGATCGTTTTCACCTTTTCTGGATCCATCTTCAGTTCATTCGAAGAGATCATGAAACCCAAATAAATGAGTTATGTATTCATAAAACAAGATTTCTTCAAATTGATTAGCAACTTATCCTACTGTAGCCTTCTCATTACTAGCATTAGGTGTCTCAAATGCTCCTCTTTAGTCCTTCTAAAGACCAGTATATCGTCCAGATATACAACTACGAACTTGCTAATGAAATATTTTAGAATTTTGTTCATTAGCCTCATAAAATTTCTTGGGGAATTCGTTAAGCCAAATGGCATAACTATCCATTCATATAAGCCTTCATTCGTCTTAAAGGTTGTTTTCCATTCATAACCCTGTCTCATCCTGATTTGGTGATATCCACTTTTCAGATCTATCTTACAAATGAAATTTGCTCCACTTAAGCAATCCATTAAGTCATCCATTCTTGGTAAAGGAAATCTGTACCTGATGGTGATCTTGTTGATGGCTCTCGATTCTATACAGATTCTCCATCCTCCAGCTTTCTTTGGGCTTAACACAGTTGGTACTATGCATGGGCTCAAACTTTCCCTGACCAAACCCTTATTCAACAATTCTTGGACTTTGCTCTTCACCTCCTCATTTTCTCGAGGTGTTAATATGTATGCTACCTTGTTTGGCAGGCTTGTTCCTGGTATCAAGTCTATATGATGAATGATACTCCTAATGGGTGGCAATGAGTTTGGCAGCTCATCCACCACTATATCAGCAAAATTATCCAGCAGCTCCTAAACTTCTTCAGGTAGATCATTCACTAATGTACTTGTAAGGATGACTCTGGGCTTCCTCACCACAACAAATTGCATCTCTTCTTCTTCCTTGACTTCTTTCAGGAGTTCATTCCCTCTCATGAGAAGTATGCTTGTGTTGGCTTCCTCTTTCGCTTTCTTCTCCTCCATCGGCAACAACATATGCATTCTACCATTCTTCTCCAATGTATATGTATTCTTTCTTCCATCGTGAATGAAATTTCTATCAAACCTCCATGGTCTTCCCAATAGAATGTGGCATACATCCATGGGAATTACATCACATAGGATTTCATCTTTATATCCTCCTATTTTAATTTCAACCAGGCATTGTTTAGCAATTGTTGCCTGGTGTCCTTTTTGCAGCCATGAGACTTTGTATGGCCTTGGATGTGCAGTTGTCTTCAGCTCCAATTTCTCCACCATCTCCATGGATACTAGGTTGTCAGTACTCCCACTATCAATGATCACCTTGCACACTTTATCCTTAGTCTTGCAAGTTGTCCTGAAGAGACTATTTCTCTGCACTGGCTCTTCAATTTCTGCCTCTGGTTTTAAGAGAACTTTTCTCAACATTGTTAGGACCCTGAAATGTCCCTTTTTCACTACACCTTTTGATCATTCAACCTTCTCATTCCTAAGCTAAATGACTATTATAATGAGCACCAAGACCCTTTTTCCCAAGCTACGAACTATTCATCTTGATTTTATGTTTTCATTTACTTAGCATGTTTGATTGATAACGTTCACATATTTTACCCATGAAATAATTTAACTAATGATCAAAGTGTTAGAACAACCCACTTCAAGAAACTCGTTGCTATCATAGCTATGCACAATTTCTGGAAGCTATTACAGGACTTATGCAATGGATGCCCATCAATCCTGGAAGCTGTTAAAGGACTTCTGCAACAGATTCCCATCAATCCTGGAAGTTGTTACACAACTTCTACGACATAAGCCTAATAATCTCGGAAGTTGTTACAATATATGCCACCAGTCCTGTTGTGATATGACTACTGCAACACTTGTTGATTAGAATGCTGGCTCATGATGTTGATGAAGGAGAATTCAAGATTTTGTATTAATAATATCTAACGAATAGCCTGAGAATCGGAGATTCTCAAGACTGCTATGTTTCTAAACACTGATTGACTCTGACTTTAAATAGCAGAGCTTTTGTAATGTAAAGGGTAGTTAGTCTTTTTGCTTGAACTGAAGAAAGGAGCGATTATTGTACACAGACATCTTTTTGGCAATTGAATGAAGAAATGGATTGAATTTCTTTAGCAGATTGTAACCTATCTTTTGAGTGGATTCAGTGAGAAGGAAAGGGCCCACCTTCCACACCGATTCCCCTCTGTTTCAAATTCTAGATTTAGTCGTTTTCATTGTGAATGGTTTAACTGTTAGATATTTCTGAATATAACTGTTGTTACAGTTTAGTTCCTTCTTGGTAAATGTGCATAAACTTGTATCATGAGAATTAGAAGTCAATTGTTGAACATGGCTGGAGAACTACTTTTCCTTTTTCTACATTAGGTTAAAAGCTTGTTTTGGAGAATTAAAAGTGTGAAGTAGCTTCTTGCAATAAGTAGATTTCCCTTCAGCAATAGTATAAAATTTCTTCCTGCAAAAGTAAATTAGAAAGTTAGATTAAGGTAGGCAATTCATGGTTTTTGTAGATTCATCAGTTTAGATTGCAATTATGATTTTAATTCTGTAGCACTCCAGTTGTATCAACACAATTGTGTTACCAATATTGTTTGTTTGTTTTTGTTAAAAGAACTTCCCTACTGCAATTAGATTAGAGATGCTTTCATAATCTAGCATAGACTGTGCAGAATTAACTTGAAATAACAGACTTCCCTGGGTTGACAATTCATATTGAACACTTTGATTTTCCATTCAATTAGACAATTAAAGTGCCTAACATTTTGGCGCCGTTATCGGGGAAGATAATTGTAGATTTTGGTAAGCACACTAGTTTTTTTTTTTTAGGAATGAAAAGTCTGCATGAATCACCAAACATGAGAACAAACCCCCCAAAATACTAACATTACAGGAACCAGAGGACGTGGAGGAATAAATCCTAACATACTGGGAAGACAGACCATTGCTGATGAGATTATAGCCAGAGCAGATTCTTCTTCAGGATCCATTTTTCACCCTGCCAATCTTCCCAGAGGACATGATCCACAGTTAGCAGAAACACCCCCTCTTGAAACATCATTCTCATCAAGGGCTGAAGCTGAAGTTGTAGCTAAAAGTGAAGATGAAGTTGTAGCTGAAAGCGAAGCTGAAGATTTGTCACCAACAAATCAGCAAGCACCATTGGAGAACATTGAGGATCAAGGCAGTATAGCCTGAAACTGAGAAAACCTAGAAGAAGTTGTTTATCAGATCAACGGTTGGATAGTCACTAAGGAAGAGTGGAATGATGTTCATATTGAGTGGAGGGAGAGAGAACATATGGAGAATAAAGGGGATAATGAAGAAGAGCTCTACCAAGAGAATCCACAAAACAATGAGGATCATGTAAAAAATGAAAACACTATCTCTACCTTGGTTTTTCCTATTTCTGATGTTCCCACATGAGGGATGGCTCCTATGAAAAACATACCTCTCTCGGCTCTCCCAAATTTTCATGGATTATATATTGAAGATCCGGATGAGTTTCTGTTTGAATTTGACATTTTGTGTGGAAGCTATGACTACACTACCACTACACATAATCTTAAACTGTTTCCAGCCACATTAAAAGGAAATGTGTTAAGATGGTTCATGAGCCTTGGAGGGGAAAACATTTCAACATGGATACAAATCAGGCAACTTTTCCTGCACGAATACCAAGACTACTGTCGAATAAGGGAACGCAAAGAGGAGCTATTCAAAATGTCACAGAAGGAGGATGAGACCCTTGAAGACTTTATGGAGTGACTCCAATATAATCTACATCGATCTGGCAATCCGAATGTGAGTAAGGACATTCTGAAAACCATTTTGCTAAAAGGATTTAGAGAATATTTCTTAGATATGATGAATATGATTGGAAAAGGATATATATATAAGGAATCCTATGAGGACAATGTAGACCTCTGCAAAAGATGTTCTTGAGGATCTACAAGGAATAAGCCAGCTACCAAGGATACTACATTTTCAAGGGTACAAAAATCAGCAAATGGGGGAGCAACAAGAGAAGAAATAGGTAATTTGTTAGAAAGTTTCAAAATAGAGATGATTAACTCTTTTTCCTCACAAATGGATACTTTGTAGGTCAAACAGAAACAAGCAGAACCAGAGCAAGTATTATGCATTTTCTGTCCAAAATGAAAGAAGACACATCCACCAAGGGAGTGCCCACTGAACAGTGTCCAGGTATGCCTTATTTGTGAACTATACCATGCCACTGACCAATGTCCTTCTCTACCAGGGGTAAAAGAATCAATGAAAGCAACTAATGAGGAAGAAGAGGCTATCTATCTGATCACACAAAGGAGACAATGGTAGCCAAGAGGTCAAGGTATGAATTTTCAATTCTCTCCTCCAGCATTTAATTATTGGAACAATCAGCTACCATATGGCCAGTTTAATGCCCCCCCTCCAAATAAAATGTCACCATATTATCAGGATCCTAATGCATGGTTACCTATGCCCCAACAACCGAATCACTATGGGCAATGGAACCCATATGGGAGAGGTCCTCAACAACAACTCAGTTATACAAGCCAACACCAACCAAACTTCTTTCAACAACAGTTCCAACCCCCATACCAACAACAACATCTACAATTTCCTCCCAATAACTCATAAAACAATCCTCCCTTATGACCTCAGATGCCTGTGCAACCTAACCCAAACCCAAATAATAAGGCCATTTGGAACATAGACATACTTAATGTGTCAGCCTTATCTATTAATCCTATGCCTTGTGATGAAATACACTTAAGATCAGGGAGAATAGTTGAGCCAATAGTTGAAGATGCTCCATCTTCAGAATCAGATAAGGAATTAGGGGAGAGACCATCTGTTGATACATAAGAAATCGACCAACCCATTCTAGAATCAGCAGACCCACCATTCCCTGAAAGACTAAAAATTACCAAGCCTATGGAATTACCATCTTTCAATCTCCTTGGAGAATTGCAAAATCTGCACATTAATATTCCACTACTATAAGCAATAAGGGATGTCCCTATTTATGCCAAGACTGTGAGGGATCTCTGTATCAAAAAACTTGGACGAAAACCTAAATATCCCCTCACAATGCATGTAGTGGGGGATTTGTATGAGCTAATGCTAGGAAAAACTCCACCTATTAAATATGGCAACCCAAGAAACCCTACCGTTACAGTTAAACTCGAATAGACATCTATTCATCATGTACTAGTTTATTTAGGGGCAGCAATTAACATCATACCAATAGAAACTACACAGTTGTTGCAACTCAGAACAAAAATCCGACCTACTCCTATTATTCTAGAATTAGCTAATCGCTCTACCATCAGACCAGAAGGAGTAATTGATGATTCAGTTATTTCAGTAGACTCATGGGAGTATCCTGCTGATTTTGTCGCGTTGTAGCCCAAATCCAGTCTAGGAGGCCATCCTCTAATTCTAGGACGACCATGGTTAGCCATTGTTGACGCCTTCATAGGTTTTCGATATGGTTCTATGACCATCTCTGATGGTTACGACACAAAAAAAATTACCCTGTATCCTCATGCTACACCCAGTGCATGACCTGAAAACTCTCTATGGATGGACATTGAGGCTGAAAGTGCTTTGCCTGTGCTAACTATAGGAAAGGCCTTGAGTTTCAAGGATGAGACAGAGGATGAATTAATCAACTGTTTTATTTGTGACCCCTCTATTGTTACACAACACATGCACCACCAATTGATCAGAGTCTTTGACCCTATGGCCCAGGAAAAAATGAACTCGGAAATGTTCTCAGAAATTGCTGACAATCAGAGTGATTCCGCTGTAACAACAGTCGCTGTAATAGAAAATGTTGTAATAGCAAATGATGAAACAACAACAATTGACTTATTTCCTAGAGACAGTTCTAAGAGCATCACTGTAGAAATCGAATCTGGAAAAACCCTGAACATCAGTCCCGATCTCTCCAACACTGAAACTCACCAACTGACGAATTTACTGATTGAACATAAAGAAGAATTTGCATGAGATTACATGGATATTAAAGGAATCCCCTCTGATCTATGCACCCACCATATATACATCAAATAATAATTCCAACCCATTTTCCAACCGCAAAGGAGGATGAACCCAAACCTTAAAGAAATTGTTAAAGAAGAACTTCAGAAAATTCTCAATGCCAGATTCATCTATCCTATATCAGACAGTGAGTGGGTATCAACATTAGTTATTGTGCCTAAAAATAATGGTAAGTGGAGAGTGTGTGTGGACTATCGAACCCTGAATAAGGCAATGCAGAAGGATCATTTCCCTCTGCCATTTATTGATCAGGTTTTAGATAACTTAGCAAGAAAAAAATTATTTGTCTTTCCTAGATGGATTCAGTGGCTATAACCAGATACAAATTGCCTGACAAGACCAAGATAAAACCACCTTTACCAGCCCTTGAGGTACACTTTCCTACAAGGTTCTCCCATTTGTCTTGTGTAATGCACTAGGCACCTTCTAGAGAGTTGTGATTGGTATTTTCTCTGATATGGTGAATGATTGTATGGAAATATTCATGGATGACTTTACAACTTATGGGACTAATTTCAAAGATGCTTTTCCTAATATGGAAAAAGAGCTCAAAATATGTAAACAATATCATCTTTCTTTAAGTACAAAAAAGTGCCATATGATGATGCGCGAAGGGGTAGCGCTGGGACACTTCATCTCTTATGCAGGGATTCAGGTAGATCCAACCAAAATCCAGGTAATTTTGGACATTCCAACTCCATCAACTCAGAAAGAGGTAAGAAGTTTTTTAGGACATGTTGGGTATTACAGGAGATTCATAAAAAAAATCTCTAAACTTGCCTCTCCATTGTTTTTCTTACTAACAAAAGATGTTAACTTTCATTGGATTGATCACTGTGAATTGTCTTTTGCAGATCTTAAACAGAGATTGTCTACAGCTCCCATCTTGAGAGGGCCCAATTGGGCTCTACCTTTTCACATTTATTCAGATTCCTCAGACACTGCAATTGGTGTAGTACTAGGGCAACAAGAAGACAAAGAACCCTACACTATCTACTATATCAGCAAGAACATGGCTCCAGCTGAGTTAAATTACACAGTTACTAAAAGAGAATTCTTGGAAGTAGTATATGCAATCAATAAATTCAGCTATTATGTAACTGGTTACCCAACTTTTATTCATACTGATCATACAACCATAAAATATCTAATGAATAAACCTATTACTAATGCCCGAGTGACAAGATGATTGTTACTACTACAAGAATTTGACATCACTATAGTGGATAGACCAAGAAAAGAAAATGTGGTTGTTGATTTTCTCTCTAGATTACATATAAATGATGATAATTCACCTGTAGATGATTCCTTTGTTGATGAACATTTTTTTGCAGTATCCGCTCACTCACCTTGGTATGCAGACATTGTTAATTATTTGGTTGCAGGGAAGGTACCTCCCCAACTATCTCCTAGGGAAAGAAGGAAAATTATTCAAAAGAGTGTCAAGTACAATTGGATAGGAGGATACCTCTTCTACACAGGCCTGGACTGAGAAATCAGGAGATGTGTGAGGGATGATGAGGTTTATGATCTGTTGAACGCTTGCCATGATGGCCCTTGTGGGGGTCATTTTGCTGCAAAAATGACTAGGCATAAAATTTTAAGGATGGGCTATTATTGGCCCAACATATTTCAAGATGCCAAGAATTATGTCCAAGCTTGTGACAGTTGCCAATGTATGGGTTAGCCGAATCATAGGGATGAGATGCCACTCCATCCTCAGGTAGTATTAGAGCCTTTTGAGAGATGGGCCATGGATTTTGTAGGACCCATTCACCCACCTTCCAATCAGAAAGTCTATATATTGGTCTGTATAGATTACATGACCAAGTGGGTGGAGGCAAAAGAACTTATAAGAGCGTCAGAAGAGGTTGTCTTAGAATTCTTGTTTGAAAATATATTTGTTAGGTTTGGCGTTCCCAGAGAACTAGTCATTGATGGAGGACCCCCTTTCACATCACATAAATTTGAATCTCTACTCAGTAAATATCATATTTTACATAGAATATATTCTCCATACCATCCACAAGGAAATGGCCAAGTGGAAAGCACCAACAAAGTTATTGAAGCCATTCTTACTAAAATAGTGAGAGAAAATCATGGGGACTAGTATGACAGACTGCATGAAGCTCTATGGGCTTACCAAACTACTTGGAGGAGCACAACTGGTTTTTCTCCTTATGAGCTGGTGTATGGAAAAAGCCATGTTTTTCCCATTAAATTTGAAATCAAAACCTTAAGAACTGCATCAACAATCAACCTCGACTTGACTATGGCACATAAATCCAGACTGCAGCAGCTCAATGAGCTTGATGAAAAGCGTTTGGACGCCATCCATCAAACCACATTGATTCAACAACAAATAACAAAATGGCATGACTGAATCATTAAGAAAAAATTATTCCAGAAAGGAGATTGGGCTCTGTTGTATGATTCACGCTTTAAGGAATCTCAAGGTAAGCTGTGTACACGATGGCTAGGGCCTTACGAGGTAGACATGGTCTTTCCCAATGGGATAGTATAGTTGATTACTATTGATGGATCCAATATACACTTACATGCAAATGGTCATCGCCTGTGTCTGTATCAGCATCCATTATCCAAGGCAGAATTCAAAACTAGCTATACAACTAATACAGATTATCAAATCTTAAACGGAAAGGATCTTTCTCCTTCCCCTTATGAACTTTAGGACTTCTTTTTCTCAGACTTTGTATATAAATAATCTCAGCAAAATTTGCATTTCTCTATTTTTAGTTGAAATTTTTCTATTTTCTTTACTATGTTAATAAAGCCTTGGAAGGTATCAGGCAATTATGTGTGTGCAAATAAATTGATGAACAAAAGGAAATGATGAGTTAATGGAAGTTGAAAAACCTCCTAGAATCAAAGTAAGGTAGCATTTGGCCGATTTCAATGCTGTTACACCTTTTCCGATGAATTGGCCGATTTCAATGTTGTTACACCTTTTCCCAATAAATTGGTCGATTTCAATGTTGTTACACCTTTTCTCGATAAATTGGCTGATTTCAATGTTGTTACACCTTCTTCCGATAAATTGGCTGATTTCAATGTTGTTCCACCTTTTTCCGATAAATCAGTCGATCTCAACGCTGCTACACCTACCTCCGACATTTTTGAAAAAGAACCTGCTGATACACTAATTACTGTTGTTCTTTCTTACCACTTCACTCTTTCTTTTTGCCTATGCTGCGGCTCTAGCCCTCCAATCTTTCATGCAATAGCACCACTGATTAGACAATACTGATCCTTTATATCTAAAAGTGATGCTTCATTATGACATGACTTCACATTCGGCGATATCCATTTGGCTCACTACAGTAAGGACTACGACTCTGCACAAGCTGTCATTTCTCTCACAATCCTTCATCATGTTAGCTATTACGCGTCATTCCGACAACGGTTGGATTGTGTTGTTACTCCGATAGGTCATTATGTGCAGTAAGATTTGAGGTACGTGATTAATCCTACGTGTTAAAGTAATGAAGATATAAAAGCACGATTTCCTATTTACTAATTGGTTACACCTAGAGCCAATCCGCTTAGTTGGGGGGGGGGACGTAAATCTAGCCATTCATTCCAAAGTTTATACATACCTCCACCACCTTTCCACCCACACTTCTTTTAACTAATACACTGTATTCTCTCTGCAAACCATGTTCGAGCCTATTGTGTCTCTGATTTAGGTGATAGTTTCTCCTTCGACATGCCTGTGACTCTCAAGAAACATCATGGGAGGATCAATTGTGAGACATGAACCCGCAACTCTGGACAGTTTGCTACTACACCCAAAGGCCTACCAAATATTTCTTTAGGTCGTCTGGATATCGTATTTTAAGAAGTTGAAAGAGTTTAGTGAGGAGGAGGTATTGGAGTTTAGTCAAAATCTTACTGAAGGGTATTCAATGGTGAATGGGGCAAGGATTCCAGTAACAGAGGCAAGAATTGTTGCTGTAACAGGGTTTCCAAGAATGGGAGACCGATGGTTTAATAGAAAAACACATCTTTTGGATGCACAAAAGTGGTTCCTCATCAACACTGAGTGAGTTAAGACCAAGGGCAGAGGTGTAGACGTCAATTACTTACCAGAGCCATGGGGGGAAGTTGTAGAATTTCTTAAAAGGTACATCACTTGCAAAGGCCGATACCAAGTTGTTTATTTTTCTGATTTCATCTTATTATCACATCTGCGACATCAGAAATTGATAAACATTCCTTATTATCTCCTACAATCATTGCATAACATGGCCCATTTTGTAAAAAAATCCAAGAGCCCCAAGAACCGTGTTTCTAATAACAGACTCATCGACCTCTTAATTCATAGAGGTATGGGAATTTCCAAAAACCCATTACCTACCACAGCAGACCAGCCATAGTCTGTAAATCTAGAAAGGATTGCACCAGTCCTCGAAACTGCAACCCATGGACCTCTTCCAGAACCTCTACCCTCGGCTGCAACAACAGTCCAAACCCCTACTATCACTGTCCATAAGAAGACTCAGAAAAGAAATTGTGTAACCTAAAGCCATCCTGGCACCAAACAGATAAGCCTCAACGGCTTTGCATTACAACAGCCTGTAGCTGTGGACAAACAAACAGATGAAGATCCAACCACTCGACCACAATCACAACACTTGGTTGATACACTGATTATTGAAATTCAACCCCCTGCCTCTGACAAGAAAAACCATGCTCCTACCTTTGCATTACCTAAAAAGTGAGCAAGGATAGCACGGTCCACTATAACATCAAGACCACTTACCCCCTCTATTGAGGCACTAATTATCACACAGACCCCTCCTATTGTTATTGCAATCACACAAGATTCTCCTATTACTACTACAACTGATGAAGCACCTACTAGCATTACCTGTGCATCTTCGTAGAAAAGGAAACATCCATTCAAAGGAAAACCTTGGAGATCCATTGATAAAATTGGATCAACATCAAATCAGAACCCTCTGGCTGCTGCAATAGAGAATTCTATAGGGGAACAGATACCAGGTTTTACCTTATGCCTAGAACTGCAGGAAACTATCTTCTCCTTTCAAAATGAATGTACTCAATTTGCAGCAGAATCATCAGTGTTTCCTGATGATTTTGCGCATCCCATGTCCATTGACGATATCCAAATCATCACAGACCCTAGTATACTAGAATATCCTCCTTGTGTGCTTGAGGAAGAACACCATGTTCCTCCTCCAGCAACGAAGAATAAAACCACTACTTTCATTTCTACTTTACCCAAGAGAAAAACCAGGTCCACCATGTCTGTCGAAGCTGCAATTGGAAGACAAGATATGGAGCAGGTCGTTCCTATTCTTCATCCACTATTCCCTATGGTTGATGCAGAGACATTTCTGCAAGAATAAACTATCCACGTCGAGACTAATCCACAAGAAGTAGTCCTGATAGATACAGTTGTTACACCAGAACCAACTGCTCCACAGAAGATTGTCCTACCAGAGCTAGTAATATTGGAACCAACCAACAATGTCAAGACTGCTCCACAAGAACCAGTCCCGACAGACAAAGATGTTCCACAAGCACCAACTATCCATGTCGAGACTGATCCACAAGAACCAGTCCTGTTGGACACAGCTGTTACAAAAGAATTAACTCCACAACATGTTGAGGATGTACCACTTGCGCAATTGTTTGCCCAAATAGAGAAAAAGATCAAGAATATAGAAAATTCCAGGATCGCTACACTGATAATAGAGAATTCTAACCTCAAGGCTGAATTAAAAACCCTGAAACAAGAGGTGGCAGTTTCCTGATAGAAGAATCCAGAGGGGATAACCATGGACATCCTAGCACTGACAAAAGTTGTTTTGGGAAGAAACAAAGAACTAATGTGTTTTGAGTGTGGAAACATTTATTATGAGGCAGGATATGAGGTAGTCAAAGTTCCAGTTGCTACAGGACCAACAAATGTATCAATCAAGACTGAGCATGGACTTCCTGCTACACAAAAATCAGTAAACAGAGGAGATATCATCGTCATAAATCAGCTCCTGGTATACAAGAAGCTTGCAAACAAGAACCTTTGTTTTCTTCATGAGTTGTTACTCAAGCAACTCAAACTGATCCTGTTCTCAAGAATAAAGAAACCCAAACAGATTGTTGACTCAACAGATTTTCTTTTTGACACAACATTCTTCATTACAGCACATAGAAATTTCTCTTCACAATTTTGCACTGGAGGAGATACTGATCTACTTCAGCTACAAAATAAGGTTTGAATGTTTTTTTCATGAGTACATGAAATGTCTTCAGTTGGGGGGTATGTTAGGACCCTGAAATGTCCCTTTTTCACTACACCTTTTGATCATTCAACCTTCTCATTCCTAAGCTAAATGACTATTATAATGAGCACCAAGACCCTTTTTCCCAAGCTATGAACTATTCATCTTGCTTTTATGTTTTCATTTACTTAGCATGTTTGATTGATAATGTTCACATATTTTACCCATGAAATAATTTAACTAATGATCAAAGTGTTAGAACAGCCCACTTCGAGAAACTCGTTGTTATCACAGCTATGCACAATTCCTAGAAGTTGTTATAGGACTTCTGCAATGGATGCCCATCAATCCTAGAAGCTATTACATGACTTCTGCAATGGATACCCATCAATCCTGGAAGTTGTTACACAACTGCTACGACAAAAGCCTGTTAATCTCAGAAGATGCTACAATAGATTCCACCACTCCTGTTGTGATACAACTGCTGCAACACCTGCTGATTAGAATGTTGGCTCACGATGTTGATGAAGGAGAATTCAAGATTTTGTATTAATGATATCTAACGAACAGCCTGAGAATCGAGGATTCTCAAGACTGCTCTATTTCTAAACACTGATTGACTCTGACTTTAAATAGTAGAGCTTTTGTAATGTAAAGTGTAGTTAGTATTTTTGCTTGAACTGAAGAAAGGAGTGATTATTGTACACAAACATTTTTTTGGCAATTGAATGAAGAAGTGGATTGAATTTCTTTAGTAGCCTGTAACCTATCCTTTGAGTGGATTCAGTGAGAAGGAAAGGGTCCACCTTCCTCACGGATTCCCCTCTATTTCGAATCCTAGATTTAGTCGTTTTCATTGCGAATGGTTTAACTGTTAGATATTTCTGAATATAAATGTTGTTACAGTTTAGTTCCTTCTTGGTAAATGCACATAAACTTGTCTCATGAGAATTAGAAGTCAGTTGTTGAACATGGTTGGAGAAATGCTTTTCCTTTTTCTACATTAGGTTAAAAGCTTGTTTTGGAGAATTAAAAGTGTGAAGTAGCTTCTTGCAATAAGTAGATTTCCCTTTAGAAATAGTATAAAATTTCTTCTTGCAAAAGTAAATTAGAAAGTTAGATTAAGGTAGGAAATTCATGGTTTTTGTAGATTCATTAGTTTAGATTGAAATTATGATTTTAATTATTTAGCACTTCAGTTGTATCAACACAATTGTGTTAGCAATATTGTTTGTTTGTTTTTGTTAAAATAACTTCCCTACTGCAATTAGATTAGAGATGCTTTCATAATCTAGAATAGACTGTGCAGAATTATCTTGAAATAACAGACTTCCCTGGGCTGACAATTCATATTGAACACTTTGATTTTCCATTCAATTAGACAATTAAAGTGCCCAACAAACATCAGGGATGCTCCATCCTCTGCTCCTTCTGCCTCAACATCTCTTCGTTGTGCTTCTAAAATGTGGGCTTCTCCTCCTTATTTCTTCTTCTCGGGACATTCCCAAGACATGTGCCCTATCTTTCCATAGTTATAGCACTTTACTCCTCCTCTGCCTCTTCCTCTAGAAGAGTTTCTTCCACCACTTTGTCTTCCTCGTGAACTTCCTCCTCATTCTGAGTGATTGTGTGGTTTCTCAGCCTCATCCTTAGACTGATGTGCTCTGTCATGGTTAAATCCCTTGCTTTTGCTTGGGACCGAGATTTTACCTCTTCCTCACTAGTTCTGTTTTCTGGCCAACTTTTCCTTTGCCTTCAATGCAAACTGATATGCATCTTCCACAGTCCTTACTGACATCATGCTCAGCTCATCCTGGAATTCATATCTCAAGCCATTTATGTATCTGGAAAATTTTTCTTCATCTCTCTCCCTTTGTCCAGTTCTAATATTCATCCTGTAGAACTCCTCGGTGTACTCCTTGACTGTCATTCCTTTCTATCTCAGGTCTTGTAGCTTCCTGAACAAATTGATCTGGTAGTCTTTGGGTATGAAATTATCCTTCAGTTTGGATACCATCCTGTCCTAACTCTTTATCCATTGTTTGCCTTTACTTCTCCTCTCAGCCTACAGTTCGTCCCACCACAGTGTTGCATGCCCTTTTATCTTGGTGACTGCTTGCTTCACCTTCTTTTCCTCATCGATATCTTCATAGTCGAAGTGTTTTTCCATGGACCTTATCTAGTCCAACAGTTCTTCAGCATCTAGATTTCCCTCATATATGGGGACCTTTATCTTAGCTCTGCCTCCCAATCTGGAAACTACTCTCAACAAATGTTCCTCTGCAGCATCCTCTCCTGTAGCTTCTTCAACCTCAACCTCTTCACTTTCCACATCACTGACATCCCCAACGTTAGGTGCTCTTCTTTGTGCTGCTTCCATTGCTTCCATTCGAGAATGAAACTCTCGCATCTCCCTTTCTACATCACGGTTGGATAAAGGCGGATCTCGTCTTCTTAGCAGCATTATGTTGATTATCTGTCACACACAGAGTACAGATCTGATTTTTTTGTCTCCTTCTTTTTCCTCCTTCGCCTGAAATCTATAGGTGAAAACTAAACTCTGATACCACCTGATGTAGACCCCCTATCCCTCCTAAGGGTTGCGCAACCTCCCAATCGGGATCTTCTGATTCAGGAGCCAAAATGGCTCTTCTGGTTCTGAAATGGAACCCTTCGGACAATTACACAGGTCCCTTATGAATGCTCAGTTGGATTTTTTGAGCTACAAGCGTGAGCTCCCATAGCGTGCAACCAAGGGCTGTGACCAAGTTCCAAGCTGAAAAGGTGCTTATCGAGGACCGGGACTTCATGAGTCAAGTATCTCGTCTTCTGGTCTTTCTAACCTCCGGTAGCTGAAATGGTCTGGTGCTCGCTCCTTCGGGATTTCGCATTTCACAAAATCTGTATGCAAGGGATATCCTTGCACCTTAGGGTCTTCGGTCGCCGAAAAGCTGAAATACCCGATGCCTATTATTTCAGGATTTCGCAATTCACGAAATTAGAATGCGTAGGATGTCCTTGCTACTTGGAGTTTCCGGTCACCGAAAAGACGAAATGACTTGGCGCCTATTCCTTTTCGGTATTTCGCATTTCACAAAATCAGGATACAAGGAGTGTTCCTGCTCCTTAGAGTTTTCGGTTGCCAAAAAATCGAAATGACCTAGAGCCTATTCCTTTTCGGGATTTCACATTTCGCAAAATCAAGATATAAGGAGTGTCCTTACTCCTTGCATTTTTTGGTCACTAAAAATCTGAAATGACCCAACGCCTATTCCTTTTTGGGATTTTTCATTTCACGAAATCAAGATACAAGGAGTGTCCCTGCTCCTTGGAGTTTCCGGTCGCTGAAAAGCCGAAATGACCTGGTGCCTATTCCTTTTTGGGATTTTGCGTTTCACGAAATCAAGATACAAGGGGATGTCTATGCTCCTTGGAGTCCCCGGTTTTCAAAAAGATGAAACTTCGAAATGCCCCGACGCCTGATCGATGACTCACGACAATCCCTACAATCGACAGTCCTGGTCAATTCGCGATTTTGCGATTTCACGATTAGGGATCCTGAAAGATAAGATCTCCTGTCTTTCTAACTCACGGTCCCCGAAATCCTGAAATGAACGTTGAGAAACTCTCACCGCTAACCTCCTCGTAGCTCCTCCTGATCCAATGGCCTGTGGGGTTTCGGTGCTCCTCCTCGAGGATTCTCGACCGTCCATTCAAATCTCCAAATTCTCCTCTTGGATTTATACAGGGTTAAAGCCTACGCTCCTCCTTTCAATTGGATGGTCTGCAGGGATTTCCACCATGGTCCAATGCTCGATGGCGTTCTTCCTCCTAAGATTTTACTCGACTTTGAATTAGAATATTTTATAAGTCTGTGAAGACTTGGTCTTCGCTCCTCCCAGGGAATGGGTTCCTGGATCCCGACAACACTTCCGAAGTGTTATCCCTCCTGAGCTTTGTCTGGTTTGGATTCCAACTTCCGCGCACTCCTTACATCTAAGGGAGTTCGAGAGCTCAGATTCACGACATTTTCTCTCTAGCTCGATGCACACCTTGTATAGCTCCTAATGAAGAGAAAACAATTCCACAACATTTCTCTCTGGTTCGTTGCACACCTTGCAGAGCTCCTAACGAAGAGAAACAATTGAAACTAGGAACAACTCACAGTTCCATTCACTTGTTTATAAAACATAAAATAACAAGAAAATACACACAGCCCAAGAACAACACATTTTCATCAATTTTCCATTATGTTCTATTCATAATTTCCCACTAGCTACTAAATACATACAAAATATAGTATCTCCAAAAACTGATATCTTCTGCTCACTCACAGTTCTCTTACATATGACTTCTCTATATTACAACCCTCTCTTCTCTTCCTTCTCTTCCCTCCTTGTCGCTAACTGGGCTTACAAACTTTTTACATAACTCCCAATGTTCCTAGGGTTTTCTTGTTATTTTCCTACTCTAAACCTTATCCTACGCTATATTAGTCTAGTTGTATTCCAGAGCCTAAGTGGAAACTTCTTCTTTGCTTACAATTTCAAAAACTTGCTTCCAAGGGAAAAGCCCGACACCGGTTCAAGCATGCCTCCAAAGGTGAATTTCGGCGTTGTGTGGAGGTGGATCCTGAAATATTTTATGACTACTCACATTGAAGTTTCGAAGGAAATCTCACTTGTTCGGTGGTCCCACCTCTGTGCGCTTGCCAACGATGCTCCTGCATCAAAGTTTTGCAAACCAATGAAGGAATTTTTCTTTCCTAGTATAAGTATGCTTGTGACCTTCTTCGTCACTTTCACATGGATGATTGTAAACTAGCCCCTTCTCCCTTCCAGTTTGGAGTCAAGCTTACTGCCACCTGTACTTCTCACAAAGTTGATGCCACCCTGTAACATCAGTTAGATGGTAGGCTCTTATACTTGACTCATACCCGTCATGATATTTCCTTTGTTGTTTCTCTTGTTGCCTGGTATATGCAAACACCCCATGAAAACCATTGGAAAGTAGATAAAAGGGTACTTCTCTATGTACATGGTACAGTTCAGTTCAGGATACATTACAATTCAGGGGGGACTCCTTTATTGGTTGGTTTCACTGATTCATATTTTTCCGGTGACCCTGATGATCGGAAATCTACTAGAGTTTCATCTTTGGTTTAGGACCTATCATTTGGGCCTGTAAGAAACAACAGGCTATTTCACTTTCTTCAGTAGAAGCAGAGGACCGAGAAGTGGTAAATGCAAGTCAGGAAGCCTTATGGCTTTGATAGATTCTTTTAAATTTTGGATTCCAGCAGCAACATCCAACCAGCCTTTGGTGTGACAATCAGAGTGCCATCAAGCTCGTCAAAGACCCAGTTCAACATCAACACAACAAACACATCGATCTCCACATGCACTTCATCAAAAATCTCATTCATGATCAAGTTATTGATGTACTTTTTTTCCCTAGAGAAGATCAATTTGCAGACATTTTCACAAAGTCTCTTACAGAAGCGAAGTTTTCCAAACTTCGATCTATGTTAGGAGTTCAAGAAGTTGTCATTAAGGGGGGATAGGCTATAATGCCTCCTTCCTTCTCCTATTGTGTCACTATTGTAAATCCTTCAATCCTATCCCAAGTTGTTCTTAAGGGGGGATGTTAGGATATTTAGACACTTAGGGTTAGTTAAGATCTACTTGGCCTAATGTGTCATTAGGTAAAAGTGTGTTTCTTTCGTATGCATTTGTAGTTATGAAATCTGACGGTCATGATATGTTCCTGACATAGAGTGATCTGAAGGTTCATATTATCCTCGATATTAATGGTCATTGATATGTGTCTTAACACACGATTGATCTATGATATATATTTAAAGAGCATGGAGGGTCATCTGTCGATGATCGATTGTGAGAAAATATCTTGTAAAATCTCTCTGTAATATTTTATTTTGCATTAATAAACTGCTCCAAGTGGCCATGTTGGTTGGGGTCATGGATGTTTCCTTGTAGGTATTTTACCACGTCAAAACATCGGTGTGTTGATATTTGATTTGGTTGTGTGAGTGGTTACTGAAGGTGTTCATCCTCTATTGGAATACTTGTGTTGTCGAACAAAGGGTACTTTCCAGTAGAGGATTTGGGTTTATCGGGTTGTCAAGGTAGGGAAGCTCCTGCACCAAGGCAAGTGGCTTACCCGGGGACAAATTCAAAAGAAATTTTCTCACCTGATGGGGGAACTCAACACAATGGATACCATTTCTTCCTAAGGGGGAGGATTGATCCAGATGGATATTGGTGGCAACCCACCTATTCCAACTGGCTCCTCTTGATATTTTTTAGTTCAACATGTTTCTTTGTAATGATGACATTCTTTGTAATTGTGGGTTCTACACTTTCAGGGATATCCTAAATCCCTACACATCATCCATATGGATATTGGTGGCCTCCCACCTATTCTAACTAGCTTATTTTGGAATTTTTCATGTTAGTACATTTTTTTGTACTTCTAGGGTCGTTTTGGGGCCCTAAATAATGTTTTTTCTGTATTTCCACAATAAAATTGTAGAATGAGTCAAATTTTGATGGCATAATGTGTATTTATCTAAAATACCTTTCCAACGAGCTATCACACGCCTAAAACGGAGGTCTTATGAAACATTTATGACCTCGGGAAGTTGAGGTACCAACTTACCCATCAGGGCCCAGATAACTTTTGGCGCTTCATCTCCCAGGGTTCGATTTTTGGCTGTATAGGATTTTGGCATTCATGAGTAATGTTAAAAATTCCTCTAGAGCCTCATTGTAATCATTATGCTCAGATGGATTCTCGTAGCAGCCACATCTCTTCTCAGAGATAGCTACCACCATTCAAGTAAGTTGTTTTCAGTTCTGCGATTTTACAGTTTCATCTTATTTTCTTTATTTAATAGAAGTTATTGTTCACTGGATATTTATTGTTGTTCTTTGTATCTTTGTGTTATCTTATTCAATATTTTATTCATTCTGTTCAGCTCATAAATCTCTATCAAAATGTGTAGAAACTCTATGAATGGGACAAAGTCATAACATTAAATCGTTGTTGGAAAGGCAAGCAATAGGATGCAAAGCCTATTTACATAAGAATCATGGATTACATTTTAAAATATAATGCATTCCTGGGAGACATACAAGTGAATGTTGACCAACCTGATTTTTGGTAAATGTGCATAATGCACTAATTCATAATTAAATGGTGAACTAAATCTTGTTGTTGTAAGTATGTTTATTATTATCCGGGAAAGGTCAAGATAAAATTAACTAATACTTATCAAGGAACAGAGTAGGAAGATCCAAGGAGGGATAAATTATAGAAGAAAAATAAGGAGAAAAGGATTTATACTTTCTCACTGTCAAATTATGAATAATGAGACAGATTTGTATGCTTTAAAAGAGTAGTTGTGGAAATAAGTGCAACTGGTAAATGAAAGACAAAGTCGACAAATATGTTTAATTAAATGATCTTGGTTAAGACATGTTGTGCGAAGGTAGTGAAGACTCAAAATTAATTCATCTAGGCTGAAAGTTTCGGGCTATGTAGAAGGAGTGGGAAAAGGGAAGAGTCTCCTGACTCCTTTCTTGTCGTTTATGGTGTTTCTCTAGGATGGGAGACTGATATGTGGTTGCAAGTAAGTGTTTTGGCATGAGAATATTGATAGATACATGATTATAAAGACAACTAAAAAAATTTCATGTTTACACTCAGGAGAACATTGAGGATAATGTAATAGAGTGCATAGAGATATGTTGGGGCATATCTGAAAATGCTTTATTGATTTAAATGTTATGATACATGCATTTTGATTTTACATGACAACTTATATGATTTTGAATGAGATGATGCATGCTATATGTAGGTAAATATTGGAGTTGTTGTGGAAGACAGTTTCCAATGATGGACACCCTCAGGTAGAGGATAATTACAAAATATTTTTGGTAGAAAAGAATGTTGAAGGGACTTAGGAGTCCTCGTGAAGCACCACTGATGATATAATATCATAGAGGGTGTTGACAGCTATAATAGATATAAAAGTGTTCATGTCCATTTGGAATAAGGTATGAATGGATTGGGTAAGAATACCTTCTGAATATTTCATTATTCTAATGATATAAAAATGATTTTGAATGGTTGTTGTAAGCCATTGTTGGATCATGTTGTCATTGATGCCAATGGTTTGATTGATTGATGTCATTGATTGATGTCAAGTGATTGATTGATGTCATTGATTGATGTCAAGTGATTGATTGATGTCAAAGGATTGATTGATTGATGATTGATGTAATA
>ML787514.1:959395-982461 GCA_009831015.1 Picea engelmannii | reverse complement strand
GGCACATACATGAGGTGTATAGTTGATGATGTTGGTACATATTGATGAGTCATTGTTGATGATTAGTTGAAACATGATTGGTATATACTTGGTACATGGTTGGATGCACTTGTTTATGGTACAGGTTGATTACAGGTTGTTTGGCATAGGTTGGTGCATGGTTGATACTCTTGTTTATGGTACAGATTGATATCTGTTGAGGATTGTTGCCTCATCTCAGTTGGTGCTGAGAATGCAAGCTGAGTCTTTCATATAGAGCTGGTGATCTTGTAGAGTTGTACTCTATTCAGTTGTTGTTGATAAACCCCAAGGATTGTAGTCCGTAATAAAAATAAAATTCTACATACATCTTGTGTTCTTTCTGTTCATTGTGGTGATGACTTGTTGATGATATATTGCTGATATATGTTGTTGATATGTGCTCACATATAACTGTTTATAAATGAAAACAATGGGTAATGAATAAATTTTGAATGCTAATTGATGAGTTTTTGTGCAAGAGGGAAGTTTTGGGAAAAAGAGCCCCACACTCATTCACCCCTCCTCTAAGTGTGGTAGGTGTGTCCAACAACCATAGATACCAAAGTAAAGTATGATCAGGAAGGAAGAACCTAAATGATAGAGGGTAAAACCCATACCAATCAAGGGTTGTTACAATCCTTGTGGGAAATTCATGAACAGAAATGTCATGAATACATTGACCAATCAAGAAGTGATTGGGGATAAAGTGACTCGTAAGAAAACACATTAGTTAAATACATTAAGAAATATATATATATATATATATATATATATATATATGACTGCCCATAATGGAAGAAGTACCTCCCAGTACTGCACAAGAGTTGTAGAAATGTAAAGAGAGAATTGGGTGGCCAAGATTGACACCCTGAATTGTCAACAAAGAAAAAAAAAATGTTTAAATGCATTCATATAAAATTTTAATTTTCTTAAAATGAATGTTGATTTGAGGTCATGATCAGTTTAAAGAAGGAAACATAGTCCTCCTATAATAATGAAGGTGGATAGATAATCCATATGGTGAGAGGTTGGTTGAATTCCAAACACCAAGATAGAATGCCTATATGAAAAGTAACAAATCTGAAATTAGTATAGGGGTGCATTGTGTGTGAAAGTGGCCATGGGAATTGGCACATTGGTTAAGTTTATTTGATGTTTGAATTGTATTTGGAAAAAGTATCGTATGTTGGAATGATGCATGTCAAAGGAATGATATATTTCCTTTTACCTCATATCATTGAATGGATAAATATTATTTAATTGTTAGTATGCACAGTTTTGAAATTGTGGGGAAGCCACTACAAGTGTGAAATGAATATGTATGTGCATGATAACTAATAGTTTATTTGTCTGTGTGAAGATGGAATTACAAGAAAAAGGGTCTTGGATATGGAAATTTTGTAATCCCATGAGGAATACCAATGCCTATTGATCCAAAATGTTATGAGAAGGAAAATCTAATGCTTGTGAAATCAGGTTCCAATATGGAACAAATCCGAAAATAGAAAAGTGAAATGGAAATTTGTGGGTGGCAGATTTCAAAGAAAAATTTCAATTGAAATTGATGATGATATATCATGAATTCACTATATGCATGTGATACAGGTGAGATTACAGGTCTTTCCTGGGGGGACAGATGATGGCTTTCAAGATGGAAAGCATGGAAAAGGCTATTGTTATGACATGAGAACCCTGTAATATGCCATGATCACCTTAAAATAATATCGTTTTGTGGTAACATGGGCCAGAGGGATGCCCTTTGCAAGATAAAGTCAGAGGGATGCCTCGACTGTAAGACTCGATGAAGTCTCTGAAACTATTCATGTGTGAGAAATCCTTGGCAAGAAAGATGGATCACCTAAGAGACTGTATAGCATAGAAGGGGATGTTTGAGCCTGATCCTGGAGGGTGAGTGACCACAAGGAAGAGGATACTTTGATAACCTCTCGCAAATGGTTTATTGGGAGCATGAGCACAATGGTTATTTCAAGAAAAATCGTGATCCATGTTAATGAGGCAACCATATGGATGCAAATCCATGTAATTGCACAGATAAGTATACTCTTGATAAGAATATTTTCCCTTGAGTTTTGAATAGTAATGAAATGTTATGCATGAAATTGTGAATTAATATGTTTTTTTCCTAATATTTCTTTCGACATGTGCTAAATGCCAAGAGTCTGGAGAGGACCAGAAAAAGAAGAGGAACTACATTGTTAAAGTAGTTGAAATATGAAGCCATGGATAATATTTCTAAAATGAAAAGAACATTGAGGATGGTGTTCCTTTAAGGGGGGGGGGGATTGAAACACCTTTCTTTCCCCATATTGTAATTATTCATGATTTATGATTTCCATGCCATGGCATGTAAACGATGTAAATGTATTAATGATCAATAAAAAATGCCAACAACTAACTGTGGGGGTGAAACCTTAAGTATTGTCCATGATATTGCTAGAGGAATAAGAATATATTCTATTAGAATAAGAGGACCCAAGCTTCCTTGTTGAAGACTTAATTTGGAAATACTCAATTATTCCCCTTCACTCTAATTCCAAGGAAAATCATTTAATAAGGGAGGATGGTAGTTGAACAAACCAACTACCCCAAATGAATCCAGGTATGGGGGATCAAGTAAGGAAAACAAAAATTGTCACACACAGGTAAAATATATCACCAATCTCCACAGTCCCAGTTTAACCTCACGAATTTCTTCTCACAGAAAGAAGAGGATGGTTCATAACCTTATTGGGTAGGAAATGTTTGCAAGGAAAACACACATGGGAAACAAAGAAAAACAGTGATCCCAAGGGAGCAAGGAGAGAGGAGTGGGAGAGTAATATTTTGGTTTGCAAGACTAGTCTAAGGATGGAGGTCCCCAAACTAAGCCAAGAGACGGTGAGCTAGACGTTGGGAGGATGTCTGATAAACCTCAATGAGTCCTGGACTAGGTGGGTATGAGGAAAACCTTATTGTAATTCCTTGAGAACCTGAGGAAGAATTCATAATGGGGTGGACAAACTACAGAGCATTGTTGTTTATGATCCTACAGATGGTTGGAAATACGAACACCCATAGTCAGTTGGCCGATTGTAACTTGTAAACAAATATAAGTATTCTTCCCTTCTTATGTAATTGAATTGAATTATGTGGCTGATTTTTTTTACTTGTATGCCACGACTAGATATGTTTGGATGGAATAATTACACCTTTGCATGAATGAATACTAATGTATCTAAATGGGATTATCGATTATTGCACGTATGAGCATGAAATTGTTTTATTTTTCCTAAGTTAAGGAAAATAAATATGAATCTCTAATTTTGGAAGTGCATGATGGATTTTCCACGATAGTAAATAGGTTTCTTGAGTAGGGGACAAATACCTTAATTGTAGAAGTGTCCATAGAAGGTCAATAACACATAAATACCCCCCACTATAGGAAACAAAAAGATCCATTAAGGTTTAACATAAATATAATGATGGCCTTGAACCCTACATTAGTCCTTGTAATAGAACAAAAACACTGTTAGGACACAAAATCCCCTCCAAATGGTAAAGGGAAATACCTTAGAATTTTTTCGGAGTCAGGACAGAACTAGGAAGGTCGGGTAGACCTTGGAAATAACTTAGGATAACTTATGAAATCATGAACTCCTTAACCAGAGTGTTAAACCTATGAAAACCGTGTTTTTTACTTGAGAAGATTGTAGTCATCAGTTCAACGTACCGATTAAATCTTTTTCATTGATCGGGGCATCTGCATTCAGGAACTTTCCAAGGATTAAGGTCGTTGATGACCATCAAATCCATCGAAGGATAGATCTATATGATCGTGAGCATTGGTCACGGTGGAATCGTCAAAGTGGTTTGGAAGCGCGAAGAAGAGTCATTCTGATGGAAAACTCTGAGGAGCAATCTGGGTCGACTATCAATGGACAACCCATGAAAAACCATCATTGTAGATATCCATAGGGTCATATATTAGAGAGGTTATGTGGGAAGGTGACATCTTACTAACATCATGTTAATGGGGAGTGTTTGTATACTCAAGGATGCTACATGGAAACCTATAATTGGTCGAAGGATTTGGGAATGGATCCCTGTCAATCCCATGCCTTTGAGTAAGCGCTTTAATTGTTGATTGTTGGATCTTAGCATAGAAAGATCTCTAATGTCCATCGGATGGGTACTATCAGAGTGTATCATATGAGATACACCCCGATAGGAAGGAATCTAAGGGAGATATGGATCGCAGATCAAGAGAAGGAGATAATTAACCCTAGCCATTGATCGACGCAAAGGTGATATTTAACCTCATCTGTCAATTCATCACAGGTTCCTCCTCTGCACGTGATAAATAAGGAAAGGGGAGAATGACGTCATCCTAATGAGTTGTTCCAACATGGAAGCCAGTACGATCTTGGTAATAGCACGTGTGGGTATCTAATTTTTCAAAGGCCAAGGATGGGCCCCTAGTTGGGATTAGGCCTTTGGAAGGTTTCCTTAATCATCAACCATTAGATTGGTAGACTAATATATCTCAATCTTTCATTGGAGATGGATGGTTGGAGTGAATGGTAGACCTGGTGGGGAAAGAACTCTAATAGGATTCCTTTGAGTAATGATTGGGGCCATGGATTGGCTAAAGGAAGATTGATGTAGGAGCATCGTAAGCAAGCCATCAAAGAAAGCGCAAAAGTGGAGGACATTTGGATATGCACCAGCGCACATTTTGAAAGCATTTTGAATTTGAAAGGATAATACATTAAAGTGATATCTTGAAAGGATGCATTCACATTTATGTTTTGATTTGTAATGCAGATCTTGAGAGGTTGCTCTCATCTGTTTGTTGGAGTCATTTATTTTATTAAATGTAAAGTAGTTGTAGATTTTATTTTGATTTGATAGCTTAGAGTGTAGGAGGGAAAACTCTAGAAAGCTCCCTCGTATGTATTGTGATGTATCATTGTTCTCATTGTAAGAATTAGAGAGTTGTACAGAAAGAGAATAGAAGAACATAGATTGCAAAAGGGTGTATAAGCAGATAGTTGATGCTATTGAACCCATGTACATATGCACTTGGATTAATATAAGGAAGGATTGATCCAACTTTCATGGTGTTTATGAATTATGTTTACATCTATTTAATGGTATGTTTATAGTTAATTCCGGTCTTTGTTATGCATTTGTTTCAATGTTGTATGTACATATGATTTCATGTTCAACATATGAAGTCTTTGAGACGGAGAAAATGAGTTTCAATTGTTTCTCATCCTGAGAATTCCTCCAAGGAGTGCAGTGAAAGTCTGCTAAGAGTGCATTGACAGTTTTCTGAGTTTTACCTCAAAAAATCTCAGGAGAGATATCGGTGTTCTCATACCAACAGAAGTGTGAGTATAGCACAGAGCCATGCAAGGAGTGCGCAAGCAGGTTGAAGTCCTATATTTTTCTAGCCCAAGTGAGAGGTTGAAGGATTTATGTTGCAAGGAGTGCACGAAAGAGGAAGACGTCATATAACCAGAGGTTATCGTGAGTGCCACAAGGAGTGTGTGCAAAGAACCCTTGGAATTCTTGAGTTTGCAGTAGAAGCCAAGTTCAGAAGGGATAGAGACTTCGAGGGATTCAAAGAAAAGTAGAAGGTTGAAGTCACCTCACAGAGGTTGACCCCAGAAGAATTAATGCCCAGTCCTTTGGCTTGGAGCCATTGAAAATATGATCAAACGGTGGAATTTCTCGGAGAGAGGAACACCGAAATTTCATGAGCCATTGGATCTAGTAGATTAGTGGAAAGGATAAGGCTAATAAACTTTCAGCACTCACAATCCTAGGAGGAATAGTATCTGTTGGATCTAGATCAACGAGAGTCATTGATTTCTTCATTTCAGATCTCGACATTTCAGGAGTTGGGAGTTGGAGTAGTTGGTTGGTGTTACACAAGTAGTCCCGATATCGTGAAATGTGAAATCACGACGTGATCGTGGTCGTCGATTGAGGAGAAGGAACATGACTGTTAGATCTAGTCCTAGGGAGAGGTCCCACATCGGGTTTCGGGGTTTCATGGATGTGGAGTGTTGGGGTTGTATCACGCCAATACCCCTGAAATCGTGATTCGTGAAATACATTTTCAGATAAAGGTTGCGGTCACATTGGTTGGTCACGTGGGTAAGAGTTTGTACCTAGTACTTGTTCGTACAGGCATAGCTCCTAAGAATGACCTATGGTTACAAGTGTTAAGATTCTAGCTGGGAATCAAAGAGCCATTTCAGCTCAAGGGGAGATTAAGAACGATCCTTAGACCGGGAGGTCGAGCAGAACCTGCTGAGGTAGGGGTGTTGCGTCAGGTGGTATCATAGCACAGATTTTGAATCTCTGTAGTAAGAGAAGATTTGAACAATGTCACCCAGAAGAGGTCAAGACAAACCAATGCCCAATCCAACCATGGAAAGGGAAATGAGAAAAATTCATGATCAATTAGATGCTATGGAGATAGCACAAAGACGAGCTACTAATACAGGAGATGTCAGTGAAGCTGAAAGTGAAAACGAAGCTAGAGCCAAAGAAGAAGTTGTAGCCAAAGATGTTGCAGAAGAACGTCTATTCAGAGTTGTTGCAAGAATAGGGGCCAGAGAAAAAATGGACATTCTGATGTACGAAGTCAAATTAGATGTTGAGGAGATACTAGATTGGTTTAGAGCTATGGGTAAATACTTTGACTATGAAGATATCGAATAAGATAGGAAAGTAAAACATGTTGTCACTATATTGAAAGGGAATGCAAAGCTGTGGTGGGATGAACTGCAGACTGATAGATGTTGAAAAGGAAAGCAAAGAATCAAAAGCTAGAATAGGATGGTAGCAAATATGAAAGCCAAGTTTATACCCAGAGACTATCAAATTAATCTATTTCGAAGAATGCAAAATATGAGACAGAAGGGGATGACAGTGAAGGAATACACTGAGGAATTTTACTGACTAAACATCAGAGTAGGTCATCATGAAAGTGATGATGAAAAGATCGCCAGATACATGAGTGGTCTGAGATATGAAATTCAGGATGATATGAGCATGGTGATGATCAGAAATGTGGAAAATGCTTATCAGATTGATCTGAAGGCAAAAGAAAAATTGGCCCAAAAGCAAGGTCAAAGGGGTAGAGGTAGAAATCAAAGAAGAGGCAAAGCAATTTCCTAGGACAGAGTACAAAATCCCAAAGATGAAGACAAGAAGCCTCATCATCACCCAGAAAGAGGAGGAAGTTCACAGGGAAGACAATATGTCGTTAAGAACACTTTTCTGCGAGCAAGAGGAAGAGGCAGAGGAGGCAAAATAAAGTGTTTTGTCTGTGGAAATATCAGAGATAAATATTTTGAATGTCCTGATAGAAAAATATATGGAGGAAGAAAAGCTCACATTTCAGAAGTGCAAAGGCAAAATGTTGAGGCTGAAGATGCAGAAGGTGGAAGATATTTAATGATGAGGAAAATCTCTTGAAGCCAGAGAAAGAGGCGGAGAATCCAGTCCAGAGAAATAGTTTGTTTATAACTTCTTGCAAGACCAATGATAGGGTATGCAAGGTGATAGTGGATAGTGGAAGCACAAATAATCTAGTATCCACAGAAATGGTGGAGAAGTTGGAATTGGAGACGGTTGCACATCCAATCCCATACAAGGTTTCGTGGTTGCAAAAGGGACACCAGGTAATAGTCACTAAACAATGTTTACTTGAGTTTAATATAGGGGGATACAGAGATGATATTTTATGTGATGTTATTCCCATGGATGTCTGTCATATTTTGTTGGGAAGATTGTGGCAATATGACAGAAATGTTGTTCATGATGGGAGAAAGAACACATACACCTTAGAGAAGAATGGTAGGACACATATGTTGCTGCCAATTGAAGACAAGAAGGTGAAAGCATAAGTAATCAAAACTATACTTCTCATGAGTGGGAAGGAAATTATGGAGGAAGGCAAGAAAGAAGAAGAGATGCAATTTGTTGTGGTAAGGAAACCTAGAGTCATTTTAACTAGTACTTTGATAGATGATCTACTGAAGGAAATTCAGGAAATGTTGGATAATTTTGTTGATATAATGGTAGACAGTTTACCTTGTTCATTGCCACCCATCATAAGTAGAAGCCATCACATTGAACTTATACGAGGGATGATTTTACCGAAAAAAGAAGCATACAGATTGATGTTGTAGGAGAAGGAAGAGGTCAAGAAGCAAGTCCAGGATTTGATGGAAAAGCAGTTGATAAGAGAAAGCTTCAGTCCATGCACTGTACCAACAATGTTAAGTCCAAAGAAGGATGGTGGATGGATAATGTGTACAGACTCGAGGGCTATAAACAAAATAACCATCATGTACATATTTCCTTTACCAAGGATGGATGAATCGATGGATTTATTGAGTGGAGAAAAGTTTTTTTCAAATATTGATTTGAAAAGCAGGTATCATAAAATTAGAATGAGGGAAGGTGATGAATGAAGGATTATATGATTGGCTTGTCATGTCGTTTGGTTTGCTGAATTCGCCAAGTAATTTCATGAGGTTACTGAACAAAGTCTTGAAAGATTTCATTGGAAAGTTTGTAATTGTGTATCTTGATGATATACTGGTCTTCAATAACACTGAAGAAGAACATTGGAAACACCTAAATCTAGTAATGAGGAGATTGCAGCAGGAGAAATTGCTGATAAATATGAGGTAGTCATCTTTCATGAAGAAAGAACTCATTTATTTGGGTTTTGTGATATCTTCAAATGATTTGAAGATGGATCCTAAGAAGGTAAAAGTGATCAAAGAATGGCCATCACCGAGAAATATCTTTCAAGTTAGAAGCTTCCATGGACTAGCCAGTTTTTACAAGAAGTTCATCAAAATATTTAGTGGATTTTTTTCACCAATGATGGACACAGTCAAGAAAAGACGTAAATATTTTCATTGAAAAGAGGAAGAAAAGAAAAGTTTAAAGTTGTTGAAAAAGAAAATAACCAAACAACCAGTTCTGGTTCTTCCAGATTTCAGTAAGACATTTCAAGTGAGATGTGACACAAGTGGATTTGCAGTTGGAGCAGTCTTAAGCCAAGACAATAGACCAATTTCATACTTCAATGAGAAGATGAATGATGCCAAGATGAAATATTCCACGTATGATAAAGAGTTTTATAAATTCATACAAGCGCTGAGGAAATGGAGGCATTACTTGGTTCCAAAAGAGTTTTTTTTGTATAGTGACAACCATGCTTTGCAATTCATAACTCGACAAGAAAACTTGAACCAGAAACATGCGAAATGGGTTGAATTTATGCAAAACTTTACTTTTGTTATAAAGAACATTTTTGGAACTGTTAACAAGGTTGTTGATGCGTTGAGTAGGAAATGTTTGATTCTACAGGAGTTTCGTGTAAAGACCTTAGGTTTAGGTAGACTTAAGGATATGTACATGGATGATTTAGATTTCAGGGACGCTTATGAAGCATGTGAGAATCTTGTTTTGAGAGATAGAAGCCAATGGATTGAATACTTAATCCAGGACGGATTATTATTAAAGGAAATCAATTGTGTATCTCAAAGAGTTCTATGAGAGAGAATCTTCTGAAGGAAAAACATAGTGGAGGATTGGTTGGACATTTCGGCCATGACAAAACATTCGTGCAACTGAACAATCTATATTATTGGCTAGGGATGAGGACATATGTCAAGAAGTTTGTCAACAAATGTAGAATTTTCCAGCACACAAAGGGGAAGAGACAGAATACATGATTATATCAACCATTTCCAGTACCAGAGAGGTTGTGGGATGAGGTAAGCATGGATTTTCTATTAGGACTGCCAAGGACATAAAGAGGTTGTGATTCCATATTTGTGGTAGTCAACAGATTCTCAAAAATGGAACATTTCATTCCATGTCAGAAAACCAGTGATGCAACACACATTGCAAACCTATTTTTCAAAGAAGTTGTTCGACTTCATGGCTTACCCAAGAGTATTGTTTCAGATAGGGATACCAAATTTGTTGTTCATTTCTGGAGGACACTTTGGAAGAAGCTTATATTTTTTCTTAGCATATCACCCTTAGACAGATGGACAAGCTGAGGTAGTAAATCAAAGTTTAGGGGAATTGTTGAGGATTTTAGTAGCTGAACATCACATTCAGTGGGATCAGATTCTTCCACAAGCAGAATTTGCATATAATGATTCACCTAACAGGAGCACCCAACAAAGTCCATTCCAGATAATGTGCGGAATGCATACCATGGGAGTTTCTGAGTTGAGAGATTTAGAGTAGAGCGAGTTCAGAAGTGCTGGAGTGGAAGAATTTGCAGTAGAGATGCAAGAAATCCATAGTAATATCAAAGAGGAATTGCAAAATTCCAACCAGGAATACAAGCATAGAGAAGATCAACATAGAAGAGAACTTCATTTTGAAGTGGGATAATTAGTCTTAGCGCACCTGAGAAAAGAAAGGTTCCCAAGGGGAACATATAATAAACTGAAGATTAAAAAGATAGGGCCGTGTAAAATCATAAGGAAATTTGAGGCAAATGCTTATGAAATAGAGTTGTCAGATGATGTGGGCATATCACCCATATTCAATGTAGAAGAGATGTATCCTTATAGAAAATATGAAATAGAGGGATCAGAAGATCAAAAGGAAGTTCAATGGGTTAGACAGATGCTTGTAGCTGAAAAGATGCGGATGGAAATGGTCATTGATCAGAGAGTTAGCAAAAAAACTAGGAAAAATACATATTTTGAGTATTTGATAAAGTGGAAGGGACACTCGATTGAGGATTCTAGTTGGGAAAGTGAAGCGGTGATCCAAAAACATGGATAGATGGTGCAGGAGCTCATGAATAGGAGTTCATGAATTTTTCAGCTAGAGGAGTATGATGCAGGAGCATCGTAAGCAAGATAGCAAAGCAAGTGCAAAAGTGGAGGACAGCTGGATATGCACTAATGTACATTTTGAAAGCATTTTGAATTTGAAAGGATAAGACATTAATGTAATATCTCTAAAGGATGCATTCACATTTATGTTTTGAGTTGTAATTCAGATCTTTAGCGGTTGCTCTCATCTGTTTGTTGGAGGAATTTATTGTATTAAATGTAAAGTAGTTGTATCTTTTATTTCAATTTGATAGCTTAGAGTGTAGGAGGGAAAGATATAGAAAGCTCCCTCATATGTATTGTGATGTATCATTATTCTCATTGTAAGAATTAGAGAGTTGTAGAGCAAGAGAATAGAAAAACAGAAATTGCAAAAGAGTCTATAAGAAGATAGTTGATGCTATATAACCCATGTATAGATGCACTTGGATTAATATAAGAAATCATTGATCCAACTTTCATGGTGTTTATGAATTCTGTTTACATCTATTGAATGGTATGTTTACAGTTAATTCTGGTATCTGTTATGCATTTGTTTCAATGTTGTGTGCATGTATGATTTCATGTTGAATGTATGAATTCTTTGAGAGGGAGAGAATGAGTTTCAATTGTTTCTCATCCTGAGAATTCTTGCAAGGAGTGTAGTGAAAGTTCGCAAAGAGTGCATTGACAGTTTTCTGAGTTTTACCTCAGAAAATCTCAGGAGAGATACCGTTGTTCTCATACCAGCAGAAGTGAGAGTATAGCACAGAGTCGTGCAAGGAGTGCGCAGGCAGGTCGAATTCTTATACTTTTCCAGCCCAAGTGAGAGGTTGAAGGATTTCTGTTGCAAGGAGTTCATAGAAGAGGAAGATGTCAGATAAACAAAGGTTATCGTGAGTGCCACAAGGAGTGCGCGCAAAGAACCCTTGGAATTCTCGATTTTGTAGAAGAAGCCAAGATCATAAGGGATAGAGACTTCGAGGGATTTGAAGAAAAGAAGAAGGTTGAAGTCACCTCACGGAGGTTGACCCCAGAAGAATTAACGCCCAGTCCTTTGGATTGGAGCCATTGAAAATATGAATGGATGGTGGAATTTCTCGGAGAGAGGAACACCGAAATTCCGTGATCCATTGGATCTAGTAGATCAGGGGAAAGGATGAGGCTGATAACCTTTCAATGCTCACAAGCCTGGGAGGAATAGTATCCGTTGGATATAGACCAACAGGAGTTGTTGATTTCTTGATTTCGGATATCGACATTTCGGGAGTCAGGAGTTGGAGTAGTTGGTTGGTCTTACACAAGTAGTCTCGATATCATGAAACGTGAAGTCACGACATGATCGTGGTTGTCAATCAAGGAGAAGGCACAGGACTGTCAGATCTAGTCCTGGGGAGAGGTCCCACAACGGGTTTCAAGGTTTCGTGGATGTGGATTGTTGGGGTTGTATCACACCAACACCCCCGAAATTGTGATTCACAAAATACCTTTTCGGATAAAGGTTGTGGTCACATTGGTTGTTCACATGGTTAAGAGTTTGTGCCTAGTACTTGTTCGTACAAGCATAGCTCCTAAGAAGGACCTGTGGTTACAAGTGTTAAGATCCCAGTTGGGAATCGAAGAGTCATTTAGGCTCAAGGGGAGATTAAGAACAATCCTTAGACCGAGAGGTCAAGCAAAACCTGCTGAGGAAGGGGTGTTGCATCAAAGATCAGATCCTAGCCATCGATTTTGAGCTATAAGCCTATGAACTGAGGAGGACCATATGCCAGACGATGACGAGTCACATTATGTTTTCTCCATGTGGCATACAAAGATTGGTCCACGTGTCATGTGGGCACCATGCCACGTGTCAATTAGAATCATTTTTTTAGGAAGGATCTTGTATCAAGTTATGAGTCCAACATGTCACAAACAAGTGACAAGGCCATGTGTTAGGACATGTGGAAACCAGCATGTACAGAGGTGGACATGTGTTAATTGGAGACACGCAGTACAAGCTGAGTATGAGCCTCGTTGGTTTCATACCTGAGAACAGGTGTTTTAATCCTTGTCATAGATCTCCATGAAGAGATCATGACCATTCATCACATGATGCTAATCAGAGTGAGTTAAAGAGATACAATCCAGCGAGGGGATTCCGAGAGGAGATCTGGACCATTAATATTTAATTAATGGATTAAGAGGATAATGAGTTTGGTGCCCTTGAGAATAGGTATTGATATGAATGAGAAAAAGAGAAATTATACTACCCCATATCTTAAAAGGGTACTTAGGGGGTTGGGTGTGTTACAGTTCTATTGTAAAACCAAACATTCTGCCAAAAAAATTTGAAATTTGGTTTTAATACCTTCCCCAAAATAAATCCTTCTTGATCCTATGGTAATTTTCAGAAATCCTGAGTGTCCCCTTGTAGGAGAGACGTGTAGTTCCAAGAGGATATTTTGTTTGAATTGGGAATTATTACGTAAGTATAGGTGATCCATATACCAAAGTGAATCATTCTTCCACACAGATTTATTTGATGTAGTAGGTTCCTTTTGAAGTTCTTGAATAATATTCAATCCTTTATGGTCCTATTTCCATTATGTCCTTACATTTTCCACCCAAACAACTTCTATAGTGGAGATAACAAAAAGTAAATCCTTAGTGTTTTCTTATTTCCATGAAAGTGCATGCACCACCACATTTTGTTTCCCCTTTTTGTAAATGATTTCAAAGTCATAAACTATAATCTTTGTAACCCTTTTTTGTTTCTCCTTTGAAGACAGTCTATGTTCCAAGAAGTATTTTAGACTATCATGATTTTTTTTTACCTTGAAGTGTTTTCCCATTAGGTAAGAGTGTCATTTCTTAACTTCATGTAGTATGGACAACATTTCTTTCTCATAAGTGGATTTAGGTAATTCCTTTCCTTTAAGTTGGAATCTTTCAAAAGTAAGTGGCCTTCCTTATTGCATTAATATTGCACCAATTCCCTGTCTTGAGGTATCACTCCACAACAAATGTTTTTGTGAAGTAATGTGTGTCTAGGATAGGAGTTCTACAAATAGCCTCAAGTTTTTTAAAAATATTGGGTTACCTTTTGAGTCCAATAAAATGTATCCTTTTTCAATAATGATGTTAGAGGTGTTTCTATTTGACCATAGTTATTGAAAAACATGCCATAATAGCCTATCAATCCTAAGAATCCTCTATTGCACCATAGCTTTAATTTTGTTAGTTTCCACTGTGTCACCCTCAAGAGATAGAAATATTCCACTTCCTAAACACTAAAGGACCATTTGGAAGGATTTTCATACAGATTTTTATCCTCCAATATTTTAATATCCTATCAACATGTTGTGCATGCTCTTCCCAACATTTTTTTTAGATTATTATATGATAAAAAAATACTAACACAAATTTTATGAGTAATGGTTTGAAAATAGAATTCATCAAGATTTGAAATTTGGAAGGTGCATCAATAAGGCCAAACAGAATCACCAAGAACTCATAATTACCTTAATGTGTTCTAAAGGATATATTTCGAATGTTTTCTTCCCTCGTCTAATTTGACAATAACATGATTGAAGATCCAACTTGGTAAATAAAATTGTTCCATGCAATTCATCTAATACTTCATCAATGACATGAATAGGAAACTTATGTTTAATGGTAATCTTATTGATCTCTCTATATTGTAGACACATATTCCATGGATCATCATTTTTATAAACCATCACAATTGGTGAATATAAATGACTCTTTCTAGGTCGAATGATGCTCCATATAACATTTCTTAAATGAGGCTTAAGGTCACACTTTTGGGAGTATGGGTATTTGTAAGGTCTAATTTTAGGTGGTGCATATGGGAATATCTACAAATACCTTGAAATGCTTGTCAATACTTCTTTGGATATTTAAGGGAACAGAGGGTATATCTATTTCAACTTCTAGTGAAAAATATTGTACAATTATACCTTAGTGTCCCTTTTTTAACAATTTTTCCATTCTATTAGAGCTTGTCCCTTTAGACAATTTCCCTTTGATACCTCTGAGTTCAATTTCCTTGTGTATGGAGAAAAATATCATGAAAATTGCTTGAAAATTAAGATCCATTGTTCCCAATTATTGAAACCATTGGAAGTCTAATACAATATCAACACCTCCCATTTCAATCTCTATACTTAGAATATCCAATAAATTCTCCCCCATACTGATATTAAAACTATGGAACTTCCTTGAATAATTTATGGTACCTCTATCTTCGATCATTACTTGAATTTTTGGTGTTGGATATATAAATAACATAAGAAATTTTGTTAATTCGTACTTAATGAAGTTATGATACTACCAGAATCAATCAATGTTATTACCTTATTATTTTTTATATATCCTTCTATATTGAGAGTTTGAGGAGTGTTGATTCCATTTAAAGCATGGAAATATATGGTTGGTGTAGTATTTTATATTTCTTGACACTTTTCCAATTCTTGATCTTCTTCCTCTTCACAATATAAGTAGAATAATTTCTTCTCACTAAACTTATGCCTTTAATGTACTTGTTGTCACAATTGAAATGTATCGCCTTTGCTCTTTTTTCATCCATTTGTTGAGGTTTCAACCTTAATATATGATTTAGTTTAGGACTTATCAAATGGCCCTCTTGATAGGTTTTAGGGGAAACCCTTCTTGTGGCCATATTTTTACTTTTGAATTTCCTTTCCATAGAAAAAACATTCTCTAATAATTTAGGCTCAAACAAATGTACCACATGTTGAAGGATATCCTTTAAACTACCCATAAATAGATCCAATAAATTTTCCTCTGGAATGTTCTCCACTATGAGATAACTTTTCAAAGTGTTGAATATTCTCTAACTAAACCCATTTTCCTAATATTTATTAATTCCCTAAATAAGGTGTTTCTATTGGTACCTCCACAATGTGTTATTAATTCAATTGTAAAAATAGACTAAGATACAACATGTCCCTTGTTACAATCACAAAGCCATTAGTACCACATAAATTGATCGGGTTCTAAGTACAAGGATGCAATGGTTACCTTTTGTAAAGTTGGAACTCAATGTCGATCTAAAAAAATCTCCATATGGAATATCCATATTATTGGATCATTACCATCAAACGTTCTCATATTAATCTTGTGAATGAAGTAGTTCCTTGGTCCCGAGTTGAACCATCAATGATGTGGATCTTGGAGTGATGAATGATCAAGTGTCGAATCAAACCACTTTTTATCCAATTTTGTTTCACTTTTCTCAATATGTGACTAGGATTCAACCCTCTTATTTTCATTATCCTCCTCTTCTGGAGGTGAAGTAAGCATATGCACAAGTCTTAGCTCATTCAAAATCCACCACCTTCATGACTTCATGACTTTGAGACTATCTTTGATGTATAATTTTAAATACCTTTTAAACTCTTAAAAATTTCTTCATATTATGATATATGTGATGTCAAAATTATTTATCATATTATATTGAAAGCTTACAATTCTCTCTCCAAATTTGAACATCCTAAATTCCCCTCTTGATTATCTTTCAGTGTCAATAATGAGCTCCCATGAGATTTAATGGGCGTACATTATTTTTCAAAACCCTTTATTCATGTGATCCCAAAATAATATTTATATACAATTATCATATGTTTTCTCTTTATCACACTTTTTGAATCACCCAAAATAGATCTTGTAGTTAAAAAATATGTTAATTTCAAGTTATCATTCCTTTTAAAACCCTCATTAGAAGGCAATCTTACTGGTTGATCTTTCTCCTCATGTATATATGATATTTAATCTTCTATGAGTCTAAAATTTTGACCTATAGTATATTGATATGTCCTCTTTGCAATTCCATAGGTTTTATCAAATTCCAAAGTATCAAAAAAAGTTATGGTAACTCTCCCTAAACTTGTTGATTTTGGTATTTTTAGGAAAGAAAACTTGGATGGCTTATCACATGTCCACTTTTTCATATTTTTTATGATTTTTTTTATATGAAATAATATGGTCCATCCCCTTTCCAATGAAATTGGTTTAACTCAATTTGGAGCTTGCTAGATTCATATATGATTGCTTTACCAATAAAATTTGTTTGAAACTAGTTTTAGGACTAGTAAAAACCCATAGCTTCCACAACTTGTAACTTGAAAAACATTGCAAACCAAAATCTAAAATTTTGACACAGTTTAATTCACTATGTCTTCTCAACTCCGTTAAAATTTAATTATATGAAACTTAATAGAAAAAAATATATAGCAAAAATGGTGTGATGACCCATTTTGGAGGAGCCAACTAAGCACTCTAAGTTCTTGATACCAAATGTTATGCATGAAATACCCCAAATAGCATTAAAGATAAAAAAAAAAATTAGTAATTCCACTCTATGAGAATGGGAGAGAAGAACGAATCAGAATCTTCATTGAGGTGGAAACCTCCTTTTACAATATAACAAACACACAATATGAGATGATATTTAAAACTATGTCTCCTTTGTATATGTAGAAGACAAAGGGTACATTTTACCATAAGGGGTCTTTCTAACCAATAATGACATCACTAATATAATAAAAGAATTTTAATGACTCGATATCTAGGGCCTGATAGAATTGGTAGGACAAATTTTAGTTTTACAAACTTTGTTTAATGTTATCTTAAGAGGAACATTTTCTCCTATCTATCATTTTCAAAGCTTCTATGGCATGGGTAAGACATCAACTACCATAATCTTTTCATCAACTTTGAATTATCTATCTCTAAAGAATCTCAATCCTTGTGGGTTCTATAGAGACTATATTGATTTTGTTCTAGAGGAAGAAAGGATATGAGAGAAGTAGATTCAACAAATAGTAATTGTATAGAGAATAATATAAGGTCTTCTAAAAATCCTTTCTTTCACCCTATCTTGCTCATGTTTTAATGTCTTCATCATTAATTAATGTCACATGTTTCCATATAAAACATGGTTTTCACTTTTGGAGAGTTTAGAATACAGACTTAGAAATGTTGTCTTTGCAGTCATCACTACAAAATTTGATAAAATGACTCATACTATTGTTTCAAGGTGCTAAAAATATTTTTTTTCAAAAAATTAAAGATATTGAAATTGTGAGCAAATTGAAAAAGTTTGCAATTCAAGAAATTTTGGAGGTTGAAATACAATGCATTGGACATGATATCAATTAATTCAGATGGCTCTCTTCAATAAGAAAAGAAAATTATTGATCGTATTAGCTTTTTGGGACAAAGTGTCATGTTATCTAATGTGCATGTGTTGGAAACATTTTTTTCGTTGATGTCAAAGATAGGGGAGACTACATGTTGGAGATACTTCACACAAACATAGGATTTATTTTTCCTAAGGTCATTCCTTGTTTATTAGTCATAATTAGTCATTATCCAGTCTCCTATATTTTAGGGGAGAATATTCCACCTGGAGAATATTCTCTTTCAGTTGACACTTTAGTTTGACTAGCTGAGTTGAGTTTAGATGTTGCATTTTGACTAGCTGAGTTGAGTTTAGATGTTTCATTGGGATCATCACCATGAAACATTGGGATCATCACCATGTTGATCTGACCTTGTCCTGGTATCATCTCTAGAGTGGTGCATTAGCCTTGATTCCCTGATTTAACTCCTCACTACTCTCTGTTCAGCCAGTTAACTGAAGACTAGTTGACTAGTTAACTCAACTAGGTGGTAGTTCACTCTCGTAACTGCCTGAGAGACTAGAATAGGTGGCAGTTCACTCCCATAAATGACGGTGTGTGTCTATATCACTCTATACCACCACTATGGTGCATTGGTTCACCTCAAGTCGAACTCATTGAGTTATACAGAGTATATCGTGTGTAAATTATTCAGTATTCATAATGGTTAATGAGAATTCTTCCATTCTTTCTCTCCTTCTTCATCCTTCACCAATTATCTCTACAAATGTGTGTATTATTGTTTATCTAGATATATTCTGTGCAGGTTCAACACATTTACATGGTATCAGAGCCAACGGACTACTAAGCAAAAGCTACACCAAAATGTTTTGCAGGTACAAAAGATTGAAGACAGTGAAAAGATGGAATTCCAAAAAGAATTATGTCTTACACCTTACAACTATTTTGAATGGAAGGAGAAAATAGCCAAACATATCTGATCCAATGGGTTGTACAGGTTAACCATGAATATATATACAGAACTGACATCAGCCATAGAAAAATCCAAGTACTTAAATCACATGGATGAGGCACTCAGAACAATTTGTAGTCTTATCTCTCCCGATCTCCTTTTTCACATATCTTCCTGTAAGACTCCCAATGAAGCCTAGAAAATATTGAAAGGGCTCTTTGGAAAACAGGATGAGATGAGGGGATACATGCTGGAGGTGGATCATCTCACATTGGATCCAAAACGCTTCAACAATATCCAAGATTTCTTTACAAAATTCAAGGATTTATTGTCACAACTCAAAGCTTGTGGGGTTGATAAATCGGCGGAGGAGAAACAAAAGGTTCTCACCATTCTCTCCAAGATTGGTCCTGAATTTTTTGTATTGTATCTATATACTATACTGCCAGATTCGCCTCTGGAGCCACCTGGAAGATGCCTTCTCTTGAGGACTTCATCGAATCCTTGACACAAGAGAAAATCAAGCTCATCAACATGGGCGCAATCAAAGGCCCAAGGGTGCATGCATTCACTATGCATGATGGAAGCCACAAATATCAAAAATCTAAAGATAAAGATAAGCAGAAATCTCATGCACATACGAAGAAGGAAGGGTACAAAAAACCCTTCACTGATGCCTTTGGATCCAAAGGAGAAAAGGGAAGAAAAGGAGAGAAATGCACATACTGTCACAAAGGATTCCATTTGGAATCCGCATACATGCAAAAAAAAATAGATATGATGTCTCAGATACTTCATCAAAACAATCTTGGAGATCGCATCCCCGAGGGTGCAAAGAAGAAGAAGCCAGAAGATCTGAATTCCAAGAAAGGCAATTCTAGCCATGCCTTGATTGCCATCAACTCCTCTCTCGATGCTTGGATCATTGATTCAGGAGCATCACATCACATGGATTCCTCAAAAGTAGTATATTCTTCTTTATATGCACGCAAATGTCCTCCTATTTTGATGGGGGACAACTATTCTATCGAAGTCACTGGCAAAGGAAGGATTGAACTCACCAATGGAAGCTTCAAGAATTTGTTGCATGTTCCCAAGCTTTATGTCAACCTTATCTCCGTGTATCAGATGAAGAATTTCGGCACCGGAAAGAAAGTCATCTTCACACCAAATTCCATGGACATCTATGACATGAAAACCAACTCCAAGGTTTCTATTAGTGAGGTAAATGATCAGTGTAGATTGTATACTTTTTTTGAATTCATTGAACCTGATTCTACTTTACTGCTTACTCATGTTGATGAAAGTAGTAGGATATGGCATGAAAGGTTTGGACATTTGAATTTCAGATACATGCAACAAATTAGAAAGAAAAATTTAGTTGATGGTCTACCAGACATCTATTTCTGCAAGGGAGTGTGTGAAGGATGTGTTCTCGAGAAACACCCTCAAGAGAAATTCGACAAAGGAAAGTCTCAGCGAGCTTCCACACCTTTGGATCTGATCCACAGTGACCTCATGGGTACTTTTCTGCATCCATAAATCAATAAAGTGAGGTTTGTTCTCATTTTTGTTGACTATTTCTCACGTTTTACTTGGATCTACTTTCTCAGGAAAAAATTAGAAGTCTTTCAACACCTCAAAGATTTCAAAGCCCTAATTGAGACATAGTCTAGAAACAAGATCAAAGTCTTTCGAACCGATAACAGAGGAGAGTATGTAAATCATGAGATCCATAATCTTTTCCATGAGGCAGGGATTAAGTTGCAACATACAATTACCTACACTCCGCAGCAAAACGAAGTTGCTGAGTGGAAAAACAGATCTCTAAAGGAGATGCCATCTTTCATGTTGCATGAAAAGTCACTACCATAGAGACTATGGGAAAAATAACTTAACTATGCAACATACATCCAAAACAGATCTCCCCATAGATATGTCAAGGATAAGACCCCATATGAGGCTTAGAGCGGCCTCAAACCGAAAGTGACCCACTTTCACATTTTTGGTTCACGTCCATGGGTCAAGATTCCCTCTAAAAAGAGGAAGGCACTTGATCCACAGAGCACTAAGTGCATTTTTGTTGGATACCCCAACGGTGTGAAGGGATATTGACTTATTGATCTTTCCTCAGACTGGCTCATCATTGAGCATAGTGTCCAATTCGAGGAAAGTGTCTATCATGTACCTCAACAACCGCATGTAGACACCTTCATTCTTCCACCTATCCGAGATGATGAGCATGCACATGCTGAATCTTCTTCAGATGAGAGTTCTGATTCAGAGGACTTAGATGATTCAGATTCAGATTCAAAGTCAGTACATTCATATGCACAGTCAGAGCACCCAGATGTAGTAACAGAGCCAGAGCAGAGGCCCAAGTGGGCACAGACTACTCCTCAGGATGCAGGGGATCTCATTGGTGATCCAACCGATACTAGGAGGAATCGATCTGATTTCAAGGAGCCTCCTATTGCACTCACTTCCACTAAACCATTTCGTTCGAGGCATATTTTCTTGGTTCAGTCTTTAGATCCACAGTCTTATGGCGAGGCTGCTGGAAATCCCTTTTGGGAATCCTCCATGCAGGAGGACTACAACTCCTTCCTCGAGAACTAGACATGGGATCTGGTTCCCCTTCCTTCTAGGAGGCAACTTGTCAGATACAGATGGGTCTACAGGACCAAGAGGGCAGTGGATGTACATATCAGCAAATACAAAGCAAGGATTGTTGCTAAAGGCTTTCAGTAGGTTCATGGTATTGACTATGATGAGACCTTTGCTCCAGTAGTGAAGATGGATTCCATAAGATTGGCACTTACCATTGTGGAAACCAAGGGATGGGAATTCCATCAAATGGACATGAAGAATGCATTTTTTCATGGTGATCTCTCTAAGGAGATATACATGGAGTAGCCCCAAGGATTTATGCAGGACTCATCTTTGGTTTGTCGACTGAAGAAGTCACTTTATGGCCTCAAGAAGGATCTAAGAGCATGGTATGCCAATATGGACTCCTACCTATCGTCACAAAACTTTGTACATTGTAAATCAGACCCGAATGTATACATGCTCAAGATGACTGATTCAATTCTACTTTTAGTTCTATATGTCGATGATTTGTTGATCACTGGTTGCTTGACTTCAGCAATTGCTGAAGTCAAGAGGATTCTTCATGATAGGTTTTTTATGATGGACATGGGTCCGCTACACTTCTTCCTTGGACTTGAGATCAGTTAGGATGCATCAGGCATCAAATTGTCTCAAGCCAAGTATGCAGAATATCTCCTTGAGAGATTTCACATGACAGACTACAATTCTTCTCTGACTCATTTCCTATCATGATTCAAACTTGAGGATGGCAAGGAGACTCAAATGGTTGACAACACAATGTACAGACATATAGTGGGGGGCTTGTTGTATCTCACACACTCCAGACCAGTCCTGTCATATGCAATTGGCACAGTTTCCAAGTTCATGCAAGAGCCCCATGAGCTACATTGGAAAGCTGCAAAGTGTATCCTTTGATACATACAAGGCACCATCACCTTTGAGATTCATTATGCAACATAATCTACATTAGATCTCATCAGGTTTATTGATTCCGACTGGGTTTTCAATAGCAATGATCGCAAGTCCACATTTGGTTACTCACTCAGTATTGGTTCTGGGCCTATTTGTTGTTCGAGAAAGAAGCAAGTTTCCATTGCTCTATCTTCAGCCGAGGCAGAGTATAGAGGGGTAGTTAACATAACCATTCAGGCTATGTGGCTACAACATTTTCTCACTGAGTTGGGCATTTAGTTTCATCGACCGATCGTCATCTGGTGTGACAACCAGAGCACTCTGAAGTTCTACAAAGATCTATTCCAGAGGCAGAGGATGAAGCACATCGAGATCCACATGCACTACATCCAGGACTTATTACACGAGGGGATCATTGAATTATAGTTATGTCCTTCAACAGAAAAGACGATAGACATTTTCACCAAGACCGTCATTGAGCAGAAATTTCATTCCATGTGAGGTTGTCTTGGAGTAAAG
>ML787514.1:932651-948916 GCA_009831015.1 Picea engelmannii | reverse complement strand
AAATATGCACAAGGACTATTTTTATAGATTGCTCGATTAAACAAATAAACTACAATCTGTCTGTTTAACGGGATACCTTTTGAGAAGGGAGAAGCTGCACAATGATTATTTTTATATATCCCTCCTCCTCCGGATCTGCTAAGATAAATACTAAAATCTAAATGTATGTATGTGTGAGTACATTTTCTCAGACATACAAGAGTTTCACTTCTCCGTCTCCCACAGCAAGCAAGCAAAGCCTCCGACCAAATCTACATCTACAGGGCATTCCTGCAACGCCTGCTCGTAAATCTCCTCGGCCTTTTTCACATCCCCAAGCTCGTGCGAAACAAACTCTGTATACTCTCTCACAAGACGGTGATTGCAAGGCTCGATTTCCATGGCCATCTCATAGTATTTGTTGGCCATGGATCTGTGCCTCCACACTCTGTTCAAATACCCTGCGAATTCCCTGTAGACACCAGCCCTCCCATTACAAAACAGATCCTCGTCGTCGTATTTACGATGGCAAGGCAGTCTAGCCGCATGTGTCCTGGCAACCGTATGGTAATCTCTAAGATGGGACATCTGCAGGCTCTTGGCAAAACCTAATTTATTCTGATCCGATAAAACTAATGAAGAAATTATGGGGTGAGAATAGGCTGGTGCAGCCGAGCGAAATAGAGTTGCGGCCATTCGTTGAAATCCAATTCCAAGGCCCAATACAAATATACAGAAATCTAGCTGGTGGTTCAGCCCACGTGAAAACTGAGCGAGGAATGGAAGCGCAGGGAATATATATATAAATCGGCTGTGTGGAAAAGTGGCGTACAGGCTGGAGTGGGGTCTAATAATTCACTGCATGCGCGCTCTCAACCATCCGTTAAGCTTACCAAACTTCTGCCACTGCAAAATTTAAATTACACTGAATGAATGAGACAACACCGTGATTCAGACACAGTACGCTCTTGCTAATATGTCAATTTCTTTACTGTTTTTCGTTTATGTTTATTTTGTCTACTAGGTATATGCCGACTGCACACTACATTCATTTTCTGAAATTTTGTACCGTTGGGAGAAACTAATACATTTAATTTTAACTAAACCACCTAATTTTTTGCCCGGGCGGTATGAAGATTCTCAGGAGGTACCTAAACATTACCCCAGAGGGTGTGTGAAGAATTGAAATTTTGAAAGGGGTCTCCCTTTCTGACCAAATTTATGTACTAATTTGGGGTAATAATCGTCCCCAAAAATTATGATTACAGTGTAAAATCAAATTTCTGAATAGATTCAGACGAAAATCGTCAGTTCAATCTAATTTCAAATTTCATAGACATCACCAAATACGAAGCTTTATAAGTACTAATTATCAGACAGCCTCAGAAAACTTCCACAATCTCACAAATGTACCGCTGAACCACACCCGAAGGATCCAAATTTTTAGTTACCAAAGTGTAACTCTATCACGTTCTCCAATGCCGTGCAGCTTCATCTGCGAGCATTGAAGGTTGGCAGAGCCGGAAAGATAAGTAGTCATTTTCAACTTTCAAAACTACAGTAGTTTACAGTTATTACGGCCTCGAAATCCTTAGATCCAAAGAAGGAAGTGTACGCTCTACTTTATGGTATAATTGATTGAAAAGTAAAATAAAATAGTTTAAGTAAATTAATTTTGTGCAAAGTTGAAATCTAATATATTTAAGCAGGCCTATACCTATTGGAGATGGGCACAATTAATGATTTTTTAATCTTAAATTCTAATATGATGGTTATGCATTGAAAATGCTGGCATATTCTTCGTCGTCCTCCAAAATCAACTAATGAGATTTATTGTTGATAACTTCTTTGCATTTATAAATGCATCGGTTAACCTGATTACTTTTTAACATTTACCTAATCATATTAAGAAATCACTGTAACATCATATGATTGCCACGTTTAAATGATTAACTTTTAGAATTCTTCAATTGTCCAGTTTCTTCATGCAAGAACCTCGTGTTTTTACTAAGTTTTTTTTAACACTAGAATGTTTTGCATTCTCAAACAGCGAGCTAGTTATGCTATAGTCAACCAACCATGGTTTTGGTTAATGGTTCTATGTTTTGGTTTTTTAGTTGGAATTTGGAGACATGAATTGCACGAAATCACAATTTTATGTTGTTTAAATTGTATTTTTGAATATAGAAATCGATTTAGCGTGCTGAAAAATAATTAGAACACTGGGATTATTCAGAATTAACCACTCAAACCTGCAAATCCAATAGACAAATATGCCCAAAAAATATCATTAAAAAAAACAAAAAATAAAAAAGTTTAAACTATGATTTAATAAATTTGTGCAAAATTGAAATCCAATATATTTATGTTGTAGTCAATCCATATAATTATTTTATATTATTTTATAATTTTTTATAATCAATTTTGTAATTGCTTTATCATATAGAGTTTGGGAAAAAAATTATTTATATTATAATTTTGTAATATATATATATATATATATATATATATATATAATAAAAAAAATATTGAACAATATTTAAAGATTGTAAACTTCATTTTTAATTAAAAATTATTATGTATACATTCCAATTACATATTTAATAGAAATTTTATTTAAATTTAATTGAAAAATAATCCAGAATCTTGCATTTTTTTTTTCCTTTTTTCTTTTTAATTTCAATCCATGTCCTTCTTTATAACCTCAATCCACGTCCTTGGAAAAGGTTTTGACAGTGATTTATTCTTTAAATTTCAATTTCCAAGAGTCCTATGGCAATTAAGTTGTCCTAGTTATGAAGTTTATTTGTTCCTTCTAGTGTGATTTTATTGACAGCTTCCTTTAGGTTGTTAATTAGAGGTAAAGAGAAGAATGTACGAAATAGGTCTACTTTAAATCATGGAGATAAGGATCAACATTTATTGAATTGTTAAAAAACAAACCAACCAAATCATAGAGATAAGGATCAACATTTATTGAATTGTTAAAAAACAAACAAACCAAATCATGGAGATAAGGATCAACATTTATTGAATTGTTAAAAGGTTTTATTGGCTTTGTTATCACATAGTTTTTGTTTGTTTCACGGATGAAAATGTTTAGAACAAGCAAACTAAATGAAAGTATAAAATCATGAGAAATTCCTAAGTTATCTTTGGAGAATTAAAAACAAACCATGTAGTTGACAAAAAAACATGAGAAATGTCTAAGTTATCTTTGGAGAATTAAAATCAACCCATGTAGTTGACCAAAAATATGACTACATGACACGTTTATTCATGCACCACATAAATTGTGTGTGTTCTCCTTCTATACTCACACATGGTTCTTGTACATCATCAATGCAATAATTTCACAATGGAAGTTCCACACAATTTCGATGCAATCTTCTAGCTTAGAAATGCTTGATGCATGTATTTTTTTGATAGTTATGATGGGGTACTAGAGTTATCAAAGGAAATTGCATGGAAAAAATTTGAAAACATTTTCACTTTGTTTGTATGGAATTCTCCAAGAAAACTTATAGTTGCAATCATATCTCATGAGTTAGAAGAATTCAAAGTTTGATGAATGAAAGGTTACATCACACAAGTATAATCTAAAGTTATGAATCAATTTGTTGCAATTATTTTAGTATACCTCAAAAGCATTGGAGCATTGGTGTTGGTAATTGTTATCCTTCATTGCCCCTAGCATGAAGGAGAGAGTTTCTTCTAATTATCACCAAACAAAAAAAACCTCCAGGAAGATAGAACCCTCGAACTTACAGACCACTTACATATGTGTGATTTAGTTCATGATGGCAATATTCTTTCCATTTTAAGTGATATTCTTTCCATTTTAAGTGATGCATGGAATTCAATTTCTTTACCCCCATCAAAATGCATATTTAAATGTTTTAAATATCTTCCCATTGGATTGAATATTGACCATTCAATCTATGGATAATAGGAGAGATTTCCAGTGTTCGTAAATTGTTGTCTTTGTGTGTGCGTTTATAAGGGAGACTTATTTACTTAATTCCACTTTTTTTAATCTAAATCAAAAGCCTCCCTGCAAAGAAGCTTATTTCAAGGTTTTCTCTACCCTTTTCTCCGAATTTCAAATGATTACATGTAAGGAAAGTAATTGATATAGCTTTACACACATTTTCTACCTTATATTGATGTCTAAACTGACACTTCCAACTTGTTGGTTGAGTGCATTTGATACACCCTCGCACCAAATCGTAATCAATAGAATGGTGACTTTGTTCGGGAAGTTCCAATACAGTTGAATTTGAGGCCTTCTCAAACCTTTCACCACTTGTAGTCACTCACCACAAAGTAGTTTACTCTTTGTTTGCCTTAGCACCTTAATGAGGTCGCAAACTTTGTAACTTTTCATTTTTATCAATGCCATAAATTTCTTTTACGCAATGTGTGGGAGTCAGTTTACATAGTCGCATAGTTCATCAAGTGCTCAACACACAGGCTTGATTGCCTAGTAGTCTACGCTCTATCCACATGTCTAGGCATGCAAAGTTAAGCATGATTTTTAAAGAGTTTTCTTACCATCTTTATTCCAAGAGTTAGCTCATTTTTACGAGTTTTAATTTTCTTAGTCACTAAAGAATGCAATGTTGACTTCTATTAGTTAATTAATGTTTAATAATTAAAATTCAATAGACTACATTTCTTTGCTTTAGACATTATGGTTATCAATAATTAATTAGAAGTCATTTGTCTTGTTATTTAAGTGTTTTTTTTCTTTCGAAAGTTATGCAAATTTGTATCTAATGACAAGATGAATTTTGCATGAAAAAAAAAAAGTTAAAACATTGGTTTCAAGGTTTGAGCATGTTGGTTTAGTGACTTGCAAGACAAAGCAATTCAAAGAAGAAGCTCCAATGGCCTAAGAAGGTGAATTATTCATTAGAAGATGAAGTAGAGTTGCCATTGTATTTGGTAGTTTTAGTCGTTTGGGTGAGAAAAAATAACCTTTGTTATAGTAGAGGTTGCTACACTATAGACATAGAATTGATTATAGTTAGTTCATAAAGAGATAAGTTGTAATAGGAAAGTAAAGAGACAAGCATGTGAAGAAAAAGATACAAGAGTAAGAAAAATAAACAAAAAGATAGGGAAGCAAGTATACTCTCTATTGCCAATTAACAAGTCTATGGCCTTGGAGATACACCTTGGGAGATTGGATAGAGTAGATGGACTCTTCTCTCCAACTTGGGAAGGTTCTTTTACGTTCCTTTGGAATTATCCCCTCTCTCTAACAAAGAAGTGTGCATGAACTCTTCATGGGAAGAGTCCAAACACTAACTAGTGGCTATGTTTGCACAAGATGATAGCTTAAGGGTCTAGTTCTCAAGAATCATCTAGACACCATAACCTAGCTTTGTCTTCTCTCCTTTTGAATGTTTCCCCATGGCTCTTATTTATAGAAAAACTTAAAGCTACATTAAGATTAGTTTCAAGTGTGAATGGTGCACTTTGGATTGTGGTTCCCTATGTCTTGAAGAGACATAGAGCCACCAAAGTACCAATATTCAATGGGTATAAAACTTGAGGTTTCATAGTACGCATGCCTTAGAGTACCCTTGATGGAAGTTTTTTCATTTATCGCACCAAATATGGTTGAGATTTCACATTGTACAAATTTTTGTATCTATTGAAAGATCAGTGGTACAGGCCCAAACAAATCACCAACCCTCAAAATTCCATGTCATGCAAATGCATTAAAAACTCAATTTGTATAGCTTTTGGCGCTTTGCTAAAGGTGGTCCATAATATCCATGGAATAGCACTTTGTTATGTTGTATTAATGACTTTTTGGGTGATCACCTACATAGCTCTATGAGAAATTTTTAGGTGATAACAGAGGTTAGGAGCAAGTATATAGCTGGAATACATCATCATTTTCTCTAGCTAATGCTTGTGAATTGATTCTTTGTAGAGAGAGAGAGAGAGAGAGAGAGAGAGAGAGAGACCGCAAAGATAAGAACATCTCATAGAGGAAGATGGAGAACCCACCTACAAAAACTAATCATCCTTGGAAAATGTATTGCTTTATACAAATGAGGCAGGCATGTCCCATGCTCGTTCAATGATGAAAAAAAAATTACAATAAAAGACAAAATGTTGAAGGCTTGCTTATGAGAATAAGAAATTTAAGGGCACTAGTGATGTTGTAGTTGGATAATATGTGAAGTAGAAATTTGCATCACCCTCAAGGGCACCAGTAATAGTATAGTATTTCTCTAAAGAGAACATTCCCTAGAACTTGAAATCGACACCTATGATGAGTGTTCATACTTGATCACGTTGATGGTCTATCAAGCTCAGGGGTCTTTGGCTGGAATTGGAAACTACAACTATCACAAGGTAAGAGCCATCGTGATATGGTTATGTGATGATGTTAAACATTAGGGAGGGAAATGGAAGCAGGGAGAAATTATGACTCTCTCTATCCCATCCAGGGATCACCATTTGTATGGTAATGGGAACCAAGATACCACAACATTCCTGGAAAAGTGGTAGTTGATGTTGATAGGAATGAAGACATGATTGCAAAGGATGAGGTGTCCCTTGAAATCAACTGAAGATGGACCAGATACTAATTTATAATGGAGTTGAACCTCTGATAATTATGTAAGAGGTTGGTAAGAATGAGACTTAAGATTGTCCCTGGGAGGATCATAATTGGAAGTTGATGATGACAATAGTCAAAAACCAATTAGACATAAAGTGATATAATTTCAAGGGGGAAATTATATATGGTGAATGTTTGTCAAATTGTGACTGAGGATTTAGTGAATGCACATGAATAAGTAGTTTAGGGTAATATTTATGGGGATCATAGTGAAAGGTATTTGGATACATGAGGTGCTACAAACAACAAGGATTACACAAGAACATGTGACTTAGTGTGAATTCTCCGACCAAGGATGACTAGGACTGCTGACGGATGAAATAATTTCATTGGTTTTGATGGAATGAATCTGATTCCTTCTTGTAAGAAACATACTTTGTACAATTTCCAATGAATGAAAAAAAAGTTGGGTTGAGTGTACACACACAAAGACAGGTGTCCCCATGATCAAATGGCTCGTCCATGTGAGGGGAGAAGAGTGAAATAAAATAGAGGGAAGGGGGGCCTAGGTTGGGTTTCTGTTGGGGTAGGTGAATGGTGAGTTGGAAGGTAGATGTTTTATTGATATTATGAGAGATGGGAGGATAATCAAATGTGGGAGTGCATTTAGTGTAACCTACTAGAAAACATGTGAACAACCGAGAGTATGCAGGTATGAGCCAACATGATGATGATAAGGAAGTATGGGGTTCATTATTTCAAATGAAAACAATTCAAACTCCCATACAATGGTATGAAACAACATGGGTGTTGATTTGCAAGGGAAGCTAAAAACAAAGGAAACTCATGGGGGTGGAAGACTAGCGACTAGCATCAATGGAGTACATGTGGAACTGGGTCAATTTGTTGTATAACTAGGAAAATAAATACTAGAGGAATATCTGATGAGGAAAACATTGGTTAATGCAATGAGCTAAGAGGGAGTGTTGTAGCATTCAAATTTGAAGAAGTATACATCTAAAGGGGTTGGGTGAATGGCCCTACCATGTGTATGCAAGAGACCAAGAGAGCCTCCAGACAAGTACCTGCACATATGTGTTTGGTATGTGTTATATTCTTTGCACAAGTAGTAGTGTGGCATTTTTTCCCCGAGAAACGTGTCAAATTTTTTCCTCATTTTTCGTGTTGCCTCGATTTTCATGTCCATTGTTGGGAATCTTTTCGGCACATGGTTTTTGTCGATGGTTTTCTATTTCTGGTTAAGGAATTAGGGTTGTTGACTAATCTAGGTAATTGGGTTAGGGTTTTGCATGTCATTGGACCCTATATGTATATTGTATTGTAAACAATGTATCACCATGAATGAATATAGAATATGATGGTTTTCCTGGTTTGGGTTTCCAGTGGAAAAATCTCTGTGTAATGTTTGTATTTTCCATTGTATATTTTCTGTTCTTTTACTGAAAATTTGTTTGTAGTAAATATTGTACAAGGTTAAAATCTACAATATGAAACTAAATACCCTAAGTGAAAGTAATGATAACAAGAAATCTTATGGGAAAAATAGAATCAACAAACAAAGATAATGAGTTGGCATACCTATTAAGTGAGTGTTGAGATGAAGGGTCCCGAGGGAAATTTTGGGGAAAACGAACAAAGCATACCATCTTTAAGGGGGTGAGATGACAGTTTGAATGACATAAACAATTCTGAAAATAGAGATTATGAACTCCCAAAAAGGATGAAATATCGATGTGACTAGGAAATATAAAATAGTGATGGGGCCCACCCTTTCATTCATTTTTACTTGTGGTGACATGGATGTGAGCATGTGGGGCCCACAATGTTCTCAAGTTTGTTGTGTAGGCATTTCCAAGTGGATTTTCATGTAGCGGCAACCAAGTAAGGGTTCCTGACCCAAATTTTCAATTTGTGTATTCATTTAATAAAATAGGGGGAATTTGAGGACCATACAACCCCTTTTTAGAGGGATTGTACAATTTTCTTAGGAAATCGACAAATGGTCATTCCAATTTGAATAGTATATTATGATCACCATGCATTTTTGCACGACTGTATGATTTAAAGTTGCAAAGAACAATGCATGACTATTTAGATAATAGTCATGAGGATTATCTACATGACTTGTATTTGTACAATCGTGCAAACTATGCAACTAGTTGAACTAAACTGATGGGAATGGATGGGAGGGGATAAAACTAACCGACATGTGTTTTTGGGACAAGTATTGTGACTAACAGTCATGCCAATTCGATGGCGTGAGAGGACTACGGTGCCTTTCAATAAGAGGTCACCAAGGATCATGTTGCTCGACTTAAGTTGGGCAATTATGACCTTCTCAAGTATTTCAAATACATGTTAATGTGCTCCGAAGAGTATCTATTAGATTTCTTGGTATTGATGTGGCAGACCATCCATTAGGAATTTGAGGTAAGGGGGAAGATTCTTATGCTATCTATCAAGGTATATCTTAACATTCTGATGGGGCTCTTCACACAACGGTAGATGTCGAAGTTGATCTTGCAAATGGAGGGTGATATGACTATCTAGGATTTGGTTGTGTGGTACTGATTCGATGATGGGGTTGTGAGAGGGAGCTCGATTTGAATCACTATAATCTAGGATTTTTCCATTTAAGTGGTGGCAACAAAGGTGGTGAGAATCTACGGATCCTCAGATACTGAGTGTATCACTGGCACCCAAATGATGATTGCAGATATATTTCTCAAGGGCCAACACTATGTATGAGTTTCCCCTATGAGGGAGGACATTTTTCCCAGCTGGCATGATGTTGGAGGAGTCAAGAGGTGAAATTATCCTTTAGTTCAATCCTCTACAACTTTTTATTTAAGTGGGTGGCGTTCCTATGCCCATAGATAGATCGAGATCCAACTAGTTCGATAGATACTTGGACGTGATGATGGGGAGAACTCCTCATTTATGAGGGTGGATGGGATGTGGGTGTTGAGGAAAAGATATGAAATGATCTTACTCAAGCATTTTCATACTATGCTTGGCTAAAGAAAAATAGAGGGGAATTCCACCCTATGTTTATAGCCATCAAAAATAATATCCTAACTCACAAGTATTGATTACAAGTGCTTACTCTAGTATTTTTATAAATACAAGCTTGCAGGAAAATTCGTTATTTATATGATTTTATGAATATAACAGTTGCTGAAATAAATGTAGAGATAGAAACAAAGACACCAATATGATAATCAAGACATATGAGACATAAAACAATCCTTTATTTCATTCCAATTCACCAAAGAGTCATTCTCTTTACAAAATTTCTTGACGAAATTTCAGACCAAAGTCAAACTTAGACATCCCTGATGGAACATACAAAAGGACCTCTGACAGAAAATCAAAAATTGAACTCTAAAAGTTGGATCATCCTGCCACAAATTGTTTCCCACTCGAATCTACACAATAGCCTTTGTCAGTGATGAAAACTAATTCACAAACAAACAATTCTACAGAGACTATCAAATATAGATCAACACCTTTGAAAAACAAGTGTTTGAATGATGTAATTCATCCCTAAATCTTGTTGTCTACAATAACACCATGCTATCATAAAAAAGAATTAGGCTTGTGATAAATTAAGGAATGAATGAAAACTGAACTATCTCAACATAAACTCAAAGAGAAAACCTTAGTATGTTTCTCCTTTTATCCTCCACTTGTTCATCCCTTCCCTTTGTCCTTGAAGAAAATTAGAATTGGTTGAAGTAGTTCAACCACTTCATTAGTTAAGTTAGCTAAAACTCAACCAACTTTTTAGTTAGGAGGGAAAGTAATAAATCATAATAAGGGTTTTAAATAAATAATAACTAGTAGGTGGGACCCATTGTGACTCCCTTTATCTCTCAACAATCATAACATAAATAGTTAATTAAGCCAAAACACCCCTCCTTGTGACTCCCATCATCACATTCATATTTGACAATTTATCTCAATGATATTTGCAATTATTTCCAAAATATATTACCAACATGTCCAAAAATCATGCTATAGGAAAATCTGAAGTCAACTGTCATCAACAATAAATAAATAAAACTTAAAATCCATATTTTCCAGTTCGTGAGGCAATCCTTCCCTTGTTGTTGTTGTCATCTTTTAGTCCTTTTGAACCTACCTTAGGCTATGTGGAGTCTTTAAGTCTCATATCATTGATCATATGAGAGAAATCGCCCCTCCAATTCATGTGGGAGGACACCGATTTATCATAATTATTTGAAGGTGTGGAAGGGTCAGTAGTGGCTTTCCCTTTGACAGTGGCATAATCAGCCTCAGTATTCAGCCTTTTATCATAATAGATCATTCATGTATGCATAATTGATTAGAAAATAGTTCCCTTAACAACCATACATGACAACTCTTTCAAAATATGGAATAGACTTTGGCTCAACAACATATCAGACTCGTGTAATCCAATCCATACAAATTGTTTAACTGTTGTCAATGAGCAGGGGGGTGAAAAAAAGGTCCTGGGAAATGCGATGGGCTTGTATTGAGCGAAACATGATAAAATGAGGGGGGAAAGAAACATGGTTACTGCTCAAAGACAACAAACAATCAACTGTAATGCAAACCAAATAAAATATTACCGTGATCCAACCAAGAACTATGATTTCAAACTACTTCAATAAAGAATCCTTATTAACTGTAATTAAATTTTAAGAATAGGGAGTGAAAAATGAATGTGGGAAGGCAATGGGATTGTAATTAGGGAAAAGAGAGAAAATGGTAGGGAGAATAGCAGATATTGTTCATAAAATTAATTAAGTAATCCATAACCATTCTATATCAAATGCCAAATTTCCAACACCAACCAATAATTACTGAGCTCATTAAACAACCACTGCATATAACTCAATCAATTTTGTGTATTACTTGCTCACTATTCGCAATTAAATCATTCACACGGTGTCATAAAAAACAAGACAATATGCCTTCCACAACAACCTGTAAGAGTTTTGTTTCTTCCCAATTGTCCCAGTTAATATTTAAACAATTTCTAAATGAACACACACTCACTTGTTCCAATCTGTTCTATCAAAACATCAACCACTGTCCAAAATCATTTATTCTAATCAAATACAGACACTAAAATCGCACCCAATTTCATTCCTCAAGTATATTTAACAATTAAGTCGTAATGAGACCATATTGTCACATAATATGTGTCCATCTCTGAAACAATGCATGATATTCATCAACCATACACAATGGACAGTTTAAAAAAAATCCTCAATATATCCTGACTTGCCATTTAAACGCACAACAATCACCCTTCAACACATACTATGTTGTGGAATACACAAACCATTTGACAAAACGCAAGAGCATTTTTGTGACTGTACAAGTCCAATCACTCTGAATCTAAGCATCCACAATGTTGGTCTATCAATCCAATACAACGAGGCAACAATAGTATGTCTGATCTCATACACAAATCGATAAAATTGCAACAAGCATATTTTAAAAACCCGTGACCCTCTCTGATGGCGCAATCAAATAATATTTATAACATATACAGTGGATGACCATGCCATAATTACTACGACTGCAATACTCCCATTTGGTGATTTAAAACACATAATCACAACAATCATTTACTCAATTGAACATGTTGTAAGAATGCCACAAATACCCATGCAACATCCATGAAGCATCGTTGTGCATTAATCAATTTTAAACTAACGTTGGGTTAACAATTCAACCATTACAATGTAAGAGAAAATGACTGTGCATTCAATCTGATTCTCCAATCAAGCAAATTACCATGATGAGTTATCAATTTGATTGTCATAATAACCAATGCAGTGACTACATACCAAAACCAACACCAATGTCAACATAATCAATAGAGACGAGCCAGAAATCAAACATTGTCGACCATATACCAACCACTCGTAACAACCAATAGTATACCCGACATACCATAATGGTTCCCTCTTTCAAAACCTGGGCTTTAGAAATCAATGGTTTTCTATGTGGACCAACACAGGGAGACTGAAGTTGACCCCCAACATAGGGTTAGAACCTCCAAGACTACTGGTGCACACATAGGGTATACCCCCAATTACTTCACAAACAGAGTGACAATTCCCGTGATAGGATAGACTATGAACCGAGGAGCAAGCTTCATTTTGGTCCTGTAACAACCTTTTGAACACACAGGGTATAACCCTTGTGGTTTTCCCAATCAACCAACTAACAATGCTGAGATAAAATAGAGTCGAGAAAAAGCAATATAACCTACTATGTAACCATCAATAGCATGAACAAATCCATACCCAAGTGAAACAATTTGCAGTGTCACAAGGCATTTCAAACCTAGTGGACCCCATAACAACAAATGACTAGGTATGGTGATAAGAAATCATGGAGACGACAAACCATTTGGACCAAATAAAAACCCTTCAACCAAGACCAACAAGGATGACATAGAGCCTTCATGGCTTCTAACACTCAGAAAGATTAATAACACTATGACTTCAAACATTATTGCAATGAAAACCACACCAACGATTCATTCCAGAAAAATATCACACATTTACACAGTTGTCAGACTTAAGGAAAGCACATACCCATACATCCCGAGCCAATATCTATTTCATAACTAGATCAGATTTATGGATGGAAAAAAGACATACCTATAACCAAAAGAACCTTAAAAATGTGAGCTAGTCGAGTGGTTCTTCCTATGCTTGAAATTCGGGGTCTAACCACAAAAAAACACAGTTGAACAATAGCCAAACTAGGGTGGCGACCAGTGGAAGGAGTAGGAGTGACGTGCAGTAAATACACGTCACCTCCACCCCCATTAATTCAATTCCTTAGCACATGCCATTCATCCTCCCATTAACTCATTCAATTAAACCATGCATCGAAATTAACATCCATCACTTGTCAAACGCACCACTCACATCATATCTAACCATTCCAACTATACAATAATGCATATCAACCATGTTTCATATAACCAATAAATCTCATAGCTATTACTTGTTAGCTAGGGTTAACAATGATGATTTTAATTTCAATACATATAGGGTAGCATATTAGTATAGTATAGTTCCCTCCTTTTGCACTTTGTTATATTGGTTTTATCTCTTTTCAACTGCTCTTATATATTATTACTAACATGTCTCTTGTGTAGGTGTCACAGTAATGAATCTAAGAACAGATAGAAATGATGACAATGGATAACATAGGCCCTTGTAACATGAAATTAGAGCCTAGAGCAGCAGAAACAATACATAACATGCCTTATCCATCATTCAATCGTCGCAGTTAGAACCAACACATAAACCAAGATTTCATCAACCATGTAAGTAGTGTCGAACAACAACATAAACATGAAATAATAACTAGATATGATCTCCCAACCTACAAGGGGGTCCCACCTACTAGTATTATATATCTTGTTAGCTTATAATAATAGGCTTTAGTAATACTTTGCGGGCAAAAAATTTGTTGCAATTTTAATTGTCAACAAACTGGTGACTCCACAGGGAAAAAAAAATTCAACAGATTTAGAACTCAGAACTCATGGTTTCGCAAACCAAGAACAACAATTAAAGAAGATATAACCAGGAATATTATGCAACAGGGCGAGGTGAGTGGATTTAATGGAAAAATGACCAGGAATTTGGGAATAACTCATGAAAATTGTTAAGTATGAGGGGGTTGTATCCCTGTATGCATAATCATTCAACCAGAATATGCTCTTTACACCAAGGAGAAAAATTAATGGGCCTGCTCTTTTATATGTCAAATGGATTAAGAAATGGAAAGAAGAAGCGGGAGATAGCCAATATCTTTATAAGACAACAATGAAAGCAGATAACAAATTCAAGTATGTCTTCAGGGGAAACAACGTAGCAGTTGTGTAACCTTGATTTTTATTGGCTAACAATATCTTGCAGGAGTTTCACTATGGAAGAACAGATCCAACATCCTATTCTCGACCAAAATCAATTAAAAAGACGACAAAGTAAAAAAAATCCTAACTGAAAAATTCCAAAAAAAATAAAATAGCAGAAATAAAATGACAGAAATGTAAAAGCAGTAGGAAATGTTTAAAACGGAAAGCAGAAATCACACTACTATAAATCTTAAAAGAAAAATAGTAGAAAACTGAAAGCAAAGATAAACTACTAATCTACAGAGAACCCAAACAGCGTTAGAACTTTTCAAGTTGGTTCCACGTAGTTCTTCAAGTGAGAACCATTAGTGTTGTAGGAAAACAATCGCTCCTGTAAATATTTTAGAATGTAAGAGTTGGTACTTAAGACAAAAGCGATCTTGAAAGGACCCATCCATAATTTTTGAAATTTTGAATGTCTTCCCCTATCAACATGAGTTGAATCCCATAGCAATACTTTTTCATTGACTTTAAACTTGACAGTATTAGCACTCTTGTTGAAATACTTCTTAATAGTTTGTTGTCTCCTTTTGATATTATCTGAAGCAAACATCCTTTGCTCTTCCAAATCTAGGAGTGTGTTTATCCTTTGTAAAATATCAGAAGAATTTAATTCTTCGATCTATAGCATCAACCTTAAGGAAGAAATTTCCAGTTTGGTAAGCAAGAGGGATTCTTGGCCATAGACAAGATGAAAGGGGGTGCAACCATTGCTTACCTTGGCGGTAGTTCAATCTTCCCAAAGGGCATAAGTTAGGAGAGTGTTCCATTGACGAGGCTTATCTTCGATAAGCCCTTTGATGATTCTTACCATATTTTTGTTGGTAGACTCAGTTTTCCCATTTCCTTGGGGATAATAAGATGATGAGGTGAAATGTTTAACCCCCAAATTAGCTAAAAATTGGGTCATCTTATCATAAATGAAAGCGGGACCATTATCTGTAATAATGTCCAATGGAAGACCAAACCTGGAAAAAATATTATTCTCAAGGAAATAAATTACCTGATCATTTGTTGAATGCTTAAGTGGGACAACTTTAGCCCATTTTGTAAAATAGTCTGTGGCTTTCAAAATAAAAACCCATCTAGCCAAAGATGGAGGATTAATAGGACCAATGAAATCCAATCCCCATTTTGAAAAAGGAATGTCTGGTACGATAGGCTGTAATGGCGTGGTTGAAAGGCGTTCTTTCCCAACAAATTTTTGGCACTTGTCACAAGATCTAGAAAAAACATAAGAGTCACAAAAGATTAAAGGCCAATAGTATCATTTTCTAATAATCTTGAAGGCAGTGGTTTTAGTAGAAAAATTACCTCCTACATGAATGACAGAATTTGAAGAGCCATGAGTTTCTTGCAACAGTTTATGTGCATCTTCGTTATTTACACAGCGAAGAAACACACCATCAGCAGACCTTCGAAACAAGAAGTCTCCTATAATGACGTATCTTGATGATTCAAGACAGAGCCTTCTCCTCTGATGAGGGTCAAAATTATCTGGACATCTTTGGTTTTGTAAGTAGTAAATTAAATTCTTATACCAAGGATGTTCAAACACCGGGAGGATTTGGTTATCAATGTAAAAGAGAGTTGATAGGGAACTATCCTCTTCATCAATTTCTTCATTATTCTCAACATGTTGACCTAAGTGAAGGGATAAATCACATCCCTTGATAGTGGTAGAAGTCACGATATTCAAATCATGCTCCTGGATCTTGGAAAGCCAATGTGCAAGCTTCC
>ML787514.1:915610-932551 GCA_009831015.1 Picea engelmannii | reverse complement strand
CATGAGAAATGTCTAAGTTATCTTTGGAGAATTAAAATCAACCCATGTAGTTGACCAAAAATATGACTACATGACACGTTTATTCATGCACCACATAAATTGTGTGTGTTCTCCTTCTATACTCACACATGGTTCTTGTACATCATCAATGCAATAATTTCACAATGGAAGTTCCACACAATTTCGATGCAATCTTCTAGCTTAGAAATGCTTGATGCATGTATTTTTTTGATAGTTATGATGGGGTACTAGAGTTATCAAAGGAAATTGCATGGAAAAAATTTGAAAACATTTTCACTTTGTTTGTATGGAATTCTCCAAGAAAACTTATAGTTGCAATCATATCTCATGAGTTAGAAGAATTCAAAGTTTGATGAATGAAAGGTTACATCACACAAGTATAATCTAAAGTTATGAATCAATTTGTTGCAATTATTTTAGTATACCTCAAAAGCATTGGAGCATTGGTGTTGGTAATTGTTATCCTTCATTGCCCCTAGCATGAAGGAGAGAGTTTCTTCTAATTATCACCAAACAAAAAAAACCTCCAGGAAGATAGAACCCTCGAACTTACAGACCACTTACATATGTGTGATTTAGTTCATGATGGCAATATTCTTTCCATTTTAAGTGATATTCTTTCCATTTTAAGTGATGCATGGAATTCAATTTCTTTACCCCCATCAAAATGCATATTTAAATGTTTTAAATATCTTCCCATTGGATTGAATATTGACCATTCAATCTATGGATAATAGGAGAGATTTCCAGTGTTCGTAAATTGTTGTCTTTGTGTGTGCGTTTATAAGGGAGACTTATTTACTTAATTCCACTTTTTTTAATCTAAATCAAAAGCCTCCCTGCAAAGAAGCTTATTTCAAGGTTTTCTCTACCCTTTTCTCCGAATTTCAAATGATTACATGTAAGGAAAGTAATTGATATAGCTTTACACACATTTTCTACCTTATATTGATGTCTAAACTGACACTTCCAACTTGTTGGTTGAGTGCATTTGATACACCCTCGCACCAAATCGTAATCAATAGAATGGTGACTTTGTTCGGGAAGTTCCAATACAGTTGAATTTGAGGCCTTCTCAAACCTTTCACCACTTGTAGTCACTCACCACAAAGTAGTTTACTCTTTGTTTGCCTTAGCACCTTAATGAGGTCGCAAACTTTGTAACTTTTCATTTTTATCAATGCCATAAATTTCTTTTACGCAATGTGTGGGAGTCAGTTTACATAGTCGCATAGTTCATCAAGTGCTCAACACACAGGCTTGATTGCCTAGTAGTCTACGCTCTATCCACATGTCTAGGCATGCAAAGTTAAGCATGATTTTTAAAGAGTTTTCTTACCATCTTTATTCCAAGAGTTAGCTCATTTTTACGAGTTTTAATTTTCTTAGTCACTAAAGAATGCAATGTTGACTTCTATTAGTTAATTAATGTTTAATAATTAAAATTCAATAGACTACATTTCTTTGCTTTAGACATTATGGTTATCAATAATTAATTAGAAGTCATTTGTCTTGTTATTTAAGTGTTTTTTTTCTTTCGAAAGTTATGCAAATTTGTATCTAATGACAAGATGAATTTTGCATGAAAAAAAAAAAGTTAAAACATTGGTTTCAAGGTTTGAGCATGTTGGTTTAGTGACTTGCAAGACAAAGCAATTCAAAGAAGAAGCTCCAATGGCCTAAGAAGGTGAATTATTCATTAGAAGATGAAGTAGAGTTGCCATTGTATTTGGTAGTTTTAGTCGTTTGGGTGAGAAAAAATAACCTTTGTTATAGTAGAGGTTGCTACACTATAGACATAGAATTGATTATAGTTAGTTCATAAAGAGATAAGTTGTAATAGGAAAGTAAAGAGACAAGCATGTGAAGAAAAAGATACAAGAGTAAGAAAAATAAACAAAAAGATAGGGAAGCAAGTATACTCTCTATTGCCAATTAACAAGTCTATGGCCTTGGAGATACACCTTGGGAGATTGGATAGAGTAGATGGACTCTTCTCTCCAACTTGGGAAGGTTCTTTTACGTTCCTTTGGAATTATCCCCTCTCTCTAACAAAGAAGTGTGCATGAACTCTTCATGGGAAGAGTCCAAACACTAACTAGTGGCTATGTTTGCACAAGATGATAGCTTAAGGGTCTAGTTCTCAAGAATCATCTAGACACCATAACCTAGCTTTGTCTTCTCTCCTTTTGAATGTTTCCCCATGGCTCTTATTTATAGAAAAACTTAAAGCTACATTAAGATTAGTTTCAAGTGTGAATGGTGCACTTTGGATTGTGGTTCCCTATGTCTTGAAGAGACATAGAGCCACCAAAGTACCAATATTCAATGGGTATAAAACTTGAGGTTTCATAGTACGCATGCCTTAGAGTACCCTTGATGGAAGTTTTTTCATTTATCGCACCAAATATGGTTGAGATTTCACATTGTACAAATTTTTGTATCTATTGAAAGATCAGTGGTACAGGCCCAAACAAATCACCAACCCTCAAAATTCCATGTCATGCAAATGCATTAAAAACTCAATTTGTATAGCTTTTGGCGCTTTGCTAAAGGTGGTCCATAATATCCATGGAATAGCACTTTGTTATGTTGTATTAATGACTTTTTGGGTGATCACCTACATAGCTCTATGAGAAATTTTTAGGTGATAACAGAGGTTAGGAGCAAGTATATAGCTGGAATACATCATCATTTTCTCTAGCTAATGCTTGTGAATTGATTCTTTGTAGAGAGAGAGAGAGAGAGAGAGAGAGAGAGAGAGACCGCAAAGATAAGAACATCTCATAGAGGAAGATGGAGAACCCACCTACAAAAACTAATCATCCTTGGAAAATGTATTGCTTTATACAAATGAGGCAGGCATGTCCCATGCTCGTTCAATGATGAAAAAAAAATTACAATAAAAGACAAAATGTTGAAGGCTTGCTTATGAGAATAAGAAATTTAAGGGCACTAGTGATGTTGTAGTTGGATAATATGTGAAGTAGAAATTTGCATCACCCTCAAGGGCACCAGTAATAGTATAGTATTTCTCTAAAGAGAACATTCCCTAGAACTTGAAATCGACACCTATGATGAGTGTTCATACTTGATCACGTTGATGGTCTATCAAGCTCAGGGGTCTTTGGCTGGAATTGGAAACTACAACTATCACAAGGTAAGAGCCATCGTGATATGGTTATGTGATGATGTTAAACATTAGGGAGGGAAATGGAAGCAGGGAGAAATTATGACTCTCTCTATCCCATCCAGGGATCACCATTTGTATGGTAATGGGAACCAAGATACCACAACATTCCTGGAAAAGTGGTAGTTGATGTTGATAGGAATGAAGACATGATTGCAAAGGATGAGGTGTCCCTTGAAATCAACTGAAGATGGACCAGATACTAATTTATAATGGAGTTGAACCTCTGATAATTATGTAAGAGGTTGGTAAGAATGAGACTTAAGATTGTCCCTGGGAGGATCATAATTGGAAGTTGATGATGACAATAGTCAAAAACCAATTAGACATAAAGTGATATAATTTCAAGGGGGAAATTATATATGGTGAATGTTTGTCAAATTGTGACTGAGGATTTAGTGAATGCACATGAATAAGTAGTTTAGGGTAATATTTATGGGGATCATAGTGAAAGGTATTTGGATACATGAGGTGCTACAAACAACAAGGATTACACAAGAACATGTGACTTAGTGTGAATTCTCCGACCAAGGATGACTAGGACTGCTGACGGATGAAATAATTTCATTGGTTTTGATGGAATGAATCTGATTCCTTCTTGTAAGAAACATACTTTGTACAATTTCCAATGAATGAAAAAAAAGTTGGGTTGAGTGTACACACACAAAGACAGGTGTCCCCATGATCAAATGGCTCGTCCATGTGAGGGGAGAAGAGTGAAATAAAATAGAGGGAAGGGGGGCCTAGGTTGGGTTTCTGTTGGGGTAGGTGAATGGTGAGTTGGAAGGTAGATGTTTTATTGATATTATGAGAGATGGGAGGATAATCAAATGTGGGAGTGCATTTAGTGTAACCTACTAGAAAACATGTGAACAACCGAGAGTATGCAGGTATGAGCCAACATGATGATGATAAGGAAGTATGGGGTTCATTATTTCAAATGAAAACAATTCAAACTCCCATACAATGGTATGAAACAACATGGGTGTTGATTTGCAAGGGAAGCTAAAAACAAAGGAAACTCATGGGGGTGGAAGACTAGCGACTAGCATCAATGGAGTACATGTGGAACTGGGTCAATTTGTTGTATAACTAGGAAAATAAATACTAGAGGAATATCTGATGAGGAAAACATTGGTTAATGCAATGAGCTAAGAGGGAGTGTTGTAGCATTCAAATTTGAAGAAGTATACATCTAAAGGGGTTGGGTGAATGGCCCTACCATGTGTATGCAAGAGACCAAGAGAGCCTCCAGACAAGTACCTGCACATATGTGTTTGGTATGTGTTATATTCTTTGCACAAGTAGTAGTGTGGCATTTTTTCCCCGAGAAACGTGTCAAATTTTTTCCTCATTTTTCGTGTTGCCTCGATTTTCATGTCCATTGTTGGGAATCTTTTCGGCACATGGTTTTTGTCGATGGTTTTCTATTTCTGGTTAAGGAATTAGGGTTGTTGACTAATCTAGGTAATTGGGTTAGGGTTTTGCATGTCATTGGACCCTATATGTATATTGTATTGTAAACAATGTATCACCATGAATGAATATAGAATATGATGGTTTTCCTGGTTTGGGTTTCCAGTGGAAAAATCTCTGTGTAATGTTTGTATTTTCCATTGTATATTTTCTGTTCTTTTACTGAAAATTTGTTTGTAGTAAATATTGTACAAGGTTAAAATCTACAATATGAAACTAAATACCCTAAGTGAAAGTAATGATAACAAGAAATCTTATGGGAAAAATAGAATCAACAAACAAAGATAATGAGTTGGCATACCTATTAAGTGAGTGTTGAGATGAAGGGTCCCGAGGGAAATTTTGGGGAAAACGAACAAAGCATACCATCTTTAAGGGGGTGAGATGACAGTTTGAATGACATAAACAATTCTGAAAATAGAGATTATGAACTCCCAAAAAGGATGAAATATCGATGTGACTAGGAAATATAAAATAGTGATGGGGCCCACCCTTTCATTCATTTTTACTTGTGGTGACATGGATGTGAGCATGTGGGGCCCACAATGTTCTCAAGTTTGTTGTGTAGGCATTTCCAAGTGGATTTTCATGTAGCGGCAACCAAGTAAGGGTTCCTGACCCAAATTTTCAATTTGTGTATTCATTTAATAAAATAGGGGGAATTTGAGGACCATACAACCCCTTTTTAGAGGGATTGTACAATTTTCTTAGGAAATCGACAAATGGTCATTCCAATTTGAATAGTATATTATGATCACCATGCATTTTTGCACGACTGTATGATTTAAAGTTGCAAAGAACAATGCATGACTATTTAGATAATAGTCATGAGGATTATCTACATGACTTGTATTTGTACAATCGTGCAAACTATGCAACTAGTTGAACTAAACTGATGGGAATGGATGGGAGGGGATAAAACTAACCGACATGTGTTTTTGGGACAAGTATTGTGACTAACAGTCATGCCAATTCGATGGCGTGAGAGGACTACGGTGCCTTTCAATAAGAGGTCACCAAGGATCATGTTGCTCGACTTAAGTTGGGCAATTATGACCTTCTCAAGTATTTCAAATACATGTTAATGTGCTCCGAAGAGTATCTATTAGATTTCTTGGTATTGATGTGGCAGACCATCCATTAGGAATTTGAGGTAAGGGGGAAGATTCTTATGCTATCTATCAAGGTATATCTTAACATTCTGATGGGGCTCTTCACACAACGGTAGATGTCGAAGTTGATCTTGCAAATGGAGGGTGATATGACTATCTAGGATTTGGTTGTGTGGTACTGATTCGATGATGGGGTTGTGAGAGGGAGCTCGATTTGAATCACTATAATCTAGGATTTTTCCATTTAAGTGGTGGCAACAAAGGTGGTGAGAATCTACGGATCCTCAGATACTGAGTGTATCACTGGCACCCAAATGATGATTGCAGATATATTTCTCAAGGGCCAACACTATGTATGAGTTTCCCCTATGAGGGAGGACATTTTTCCCAGCTGGCATGATGTTGGAGGAGTCAAGAGGTGAAATTATCCTTTAGTTCAATCCTCTACAACTTTTTATTTAAGTGGGTGGCGTTCCTATGCCCATAGATAGATCGAGATCCAACTAGTTCGATAGATACTTGGACGTGATGATGGGGAGAACTCCTCATTTATGAGGGTGGATGGGATGTGGGTGTTGAGGAAAAGATATGAAATGATCTTACTCAAGCATTTTCATACTATGCTTGGCTAAAGAAAAATAGAGGGGAATTCCACCCTATGTTTATAGCCATCAAAAATAATATCCTAACTCACAAGTATTGATTACAAGTGCTTACTCTAGTATTTTTATAAATACAAGCTTGCAGGAAAATTCGTTATTTATATGATTTTATGAATATAACAGTTGCTGAAATAAATGTAGAGATAGAAACAAAGACACCAATATGATAATCAAGACATATGAGACATAAAACAATCCTTTATTTCATTCCAATTCACCAAAGAGTCATTCTCTTTACAAAATTTCTTGACGAAATTTCAGACCAAAGTCAAACTTAGACATCCCTGATGGAACATACAAAAGGACCTCTGACAGAAAATCAAAAATTGAACTCTAAAAGTTGGATCATCCTGCCACAAATTGTTTCCCACTCGAATCTACACAATAGCCTTTGTCAGTGATGAAAACTAATTCACAAACAAACAATTCTACAGAGACTATCAAATATAGATCAACACCTTTGAAAAACAAGTGTTTGAATGATGTAATTCATCCCTAAATCTTGTTGTCTACAATAACACCATGCTATCATAAAAAAGAATTAGGCTTGTGATAAATTAAGGAATGAATGAAAACTGAACTATCTCAACATAAACTCAAAGAGAAAACCTTAGTATGTTTCTCCTTTTATCCTCCACTTGTTCATCCCTTCCCTTTGTCCTTGAAGAAAATTAGAATTGGTTGAAGTAGTTCAACCACTTCATTAGTTAAGTTAGCTAAAACTCAACCAACTTTTTAGTTAGGAGGGAAAGTAATAAATCATAATAAGGGTTTTAAATAAATAATAACTAGTAGGTGGGACCCATTGTGACTCCCTTTATCTCTCAACAATCATAACATAAATAGTTAATTAAGCCAAAACACCCCTCCTTGTGACTCCCATCATCACATTCATATTTGACAATTTATCTCAATGATATTTGCAATTATTTCCAAAATATATTACCAACATGTCCAAAAATCATGCTATAGGAAAATCTGAAGTCAACTGTCATCAACAATAAATAAATAAAACTTAAAATCCATATTTTCCAGTTCGTGAGGCAATCCTTCCCTTGTTGTTGTTGTCATCTTTTAGTCCTTTTGAACCTACCTTAGGCTATGTGGAGTCTTTAAGTCTCATATCATTGATCATATGAGAGAAATCGCCCCTCCAATTCATGTGGGAGGACACCGATTTATCATAATTATTTGAAGGTGTGGAAGGGTCAGTAGTGGCTTTCCCTTTGACAGTGGCATAATCAGCCTCAGTATTCAGCCTTTTATCATAATAGATCATTCATGTATGCATAATTGATTAGAAAATAGTTCCCTTAACAACCATACATGACAACTCTTTCAAAATATGGAATAGACTTTGGCTCAACAACATATCAGACTCGTGTAATCCAATCCATACAAATTGTTTAACTGTTGTCAATGAGCAGGGGGGTGAAAAAAAGGTCCTGGGAAATGCGATGGGCTTGTATTGAGCGAAACATGATAAAATGAGGGGGGAAAGAAACATGGTTACTGCTCAAAGACAACAAACAATCAACTGTAATGCAAACCAAATAAAATATTACCGTGATCCAACCAAGAACTATGATTTCAAACTACTTCAATAAAGAATCCTTATTAACTGTAATTAAATTTTAAGAATAGGGAGTGAAAAATGAATGTGGGAAGGCAATGGGATTGTAATTAGGGAAAAGAGAGAAAATGGTAGGGAGAATAGCAGATATTGTTCATAAAATTAATTAAGTAATCCATAACCATTCTATATCAAATGCCAAATTTCCAACACCAACCAATAATTACTGAGCTCATTAAACAACCACTGCATATAACTCAATCAATTTTGTGTATTACTTGCTCACTATTCGCAATTAAATCATTCACACGGTGTCATAAAAAACAAGACAATATGCCTTCCACAACAACCTGTAAGAGTTTTGTTTCTTCCCAATTGTCCCAGTTAATATTTAAACAATTTCTAAATGAACACACACTCACTTGTTCCAATCTGTTCTATCAAAACATCAACCACTGTCCAAAATCATTTATTCTAATCAAATACAGACACTAAAATCGCACCCAATTTCATTCCTCAAGTATATTTAACAATTAAGTCGTAATGAGACCATATTGTCACATAATATGTGTCCATCTCTGAAACAATGCATGATATTCATCAACCATACACAATGGACAGTTTAAAAAAAATCCTCAATATATCCTGACTTGCCATTTAAACGCACAACAATCACCCTTCAACACATACTATGTTGTGGAATACACAAACCATTTGACAAAACGCAAGAGCATTTTTGTGACTGTACAAGTCCAATCACTCTGAATCTAAGCATCCACAATGTTGGTCTATCAATCCAATACAACGAGGCAACAATAGTATGTCTGATCTCATACACAAATCGATAAAATTGCAACAAGCATATTTTAAAAACCCGTGACCCTCTCTGATGGCGCAATCAAATAATATTTATAACATATACAGTGGATGACCATGCCATAATTACTACGACTGCAATACTCCCATTTGGTGATTTAAAACACATAATCACAACAATCATTTACTCAATTGAACATGTTGTAAGAATGCCACAAATACCCATGCAACATCCATGAAGCATCGTTGTGCATTAATCAATTTTAAACTAACGTTGGGTTAACAATTCAACCATTACAATGTAAGAGAAAATGACTGTGCATTCAATCTGATTCTCCAATCAAGCAAATTACCATGATGAGTTATCAATTTGATTGTCATAATAACCAATGCAGTGACTACATACCAAAACCAACACCAATGTCAACATAATCAATAGAGACGAGCCAGAAATCAAACATTGTCGACCATATACCAACCACTCGTAACAACCAATAGTATACCCGACATACCATAATGGTTCCCTCTTTCAAAACCTGGGCTTTAGAAATCAATGGTTTTCTATGTGGACCAACACAGGGAGACTGAAGTTGACCCCCAACATAGGGTTAGAACCTCCAAGACTACTGGTGCACACATAGGGTATACCCCCAATTACTTCACAAACAGAGTGACAATTCCCGTGATAGGATAGACTATGAACCGAGGAGCAAGCTTCATTTTGGTCCTGTAACAACCTTTTGAACACACAGGGTATAACCCTTGTGGTTTTCCCAATCAACCAACTAACAATGCTGAGATAAAATAGAGTCGAGAAAAAGCAATATAACCTACTATGTAACCATCAATAGCATGAACAAATCCATACCCAAGTGAAACAATTTGCAGTGTCACAAGGCATTTCAAACCTAGTGGACCCCATAACAACAAATGACTAGGTATGGTGATAAGAAATCATGGAGACGACAAACCATTTGGACCAAATAAAAACCCTTCAACCAAGACCAACAAGGATGACATAGAGCCTTCATGGCTTCTAACACTCAGAAAGATTAATAACACTATGACTTCAAACATTATTGCAATGAAAACCACACCAACGATTCATTCCAGAAAAATATCACACATTTACACAGTTGTCAGACTTAAGGAAAGCACATACCCATACATCCCGAGCCAATATCTATTTCATAACTAGATCAGATTTATGGATGGAAAAAAGACATACCTATAACCAAAAGAACCTTAAAAATGTGAGCTAGTCGAGTGGTTCTTCCTATGCTTGAAATTCGGGGTCTAACCACAAAAAAACACAGTTGAACAATAGCCAAACTAGGGTGGCGACCAGTGGAAGGAGTAGGAGTGACGTGCAGTAAATACACGTCACCTCCACCCCCATTAATTCAATTCCTTAGCACATGCCATTCATCCTCCCATTAACTCATTCAATTAAACCATGCATCGAAATTAACATCCATCACTTGTCAAACGCACCACTCACATCATATCTAACCATTCCAACTATACAATAATGCATATCAACCATGTTTCATATAACCAATAAATCTCATAGCTATTACTTGTTAGCTAGGGTTAACAATGATGATTTTAATTTCAATACATATAGGGTAGCATATTAGTATAGTATAGTTCCCTCCTTTTGCACTTTGTTATATTGGTTTTATCTCTTTTCAACTGCTCTTATATATTATTACTAACATGTCTCTTGTGTAGGTGTCACAGTAATGAATCTAAGAACAGATAGAAATGATGACAATGGATAACATAGGCCCTTGTAACATGAAATTAGAGCCTAGAGCAGCAGAAACAATACATAACATGCCTTATCCATCATTCAATCGTCGCAGTTAGAACCAACACATAAACCAAGATTTCATCAACCATGTAAGTAGTGTCGAACAACAACATAAACATGAAATAATAACTAGATATGATCTCCCAACCTACAAGGGGGTCCCACCTACTAGTATTATATATCTTGTTAGCTTATAATAATAGGCTTTAGTAATACTTTGCGGGCAAAAAATTTGTTGCAATTTTAATTGTCAACAAACTGGTGACTCCACAGGGAAAAAAAAATTCAACAGATTTAGAACTCAGAACTCATGGTTTCGCAAACCAAGAACAACAATTAAAGAAGATATAACCAGGAATATTATGCAACAGGGCGAGGTGAGTGGATTTAATGGAAAAATGACCAGGAATTTGGGAATAACTCATGAAAATTGTTAAGTATGAGGGGGTTGTATCCCTGTATGCATAATCATTCAACCAGAATATGCTCTTTACACCAAGGAGAAAAATTAATGGGCCTGCTCTTTTATATGTCAAATGGATTAAGAAATGGAAAGAAGAAGCGGGAGATAGCCAATATCTTTATAAGACAACAATGAAAGCAGATAACAAATTCAAGTATGTCTTCAGGGGAAACAACGTAGCAGTTGTGTAACCTTGATTTTTATTGGCTAACAATATCTTGCAGGAGTTTCACTATGGAAGAACAGATCCAACATCCTATTCTCGACCAAAATCAATTAAAAAGACGACAAAGTAAAAAAAATCCTAACTGAAAAATTCCAAAAAAAATAAAATAGCAGAAATAAAATGACAGAAATGTAAAAGCAGTAGGAAATGTTTAAAACGGAAAGCAGAAATCACACTACTATAAATCTTAAAAGAAAAATAGTAGAAAACTGAAAGCAAAGATAAACTACTAATCTACAGAGAACCCAAACAGCGTTAGAACTTTTCAAGTTGGTTCCACGTAGTTCTTCAAGTGAGAACCATTAGTGTTGTAGGAAAACAATCGCTCCTGTAAATATTTTAGAATGTAAGAGTTGGTACTTAAGACAAAAGCGATCTTGAAAGGACCCATCCATAATTTTTGAAATTTTGAATGTCTTCCCCTATCAACATGAGTTGAATCCCATAGCAATACTTTTTCATTGACTTTAAACTTGACAGTATTAGCACTCTTGTTGAAATACTTCTTAATAGTTTGTTGTCTCCTTTTGATATTATCTGAAGCAAACATCCTTTGCTCTTCCAAATCTAGGAGTGTGTTTATCCTTTGTAAAATATCAGAAGAATTTAATTCTTCGATCTATAGCATCAACCTTAAGGAAGAAATTTCCAGTTTGGTAAGCAAGAGGGATTCTTGGCCATAGACAAGATGAAAGGGGGTGCAACCATTGCTTACCTTGGCGGTAGTTCAATCTTCCCAAAGGGCATAAGTTAGGAGAGTGTTCCATTGACGAGGCTTATCTTCGATAAGCCCTTTGATGATTCTTACCATATTTTTGTTGGTAGACTCAGTTTTCCCATTTCCTTGGGGATAATAAGATGATGAGGTGAAATGTTTAACCCCCAAATTAGCTAAAAATTGGGTCATCTTATCATAAATGAAAGCGGGACCATTATCTGTAATAATGTCCAATGGAAGACCAAACCTGGAAAAAATATTATTCTCAAGGAAATAAATTACCTGATCATTTGTTGAATGCTTAAGTGGGACAACTTTAGCCCATTTTGTAAAATAGTCTGTGGCTTTCAAAATAAAAACCCATCTAGCCAAAGATGGAGGATTAATAGGACCAATGAAATCCAATCCCCATTTTGAAAAAGGAATGTCTGGTACGATAGGCTGTAATGGCGTGGTTGAAAGGCGTTCTTTCCCAACAAATTTTTGGCACTTGTCACAAGATCTAGAAAAAACATAAGAGTCACAAAAGATTAAAGGCCAATAGTATCATTTTCTAATAATCTTGAAGGCAGTGGTTTTAGTAGAAAAATTACCTCCTACATGAATGACAGAATTTGAAGAGCCATGAGTTTCTTGCAACAGTTTATGTGCATCTTCGTTATTTACACAGCGAAGAAACACACCATCAGCAGACCTTCGAAACAAGAAGTCTCCTATAATGACGTATCTTGATGATTCAAGACAGAGCCTTCTCCTCTGATGAGGGTCAAAATTATCTGGACATCTTTGGTTTTGTAAGTAGTAAATTAAATTCTTATACCAAGGATGTTCAAACACCGGGAGGATTTGGTTATCAATGTAAAAGAGAGTTGATAGGGAACTATCCTCTTCATCAATTTCTTCATTATTCTCAACATGTTGACCTAAGTGAAGGGATAAATCACATCCCTTGATAGTGGTAGAAGTCACGATATTCAAATCATGCTCCTGGATCTTGGAAAGCCAATGTGCAAGCTTCCGTGAAAGATAATTTGGTGAGAGAAAAAACTTGATAGCAGGTAAAGGGACTTTTAACAACATATGCTTACGTAATATGAAATGGTGAAACTTTTCAATAGATTTAACAAGAACAAAAGCATGTTTCTCAATAAATGAATATTTAAATGCATCATCAGACAAACTTTGACTCATGTAAGCCACTGGTTTTTCATTCCCTTGGTCATCATTTTTCATGAGGACAGCAGAAACGACTTCCTCGGTGGCATTAGTATATATCGTGAATTCCTTCTCAAAATCCGGCTTCACCAAAACCAGTGTGGAACTGATTTCTTTCTTAATCCTTTCGAAATCATTTTCGACATCATATGTCCAAGAAAAAGAATGATCTTTCTTAAGCAGATTATGAATTGGTTTGACCATCACAGCAAAATATGGAACAAACCTACGGACAAAGTTAATAACCCCCATAAAAGCTTGAACCTCCTTCTTGGAAGTGGGAACAGGCAGATTAAGGATAGAAAAAATCCTTTCAGGATCAATGCTTATTCCTGAATCGAAGACAATGTGTCCAAAGATCTTTCCCTCGATAACACCAAAAATGGACTTGGAAGGATTTAGAGAAATGCCAAATTTCCTACATCGCATGAGAACTTTTCTCATATGCCCAAAATGATCTGATTGGATTTTAGAGTATATTGTTAAGTCATCAAGGTAGATCTAAATGATCTTACTGATCAAATCATCAAAAGCTATTTGTATAGTTCTTTGAAAGGTGGAACCTACATTAGATAAGCCAAAAGGCATACATTCATAAGCAAAGGTACCCCAACGAGTAATAAAGGTGGTTTTATATTTATCTTCCCTTTTACCTTGATTTGATTGTAACCAGAAAAACCATCAAGTAAGGACATCATTTGTGACCCTGCAACTTGTTGCAAAATCATTTCCATGTTAGGGAGAGGGAAGTGATATTTTATACTAGATCAATTTAATGAATGAAAATCAACGCATAATCTAATTTGACCAGTTTTTTTTCGAACATGAACCAAATTTGAAACCCATTAAGAATACTTGACCAGAAAGATGATTCCAACCTTCAAGAGTTTTTCCAACTCCTTTCTAATAGTTGCTTCTAGCACAGGTTTAATAGGTCTTTGTTTTTACCTAACTGGTTTTATGCCTTCCTTAATGGGGATGGCATGTTGTAGAAGACCAGGATCAAAACCACGAAGATCCTCATAACACCAAGCAAAAACATCTTGAAATTCACCAAGCAGCTTGGCAAAATTCATTTTCTCTTCATCTGAACATTTGGCACCTATTTTAACATTCTTTGGAGTTTCGGGTGTCCCAATATTCAAGGAGATGGTTTCACCCACCTTCCTTTTCGACTCCTCTTCTTTTTGTTTCTCCTTGTTTCCTAGATAACTCGAAGAAAATGAACTCTCTAGAGGATTAAATTCTTTAGGAATATTAATATCTTCTATGGATATAACTTCCTTAGGCTTAAAAGGTTCATTTTGAATGAAATCACAAATGCTCTCATCGTTAGGGAAGACCTGCCAAGATTCTATATTATCGAGGATATGTGGACGATATAGATATTGAAAGGTACAATCAGTTATGTGTGGTAGAAGTTGTCGATTAGGGGAGGATGCAAAAACAGCTAACCAATCATCCATTAATTTTAACTCCCTCTTAACATAAGTGATGTTGAAAGATAAAAGGTTCAAGATAAGCGTCAAAACATTTTGGGTGTATCGTTTCATCAACTTGTTGCTAGGAGAGTATTTTTTACATACAAGATTCACAACAAGCTCAGAATCCCCAAAAAATGAAAGGTGACCACAACCAAGATTATAGGTGTTCTCAATGCCCAATAACAAAGCTTTGAATTTGTTGGCATTGTTTGTGGAAGAAAACTCCAACCTATAAGAAACGTTATGGATATTTCCTACAAGAGAAATCAAGATAATGCCATCGTTGTTACCTTCATTAAAGCATGAAGCATCAAAGTGCATGTGCCACATACCATCATCTAAATCAATTTGTTCCAATGGAATGTTATCCTCCTCAAAAAAGATGGAATACACTCCTAAGTCCTCTTCGATATAGTTTACATTAGGTTGTGGGAAACTCTCTATGTAAGTTGATATCCTCCCCTCTCTAAGGACTATAATGTTTTTTTCGTTTCGAGGAACAGATAAAAGTGTTCTGTCGAGTGAGAGGTATCCACCCATTAAGGCTTGCCAATATCTTCCCAAGATGATTGAGTAATTTCTTACTGGCATATCAATTACCTGAATATTGAGGGATGTCCTTATTTCAGGATAAGCGCACAAAACTAAGGTCACATATTTAATCTCGCCTATGGTTGTTTGTTGTAGACTATTATAGGAGAGCATGCTTCTGGAATTTTCATTTGTCCAAGACAAGCCCATATCTTCCATAATAATATTCGACATCAAACTTGGGCCCGAACCGCCATCAGTGAGGCAACAATGGGAAATTTTATCCATAATCTTTACAAAAATATAAAAAGGGGGGTTTTTTACAACGTATCTAAGGTTAAGTACACCTACTTTATTTACAGATGAATCCTCTTCGTTTGCCTCTTCAAAGAGGTTGGATACAACATAATCTTTTATTTCCATGAATTGTTTCAAATGCATCTATTGTTCAGGGATGGCAACCATGTCTAGAAGGGTTGCATCTTCTTTGATGTTGTCCAACTAATTCAAGATATTGTATTTGGAAGAGGGGAGAGAGGAATAATTCCTTGACTCTCATGAACTTTAGGAACCTGAACAATAGTAGTGGGTGAGGATGATCTCGGGCTAGAAGACTTGTGGGGAGGATCAAATTTTCCTTTGGGAGCATAGTCTTTGTTCCTAGTATTGATGATCATGACATCTTCTGGCTCTATGAAATCTAGGACAACAATGGTAGTTTCGGTTCTTTTACCAAAGATCTTATCTCTGGAACTCTTCCTTACCTCACATGTGGCTTCCTCGTGGTGTTCCTCGCATAAGTTACACCAACTTCGAGGCAAGATAGCTTTAGGATGAAAATTATTTTCAATTGGATTTCTAAAGGGGGATGCAGATGAGGAAGAAGCTCCAGGGCTGAGAGGGGAGACAGTTCCTTTTTGTTCGAATGCTATCATACGATTATCCATGTAACACCCTGTTTCCCCCAAATTGTAAATATAACTGGACTGGCCGAGAACTATGGCAAACTCATAAATGTGAGTATGTGATGTAAATGGACCTTGAGGAAGAGGTCAATGAATGTGAATGATATTTTGAATTTATTGCAGGACTGCTAAGAGGGGATGTGCAGAAAAAGAGACCACGATGGTGGTGGAAGGCACCTAAAAAGGTGGCGTTAACTCCCACCAAGAATTAAATACCATATTTGGACTCCACTGGCTCGGAGAACCAAAAGCAGCTCGCTGGCTCTGAAATTTAATGTCTCGTAGGCTAGTAGGCGAATGGCTTGATGATGGATGGGATGGTGAACCACCCATCCGTAGAGTCGTCAGGCCTGATCGACGCGAGGGTAATCGTGCCACACGCAACCTTGCGAGAGGATAAGGCGTATGGCAGAAGCGATTGAGAGGGAAGACACAAGGGGAACTCGGGCATTACGCAGAGTGAGTGATAGCAGGGAGGAAGGATTGCAACCTTCGCTCCTGGTCACTGGAAGACAGAGAGATGCAGTCTCATAGCATCGTGGTCTCAGCTCAGGGGTGGCTAGTGGTAAATCCGTTGGGAGTCGTTGAGGCTACGGTTGGGTGGAAACGAGCACCCCTCTCAGTATTCGTACCCACTTCTGGTGTTATTTATGATAAGTGTTTTACATATTGC
>ML787514.1:905450-915602 GCA_009831015.1 Picea engelmannii | reverse complement strand
TATGCTCATAGAACTGTGAAACTGTGAATGATTTCAGTGTGAGAATGTTTGTGAAGTGTTTGATAAGAATGAATATATATATGTTTATAATAGAAAGGCCCCGCATGGCTTATGTTGATAAATGGATTTAATTGTGCATGAGTTGAACCAAGTCAGACTTCCAGCCCATCCTCGGTATTTTGTTTTCCTTTGACTGTTTCCAGGAATGCCCCGGGATAGACCTCTTCACAGAGATTCCCTCCTTGGAAAGGTCTTCCAAGAACCTAGAAAAAGGACTTGAATGGGCAAGTCTTAATAAACCTGTATGAAGAGGAATGACCCTCTTAAGGTTATGAGGTAGCAGCGTAGGGATAAGTAACGATTCGACGGATGAGATCCTTTCGGAAGACCCATGGTCATTCACAACCATCAGATTGACGGAAGTAGTAGGAGCGTCATACCCCTCGCTCATTTTCCCTCTATCTTCGTGAATAGCGAGGAAATCAGGATCGTAGGTTCCCCAAGTTCCACGAGAAAATTTGGACCGTTGATCTTTCCACATCCATGAAGTAGTGGGAGAATGCACAAGGTGGGACAATCTGAGCCGTTGGATCTCATTCAGAGATCCCGTCAACCGTTGGATCGGGTTAAGATGCTCGGAGTTTAGTCTTTGGAGTGTGCGCAGGAAGAACGGATCTAGACCATTAGATCTTGTTCCTTTTACCCATTAGCCATCGGATCAGACCGGAACAGTCCAAGGGTTACCATCGGGAGTCTAGCCATCGGCATATCGGAATCCCCAAGGACAAGAAAATTGAGACACTTCAAGTCTCGAAACACCAGGAAGATCTGGACCGTCTGTTTGAGAATACACGTGGCGGAGATCGAGGTTTACTATCAGGAGTCGCGATATTGACCTTTCCGTGGACAGGATATCGGGGAAGTCCGAAGTGAAAACCCCGATAAAATCTGAGCCATCCATTTGAGGAGACAGGTGTCAAAAATCCGTGGAGAGTCGGGATATTCGGCATCGGGAAATCGGAGTTCCTGAGGCCGTGAGAATTGGGACATCACAAGTCTCGAAATCCTGGAGATATCTGGACCATCCATCAGAGGAGGACATGTGTCCGTGATCAGTGTCGTCGGGGAAAGTCCCGACGGGAAGTTGCTGATCGACGTTTGTGTCGTCGGGATATCGGGAATCCTGGTGACAATTTACTCATGCATTTTGGAATCGCGACGCTCGAAACCCTGATGAGTGGGAGCTAGTTGTTAGCATAGCATGAAGTCAGGAATCGAAGTATCGAGAATCCCGTGAGCCAATGCATTTTGGCATTGAAAACCCCGTAGCCCCAACGAGGGATAAGACTGTGGTCACGGGGACCGTGGTCATGTGAGCTAGAAGAGCTAGCGTGTAAAGGGCACGTCGGGATTCGAGGAATCGTGAGTCTTGGGGATGTTTGCATTTCGACATTGGAAAGTCCAAAACCCCGACGGGGGACAAGGCTACGGTCTTGTGAGATAGAGGTCACATGGACCAAGAGCTTAGCCGGGAGGGCTAGCAGGAATTGGAGCGGGTCGGGAATTTGAAGTCCAAACCCCAAAAGAAGGATAAGGCTGCGGTCCTATGAGAGTGGTCATATGGACCAGAAGGCATGGCCAAGAGGGTCTAAGGTTGGAAGAGAGATTATCGAAGATTTGGGAGGTCTGTGATCGAGAGTTCAGATTTTTGTGACGGTAAACCCCTATGAACGGGAGAGATTCTGTCGAGGAATCTCAGGGTCTGTGATGACCGTTAGATGTGGAAACAAGATGTTGAATTAAGCCAGGATGTGGTTATGCTTTAAGATAAGCAGCGGATAGATCTGGACAGCCAGAGTCCACCCGCCCAAATCTATGGCTAAGGTTTCGTTCTGGAGCCCCCTTGCCATTTTTCCTTTAATTGGGGGGGTCCGAAAATGGACGCGCAACTCTTGAACGGTTGAGATTAATTCATCATGATCAACGATGCTCAGGCAGATTCTAGACTCCCCTTGCCATTTTTCCTTTAGTGGNGTCCGGAATAGTGTGGCGTGTGAAGTGGGACCCCTCCTATCATGACGACCACAGTGTCGTGTTTCCCTGTTCGCCACAAGTATGTGTTACCCCTGTTGAGGTTTATTCCTATTGGCCCTTCATTGAACCCATGGGAATTCATCCCTATTGGACACTCGTTAGCCCTGCCAGGGTTCGGTGGTTGCAGATTCTAATGTTTGGACATTACTGTAGCGCCGAAGAACAAAATACAAATAGGCACTATGTTCAAACTAAACCGTGATCATGACCCACAATCACATGAGAACGGAGAAGAAAAGAGAAAGACCCAATTTACGTTGGATCTCCATGGTTATTTAGGAGGTCCAATTCAACAGAGGACCGAAAAATTTTGATTTAGGTAGTGGGTATGTTACAAAGTGGTATCAGAGCATGGTTACAACACTTGGCCTGCTTGGGCTCAGGAACGAACGGTGTAAGGAAACATCATCCTCTGTGAGAAAGATTGAAATATGAAAACTATAACCGAGGACATGAACTTTGTTGTCCATTTTAAGTTAAGACTGTTGATAGATAAGGATTAAAGACCCCAATTGAAAAATTCTTGTTATACAAGTATACGTGTGAAAATATAAATTATGTGCAGATTTTAAAAATATATCTAACTCTTGACTAATAACTAGTGTTTTTCTTTTCACTCAAGCAGACGATCAACCATGGGAATCTACATACGCAGAGTATGGTGACTCACCAAGAGGTGGGAGAAGGATCCCACAACAGAGACGAAGAGTCTGACGAAAGAAGAGCAATAGGAACCCCTCTAGACCTAGCTGAGACTGTGAGGATTCTCATGGTTGAATTGCAAAGCTGCAAGGCCGACAATGAAAGGATAATGAAAGAACAAGAAAAGCAAATCGAAATTAATGCAGTTTTGTTGCAAAGCTTATCCGACCTACAACGACAAATGCAACATGAACCTGAGATACAGAATCATGGTCGTATCAGTGGCCATATCGAGAAAAGCACGTCAAGAAAGGTCCAGCCCAGAGGTAAAGGACTAGTGCCAGACAATTCCACTGAGAAGGAAGCTGGCGATTCAGAAGGCTCTTCCAGCAGCAGGACCTGTTCCTATTCTCAAAAGAAATAGAAGAAGCAAAAGACTTCCAAGAGTCATAAGTTTGAGGAATTCAAAAAGGCCAAACCTCCCTCCTTCGACGGTGAGATAAAGAAGGGAGAGGAAGCCGAGGTCGGGTTACTTGGACTGAAGAAATATTTCAGAGTCCATGGTTTTTCAGAGAACTTGAAGGCCCAAGTGGCCACTTTCAATCTGAACGGAAAGGCTTCCATCTGGTGGGAAGACCTTAAGAATATGAAAGGGGTCCGCGAGGAGGACCTGTCTTGGAAACGGTTTGAGAAGTACTTCCGGAAGAAGTACTTGTTGGAAAGGTATTTCGACGAAAAGGCTAAAGAGTTTTATGAACTCAAACTGGGACAACTTACTATGGAGGAGTATGTCAATAAATTCCTCGACTTACTAAGATATGTACCCTACATCAAAGCAGAGAAGGTGAAGGCACAATGCTTTATCAGTGGGTTATCCAAGGAATACCAGAACTGAATTGAATTTGACGAACAAAAGACCTTAGAAGACACTATACGAAAGGAAACATATTGTCATGAACAATATGGACATCGGGCAGAGTCTCGTGGAGACTGGAAACATAAGAGTGGTTTGAGATTTCAAAAAAAGGGAAGAAAATCCTCGGGATTGAAAAACTACAAGAAGAACCACTGAATGAAATTTCCAACCCGGAGTGTACTCCAGTAGAACTTTCCCTCGGTGGATGGAAATAAAACTTCTGGACCTATACCAGTAAAGACTGATAACCCATAGAAGAAACCTTTGGAATGTTGGGATTGCAAAGGAGAGCATCTCCAGAGAGACTATCCACACCGACAACAGAACAGTCGAAAAGTTTATAACCTTCAGGAAGCGACCACAGTCAACGATGTGGCAAGGAGTGTGCCACAGATTTATGCAGCCTTGGATAATAACCAAGCTGACCACCAAGCTTCAGTGGTGGAAATAGAAGGTATGATTTTCAACCACCTAGTGTCTGTTTTGATTGACCCTGGTTCAAATTTGAGTTATATATCCCCTAGAGATGTTGATAAGTGTAAACTATTGCCACAGAAGCAAACTAAACCATGGTTGGTACAGTTAGCCACTGGCACCAAAAGAAAGGTAGTAGAGGTCATACCAGCTTGTCAATTTAAGATGGGTGAATTCCCCACCCCAGAAACTCTTAATGTATTACCCTTGGGATCGTACGACCTATTGATTGGTATGGACTGGTTGGCCACTCATAAAGCCAAATTGGACTGTTACCATAAAACCTTATAATGTGTGAGCAAAGAAGGAAGAAGGATAACCCTTCAAGGGATCCGAAAACCGGTCTCGGTGAGACAAATATCAGTCCTGCAAATGAGAAAGTATTGCCGAAAGGGATGTCCCCTATATGCAATACAGGTACTGAAAACAATCGAAGGCGCTAAACCAAGCCCCGATGATCACCCTATCCTGAGAGAATATAGAGATGTATTTCTGGAAGAGGTACCGGGTCTACCTCTGAGAAGAGACATTGACTTCTCGATAGAACTCGCACCAGGAGCGGTGCTGGTGTCTAGAACACCCTACCGGATGAGCACACCTGAGTTAGTCGAACTCAAATTGCAATTGAAAGAAATGATGGACAAGGGTTATATTCAACCCAGCGTGTCCCCATGGGGAGCACCAGTCCTATTTGTGAAAAAGAAGGATGGCACCCTTAGACTGTGCATAGATTACCGAAAACTTGATAAAGTAACCATAAAGAACAAATACCCCTTGCCCAAGATCGATGATCTATTTGATCAGTTGGGAGGTGCATCTGTTTTCTCAAAGATTGACTTGAGGTCGGGATACCATCAAGTCTGAATTAATTGTGAAGACATCCATAAAACTGCTTTCTGGACATGGTATGGTCACTATGAGTTTGTGGTAGTGCCATTTTGGTTAACCAATGCCCCTGCTACTTTCATGTGCTTAATGAACAATGTACTCAGTAAATTTTTAGATAAATTTGTTCTAGTTTTCATTGATGACATATTAATCTACTCTAAGAATAGAGAAGAACATGAAGAGCATCTTAGTCTTGTGCTGCAAGTGCTAAGAGAGCATCAACTCTATGCTAAATTCAGTAAATGTGACTTCTTTTAGAAGAAAATACATTACTTGGGACATGTTCTGTCTGAGGAAGGGGTAGCAGTAGATCCTACCAAGATCAGGTCTATCATGGAATGGCCTACCCCAAATGATGTCTCAGACATCATATCCTTTATGGGATTGGCGGGATACTATAGGAGATTTATAAAAGATTTCTCCAAGATTGGTTGTCCAATCACTACCCTCCAGAAGAGGGGGACAGAATTCCTGTGGACACAACAATGTGAAGAAATATTCCAAACCCTGAAACATCTACTGACCCATGCACCCATGCTGAAAATCACTGACCCAGAAGCTGACTTCCTTGTGTGCACAGACGCCTGTAAAGAAGGGCTTGGAGGAGTCCTTATGCAGGAAGGAAAGGTGATCTGCTATGAATCCCGAAAATTGAATGAACATGAGGTCAACTATGTGACTCATGATCTAGAACTGGCTTCCATAGTGCATGCCTTAAAAATGTGGAGGCATTACCTCTTGGGAAGAAAATTTGTTCTTATGACAGATCATTGTGGATTACGGTATTTGTTCGACCAAATGCTAGATAAGCCAGATGGATGGCTCTCCTTAGCGAATTTGATTTTGAAATCAAACACATTAAATGGAAAGAGAATTGGGTGGCCGATGCCCTTAGCAGAAGCATGAGAACAATTCACCTGGCAGTGGTGAGTACCTGCGAGACAGACGTCAAGAATAGAGTCAAAAAGGCACAAGAAACCGATCCCTTCGTCCGAAATGTGACCATGTACCTACAGCAAGAACCCACTGGAGAAAAATACGAAGGCTATCAGATGACCGAAGGAGGTCTTCTCACCTACAGAGATAAATTGTACATTCCCAATTGTGTCGACTTGAAGAGGTTCATCATGGATGAACTACATAAAAGACCCTACACTGGTCACCCAGGATACCAGAAAATGATTACTGCCACCCGGAAACAATTTTATTGGCCTGGCTTGAAGAGGGACTTAGCCAAATATTTGGCCTAATGAATAGAATTCCAATAGGTTAAAGCAGAACATCGACACCCAGCAGGACTATTACACCCTTTACCCATCCCAGAATGGAAATGGGAAACCATCTCCATGGATTTTATCATTGGATTACCGACTTCAACCAAATAGAATGATGCCATTATGGTGGTGGTGGATAAACTGAGCAATTCTTCTCATTCCATCCCTGTCAAATCGACCTGCAAGGCGATAGATATTTCCCAGATATTCATGAAAGAGGTGTTCCGACTGCACAGCATGCCAAGAGAGATAATATCTGACATAGACAAAAAATTCACTTCCAAATTTTGGAAATCACTGATGGCAGGTTTGGAGACCAAGTTGTTGTTTAGCACTGCCTATCACCCTCAAACCAATGGACAGACATAAAGAGTGAATCGGATATTGGAGGATATGTTAAGAATGCATGTAATGCATCAACCTAGGAAATGGGAAGACTACCTTCCATTGGTAGAATTTGCCTACAACAACGACTATCAAGCACCCTTAAAGATGAGTCCCTTCGAGGTCCTCTTTGGTAGACAGTGTAATACTCCAATCAGCTGGAGTAATCCTGTAAATAGGATTTATATTGGACCCGATATGTTGAACGAAATGGAACAACAAGTGACTCAGATAAAACAAAATCTGAAGGTCGCTCAGAACCGACAGAAAAGTTATGCTGATCAAAAGAGAACTCCAATAGAGTTCAAAATGGGAGACCATGTATATATCAGAATTAAGCCCAGAAGGAGCTCCCTGAAAATGGGAGCTTGTGCCAAATTGGCACCCCGGTATTGTGGACCCTTTGAGGTTCTAGACAGAGTGGGATCTGTAGCCTATCGGCTAGCACTTCCTCCCATAGTAAAAGCACATAATGTTTTCCATGTTTCATTATTGAAGAAATATGTACATGATACTAATCATATAATTGATTGGTCTATGATCCAGGTGGAACTAGAGGGAGAATTTCTACTAGAACCCCAATGCATACTGGACAGAAAGGAAACCCCGCTCCGGAACAGAACCATTGCACAGGTCAAGGTGCAGTGGAAACATTTTGGGCCAGATGAGGCTACATGGGAAATGGAAGATTCCATGAGACAGGCATATCCAATTTTGTTTACTTCTGTACATGCAATTCATGTTAAGTAGATAAGAACATCAAGGAAGATGTTCCTTTTTAAGGGGGAGGGAATTGTAACACCCTGTTTCCCCCAGCTTGTAAATATAACTGGACTAGCTGAGAACTATGGAAAACTCATAAATGTGAGTATGTGATGTAAATGGACCTTGAGGAAGAGGTCAATGAATGTGAATGATATTTTGAATTTATTGCAGGACTGCTGAGAGGGGATGTGCAGAAAAAGAGACCACGATGGCGGTGGAAGGCACCTAAAAAGGTGGCGTTAACTCCCACCGAGAATTAAATACTGTATTTGGACTCCACTGGCCCGGAGAACCAAAAGCGGCTCGCTGGCCCTGAAATTTAATGCCTCGCAGGCTGGTAGGAGAATGGCTTGATGAGGGATGGGATGGTGAACCGCCCATCCGTAGAGGCATCAGGCCTGATTGGCGCGAGGGTGATCGTGCCACACGCAACCTCGTGAGAGGATAAGGCGTATGGCAGAAGCGATTGAGAGGGCAGATGTGAGGGGAACTCGGGAATTATGCAGAGTGAGTAATAGCAGAGAGGAAGGATTGCAACCTTCGCTCTTGGTCACTAGCAGACAAAGAGACGCAGTCTCAGAGCATCGTGGTCTCAGCTCGGGGGTGTCTAGTGGTAAATCCGTTGGGAGTCGCTGAGCCTACGGTTGGGTGGAAACGAGCACCCCTCTCAGTAGTCGCACCCACTTCTGGTGTTATTTCTGATAAGTGTTTTACATATTACATCTTGAAATTCATAGACTGATATATATATATATATATGCTCATAGAACTGTGAAACTGTGAATGATTTCAGTGTGAGAATGTCTGTGCAATGTTTGATAAGAATGAATATATATATATATATATATATGCTTATAATAGAAAGGCCCCACGTGGCTTATGTTGATAAATGGATTTAATTGTGCATGAGTTGAACCAAGTCAGACTTCCAGCCCATCCTCAGTAGTTTGTTTTCCTTTTACTGTTTACAGGAATGCCCCGGGATAGACCTCTTCACAGAGATTCCCTCCTTGGAAAGGTATTCCAAGAACCTGGAAAAAGGACTTGAATGGGCAAGTCTTAATAACCCTGTATGAAGAGGAATGACCCTCTTAAGGTTCTGAGGTAGCAGCGTAGGGATAAGTAACGATTCGACGGATGATATCCTATCAGAAGACCCATGGTCATTCATGACCATCAAATTGACGAAAGTAGTAGGAGCGTCATACCCCTCGCTCCTTTTCCCTCTATCTTCATGAATAGCGAGGAAATCGGTATCGTAGGTTCCCCAAGGTCCACGAGAACATTTGGACCGTTGATATTTCCACATCCACGAAGTAGTGGGAGAATGCACAAGGTGGGACAATCTGAGCTGTTGGATCTCATTCAGAGATCCCGTCAGCCGTTGGATCGGGTTAAGATGCTTAGAGTTTAGTCTCTGGAGTGTGCACAGGATGAACGGATCTAGACCGTTAGATATTCATCCTTTTACTTTTTAGCCATCGGATCAGACCGAAATAGTCCGAGGGTTACCATCGAGAGTCCATCCATCGGCATATCAGAATCCTCAAGGACAAGAAAATCGAGACACTTCAAGTCTCGAAACGCCGGGAATATCTGGACCGTCTGTTTGAGGATACACGTGGCGTAGATCGAGGTTTACTATCGGGAGTCGACATATCGACCTTTCTGTGGATAGGAGATTAGGGAAGTCCGAAGTGAAAACCCTGGTAAAATCTGAGCCATCCGTTTGAGGAGATAGGTTTCAAAAATCCATGGAGAGTCAGGATATTCGGCATCGAGAAATCGGAGTTCCTGAGGCCGTGAGAATTGGGACATCACAAGTCTCGAAATCCCGAAGAGATTTGGACCGTCCATCAGAGGAGGACATGTGGCCGCGATCAATGTCGTCGGGGAAAGTCCCGACAAAAAGTTGTTGATCGGCGTTTGTGTCATCGGGATATCAAGAATCCTGGTGACAATTTGCTCATGCATTTTGGAATCACGACGCTCGAAACCCCGATGAGTGGGAGCCAGTTGTCAGCATAGCGGGAAGTTGGGAATCGAAGGATCGTGAATCCCGTGAGCCAATTCATTTTGGCATTGAAAACCCCGTAGCCCCGACGAGGGATAAGACTACAGTCACGGGGATCGTGGTTCTGTGAGCCAGGAGCCTAGCCAGGAGAGCTAGCATGTAAAGGGTGTGTCGGGATTCGAGGAATCACGAGTCCTGGGGATGTTTACATTTCGACATTGGAAAGTCCGAAACCCCGACGGGGGACAAGGCTACGGTCTTGTGAGATAGAGGTCACGTGGACCAAGAGCTTAGCTGGGAGGGCTAGCGGGAATTGGAGCACGTCGAGAATTTGAAGTCCAAACCTCGAAAGAAGGATAAGGCTGCATTCCTATGAGAGAGGTCATATGGACCAGAAGGCATGGCCAAGAGGGGCTAAGGCCGAAAGAGAGCTTATCAAAGATTTGGGAGCTCTGTGATCGAGAGTCGAGATTTTCGTGACGGTAAGCCCCGATGAATGAGAGAGATTTTGTCGGGGAATCTCAGGGTCTGTGATGACCGTTAGATGTGGAAACAAGACGTTGAATTAAGAGAAGACGTGGTTATGCTTTAGGATAAGCAGCGGATAGATCTAGATGGCCAGATTCCACCCGCCCAGATCTACAGCTAAGGTTCCATTCCGGAGCCCCCTTTCCATTATGCCTTTAATTGGGGGGGGGGGG
>ML787514.1:875304-905400 GCA_009831015.1 Picea engelmannii | reverse complement strand
GACGTGCAACTCTCGAACGGTTGATATTAATTCATCATGATCAATGACGCTCAGGCGGATTCTGGACTCCCCTTGCCATTCTACCTTTAGTGGGGGGGAGGGGGGGTCCGGAATAGTGTGGTGTGTGAAGTGGGACTCCTCCTATCATGATGACCATAGTGTCGCGTTTCCCTGTATGCCACCTGTATGCGTTACCCCTGTTGAGGTTTATTCCTATTGGCCCTTCACTAACCCTGTGGGAATTCATCCCTATTGGACACTCATTAGCCCTGCTGGGATTCGGTGGTTGCAGATTATAATTTTTGGACATTATTGTAGCACCGAAGCACGAAATACAAATAGGCACTGCGTTCAAACTGAACCGTGATCATGACCCGTGATCACTTGAGAACGGAGAAGAAAAGAGAAAGAGCCAATTTACGTTGGATCTCCATGGTTATTTAGGAGGTCGAATTCTATAGAGGACCAAGAAAATTTGATTTAGGTAGCGGGTACGTTACAATCCATGTCTTGTTCTAGCTGTAAGAGGGTGGACATGTTTGTTTGTTTAACCAACTCTCCCTGAGGAAGACCCGGTCTTTAAATTTGTTCTTCATACTCTGAACAAGTATGCAGAGTGGAACTCAGATTATCAATGGATTTTTCCTCAAGCCTATGAAGGTAGGGGGAAGGTAATGCATTGTAGTAATGCATGAAAGCGGCTTGGTTCTGAGGTTGAATGAGTTCAGGGATTTGATTGTATAACTTAGTGAAATGCAACTTGAAGGACCTCATGGTCTCACCATCCTTAGAGGTAATGTTATTATATTCCCGTAACTTCTCGGATGGGATTTTAGATTGCCCATAAGTAGATCTGAAGAAATAGATTAAATCCTCCCAGGCAGACAAAATATTAGGAGGAAGGTCAAAGAAATCGGTCAGAGCCTTTCCTTCCAAGGAATTAATGAATAAGCGCATGCAAGTATCATTGTCATTGGCCCCTATGTTATGAAAATAATTAAAAAATTCCACCAGGTGTTCGTTTGTAGTGACAATGTTATTTCTTGAAAACCTAGGAAGATTTTCTTTGAATTTAGGAAGTGGAAAAGTAGCAGGTGCTAGGTTAAGAGGAGAGGACACATGCCACAGTGTGTTTGTGGCATCTTCTTCAAACTAAAAAGGCCCATACTTTTTAATGAATTTGGTGGGATTTGTGGTAGATTGGACAAGGATATGGTGGCTATATAAGTTACCAATCACTGACAAAGATGAAGACTAAGAAGAGGAAGCACTTCCAATGCCACCAGAGCCACCACTAGATGCCATCTTGTGGAATATAGATGAGGGAAAGAAGGACGAAATGGATGAATCAGACAAAGTTCTTCTTAGATCACTTTGTTGGGCTGATAACACAATGTTCATTATTCCTATTTCAAAAATAGGATTAATTTGAGGTGATAACCCTCTTCTTCTTCTAGAAGCATGAGAGTCTAAGGACATGAAAGAAATGCCAAAAATGAAGAAACAAGAAGGTTACTGTTGATTTCTAGGCTGTCTACGTCTAGCTTCCAATCATTCTTGAGCACTAGTATCTCGTTCAATTGTTTCCCATGAATGATAAAGCTCAACATGAGTATTGACAGTGTCTAAAATGGTGTTAAACAGATTCAAAGCAATGTTGGTCTGATCTTGAAGATCGGGCTCAATATCAGGTTGCCTTGTAACAGGTACAGTCATTAAAAAATAAAACAGTCAACGAATCAATATCAGAAAAAATAGATGTATCATTGAAAATCGAGTATAAAAATTAACCAGAGAGATATTGAAGATCTCCCTAGTATGTTCGCCAAATAAATCTTGAGGAAACTATATGAACTGATCTTACTCAAGCATTTTCATATTCTGCTTGACTAAAACAAAATAGATGGGAATGTCACCCTATGTTTATAGCCATCAAAAATAATATCCTAACTCACAATTATTGATTGCAAGTGCTTAGGCTAGTCTTTTTATAAATAAAAGCTTGCTGGAAAATTCATTATTTATATGATTTTTTGAATATAACAGTTTTTGAAATAAATGTAGAGACAGAAACAAAGACACCAAGATGATAATCGAGACAGATGAGACATAAATAAATCTTTTATTTCATTCCAATTCACCAAAGTGTCATTCTATTTACAAAAATTTGTGAAGAAATTATGGACCAAAGTCAAACTTAGACATCCTCGATGGAACATACAAAAGGACCTCTGACAGAAAATCAAAAACTGAACTCTAAAAGTTGGATCAACTTGCCACATATTGTTGTCCACTCAACTCTGCACAATAGCCCTTGTCATTCATGAAAACTAATTCACAAACAAACAAGTCTACAAAGACTATCAAAGATAGATCAACACCTCTGGAAAAAAAAAAAGTGTCTGAATGATGTAATTCAGCCCTGAATCTTGTTGTCTACAATATGACCCTACTATCATAAAAAAGAATTAGGCTTGTGATAAATTAATGAATTAATGAAAACTAAACTATCTCAACATATACTCAAAGAGAAAACCTTAGTATGCTTCTCCTTCTATCCTCCACATGTTCCTCCCTTCCCTTTTTCCTTTAAGCAAATTAGAATTGGTTGAAGTAATTGAACCACTTCATTAGTTAAGTTAACTAAAACTCAACCAACTTTTTAGTTAGGAGGGAAAGTAATAATCATAATAAGGGTTTTAAATAAATAATAACTAGTAGGTGGGACCCATTGTGACTCCCTTTAGCTCTCAACAATCATAACATAACTAGTTAGTTAAGCCAAAACACCCCTCCTTGTTACTCCCATCATCACATTCATATTTGACAATTTATCTCGATGATATTTGCAATTATTTCCAAAATATATTACCAACATATCCAAAAAGCATGCTATATGAAAATCTAAAGTCAAATGTCATCAACAATAAATAAATAAAACTTAAAATCCATATTTTCCAATCTGTGAGGCAATCCTACCCTTGTTGTTGCTATCATATTTTAATCCTTCTGATCCTTACTTAGGCTATGTGGAGTCTTAAGTCTCACCTCACTAATCATATGAGAGAAATCACCCCTCCAATGCATGCGGGAGGACACAAATTTATCAGAATTATTTGAAGGTGTAGAAGGGGTAGTAGTGGATTTCCCTTTGACAAGCGCATAGTGGGCCTCGGTTTTCATCCCTTCATTTGAATAGCTCATTCCTATATGCATAATTGGTTAGCAAAAAGTTCCCTTAACAACCATACATGAAAACTCTTTCAAAATATGAAATAGACTTTGGCTCAACAACATATCAGACTCATGCAATCCAATCCATACAAATTATTTAACGGTTGTCAATGAGCAGGCGGGTGAAAAAAAGGTCTTGGGATATGCGAGGGGTTTGTATTGAGTGAAACATGATAAAATGAGGGGGGAAAGAAACATGGTTACTGCTCAAAGACAATAAACAATCAATTGTAATACAAACCAAATAAAATATTACCTTGATCCAACCAACAACTGCGATTTCAAACGGCTTCAATACAGAATCCTTATTAAATGTGATTAAATTTTAAGAACATGGAGTGAAAAATGAATGTGGGAAGGCGATGGGGTTGTAATTAGTGAAAATAGAGAAAATGGTAGGGAGAAGAGCAGATATTTTTCATAAAATTAATTAAGTAATCCATAACCATTCTATATCAAACGCCAAAGATCCAACACCAACCAATAATTACTAAGCTCATTAAACAACCACTGTGTATTGTTGGATTACTAAGAGGGGGGGTGAATCAATAATAGCGTAATTATTATCCTTTTTCTCCAAATAATCTAAGTGTTATATAAAAGTAGAGTTATTATCCAATAATGAGCAATAAGAAATGAACAATCACTACACCAGTGTTTTACGTGGAAAACCAAATCAGGAGAAAACCACGGAATCCTTTATCTTATATGTCTTGAAGAATTACATTAATTGGAAGCACCAACTTCCATTGTTTTCCAGCTACAATTGGAAGGAGTCTCCAACCCCCTAGTTTCTTAGGCTACAACTTGAGGAAATCTCCAACTCCCCAATTCTTTGGCTACAACCAGAAGGAGGCTACAACCCCCTGTGTTCTCCAGCTACAACTACCTGCACTTACCCCGTCCAACCATCCTAAAGTAGAATTAGAATGATGGAACCACTATCACACTATCACTATGAAATATACTATTGTAAACATGTACCAATAAACCTGAACCATGCATCAACCTGTACCTCAACTTGTAATCAACCTGTACCATAAACAAGTGCATCAACCATGCACCAACCTGTACCAAACAATATGTAATAAACCTGTACCATAAAAAAGTGCAACCAACCATGTACCAATCATGTGTCAAGTACTCATCATCTATGACTCATCAATATGTACCAACATCATCAACTATACACCTCATGTATGTGCCAACTCATCGACTACTTGTCTCAACCATGTACCCAACTTGTACCTCAACAAAAATCCATCGTCAATTTCATCATCCAAATATCATTTATAAATATGTAATAGACTTGGTGTATATGATCCCATACCTGCAAACCTTCCTTAACTTTAACAATAAGAGACTAGAATTTGCATCAAACGTTTCTTTAGTCTCACAAGACTAGTTTTGGATTAGTCAAAAACCCTAACTTGAAATAATCATAACTTTGTAACTATAATGAATAAATATCTAAAACTGGTACACAATGTTCTTAAGTGTGTTTTATGCAATTCCTCCAGGTGTCACTACTTGGAACCTCTCAGAAAAGGATTTATGGAGAAAATGGCACACCTTGCTTAATTCTGGATTATTCTAGAGAGCGACCTTGTAGAGTGTGCCCCACACAGAATATTTGTTGAATTGATATGAAACTGTTAAAACAAATACTACATACTGTACTCTAACCAATACATGTTGTCTTACTAAATTTGGATCTTTTATGAAGAAGTTAGGACATTTTTACCCGAAACACCTGTTTTTGACTAGTTTCAGGACTAGCCACAGACCCTATTTTCCACGGAGTGTAAATCAAAAAATACAATGACCCACAAGATGATTTTTTTACCACAACTACTTGGATATGTTTCCTTAATTGAATATAAATTTCACGATCTAAATCATTCTAGAAAAAAAATTATTGCGAAAATGGTGAGATGACCTGAAAAAAACATACCTTAGAAAGCATCATCAAAAGAATTTATCCTTCCTTGAATTTTGTCCTTCTTTTATTCACTTTCCTCATAAATTAGGCTTAGATATCATTTGGTTACCCCAGACACCTATAGGCATTCAATATTCTCAAGTGAGTCTTAAATTAGAGAGCCTTGCCTCTTATTTATACTCTCCAAGTAGCTTCCTTAAAAACATCTTCTAGGTCACTTTTCCCACTTTCTTTATTTTAGGGTTAACCCACTTCTAATTTCTCCATTAAATTTATTATTAAATTAATTTATTTTTTATTCACTTTGAATTATAGTACACTTATCACTTCACTTTATTATTTACCTTTTAAAATCTCTTAAACCACTTTGACTACTTTGACCTTTTGGGGCTTCTAGATGACATATGAGGGTCCTCCAACTTCGTAAGGCCATAACTATCAAACCGTGAGGAGTTATGTGACGTTCCACATACCACCATAAATGGAATGACATGTAATATCCATATAGAATAGTATTACCTGAAAATATATCAAAACGCATACCATTATCCATCAAACAAACTTGGGTCCATTACCCAAGCCCGAGTTCTCCAACTTCTCATGGACATAACTCTCTAACCGTGAGGAGTTATGTGACGTTCCACTACCACCGGAAATGGAATGACAAGTACTATCCATCAAGGATAGTTTCACTGAAAAATTCATTGGCATTCATCTCATTATTCCACAAATAAGAATGGGTTCTCTAACCATACTTCTAGGATAACTCAATCCGTAAAGTGTCTTCTCGTGAGGGATTTCACCATAAGGGGACCACTTTGGAGTTCATCCATTTCTACTTATTATCAACCATGACAAGACGATAACAAGTCATCTTTACATCAAACAATCTTGGGTCCATTACCCAACCTTTGTGCTATGGGGCTTTCTTCAAGGGTTGACATGAATGACAACCAACCTTAATCAACAATCTCCCCCTTTGGCATTGATGGAAAAACTCTAATGCAATACTGAAATCATATCACTCATGCTCCCCCTAGAACCATGCCTCTATCCTCTGCATATGATAAATCTCTCCCCCTTTGTCATCAATGGAAAAGGTATATTTCCATATGGGGTTGCTCCCCTTGACTAAATTGTCCTCTTATGGTTCTTCCTCGGGTAAATATAAGACATATAAGATAAGCATTAAAAAAGCATTCATTTTGGAGTAGAAATAACTTCAATTCTCTGGCGAAGATATTCAAAGGATTCTTGTGGAAGTGGTTTTGTGAATATGTCTGCCACTTGTTCTTTTGTGCCCACATACTCAACTCTAATGTTCTTTTCTACAACCTTCTCCCGTAGAAAGTGATCATTTATTGGAATGTTCTTCATCTTGGAGTGCATCACCAGGTTCTTCGAGATACTAATGGCACTTGTATTATCACAATAGATTGGAATGGGATCATAATACTCAACCTGTATATCTGTTAGAGTTTGCTTCATCCAAAGAACCTGTGTACAACATGATGCTGCAATATACTCTGCCTCAGTTGTAGATAAATATATTGATGATCATTTCTTTCTTAGCCATGATACTAAACACTCATCCAAGTAGAACGTTGCTCCACTTGTGCTTCGTCGACCATCAATACAACCTGCCCAATCTACATATGTGTAGGCAATAAGTGATAGATCCTTTCCTTTTGGATACCATAATCCAAAATATTTTGTTCCTTTGAGATATCTGAAAATCCTCTTCATTGTTGACACATGTGACTCCTTTGGTCCTTCTAGAAATCTTGCCACTTGTCTAACTGCCTGCATTGTTGGGTATGTGTTATATTCTTTGCATGTGTGTGTGTGGGTGCGTCAAATATGAAAACTACATCTGACGATCCCTCGTACTAGTGGCCCATATGTGTCGTGTGTGCCGGACACTTTCCTAGGGGGGTCCCAGGGGGGGGAAGTATGCCCCCCCTGGTTACACTCAACATTTGGGGCAGCGCCCCAAAATTTGTTTTTTGGTGATTTTTGTTATTTTTAGCAGATTTTGCTAATTTTAGCGGTTTTGTAAATTAATCCCGGATTAAGAGATTAGGGTTTTGGTATCTATGGAATACCTAAAAAAATTGTATATATATTGTATAGTGAATGGTGAAATTCGACATAATGAATATAAGAAAGGTTTTCCCGGTTGAGGGTTTCCGGTATAAATCTTTGTGTACTATGTGAATGAGACATTGATTAAATTTTGTTTTTCTTATGAATCTATATGCATTGATTTACTTCACAGGTTTAAAACTTACATGTGGTATCAGAGCTCATTTTTGGCTTCAGAGGGATGCCTTTATTGTTGAGAGTTTGGCTCGGTCTTGATAGATCAAGTTTATCTTGGGTCTGTGATAAAATTGGGTTTAGTGGGAGCTTTTGCAATGGAGATTTGAGTATAGAAAGAGGAATGGCGAGCTCATATAGAATCGAGATAGAGAAGTTCAACAGTAAAAACTTTGATCTATGGAAGCTCAAGATGGAGGACCTTCTTGTAGATAAAGAACAATGGATCATTGTGGATCCTGGTACACAACCTACTAGTACATCGTCCACTAGCACACAAGCTACTGGTACACAGCCTACTAGTACACAAACTACTAGTACACCAGCTACTGGTATGTCAAAGGAAGATTGGGAGAATTTGGACAGAAGAGAAAGGAGTACTATTTGACTCTGTCTGGAAAATTTGGTTTTGTTGAATGTCTCGGGAGAATCTATAGCCAAGGAACTATGGGATAAGTTGGGGAATTTGTATCAATCAAAGTCCCTAGTGAAAAATTTGTTTCTTCAAAAGAAGTTGTATCATCTTAGGATGGAAGATGGATATTCTATGACAGAACATCTAAATGCCTTTAATACTCTGGTAAGTCAACTTGGCTCTGTCAATATTATGATTACAGAGGAAGATAAGTGTATTACTTTGTTATATTCTTTGCCAGACTCTTGGGATAATCTGGTTGTAGAATTAGGTAGTACCACTCAATCTACATTGAAGTATGAGGATGTAGTTGCATCCTTGTTATCTGAAGAAATGAGGCGAAAAAGAATGGATGGTCACAACACAGATGCTTTATTTATAAGAGGGCGTACTCAAGACAGGAACCCTGGTAAGCCTTCTGGGTGGAGATCTAAATCTACAGGTAGATCTAAGTCTCTAGGAAAATCTTTGAGGAAATGATGGAAATGTGGTAAAACAAGGCATTATAAAAAAGATTGCAAGTATAAGAAGGTTGAAAAATAAAAGGGATCTGATAGTACCTCTTCCACAGAGGTGAAAACCTCCACTCAAGAAGGAGGTGGTGTTTACCTAGCATCTACAAGTACACATGCAGACTGTGATGTATGGTTGAGTGACTTAGGTGCGTCATACCATATGACTCTTCATAGGGAGTGGTTCTCTGAATATGAAAAATATGATGGTGGTGATGTATTCCTAGGAGATGACTCGACAAAAAAAATCTTGGGACGTGGAAGGGTTAAGTTGCTACTAAAAGATGGAAGGATTAGAACTCTCCATGGGGTTCTACACATTCCAAAACTAGCCAGGAGCCTAATGTCTATAAGCAAGATGGATGATGCAGGAGTGGATATTGTATTTGGAAAGATCACTTGCAAGATGGTACAAGGAGCAATGGTGTTGATGAGGAGAGTTCGGTGTGGAACTATGTACAAGTTGCTTGGAAGCACTTATACTAATGGGTGTAACAATTCTATTTTCCTTGACCAGACAAATAAAGAAGACAAGACCAATATCATCCCTAAAAAGAAGACCATGTTGTGGCATCAAAGACTGGGACATATTGGAGAAAAGGGCCTTCGAACACTACACGGTAAAGGTATGGTTGAAGGTATGTCTAATTGCACTCTAGATTTTGATTTCTGATTGCATATATGGTAAACAGAATCAAGTAAGATTCCCATCTGGTGCTACAAGAGCAAAGGGGATCTTAGAGTTGATACACAGTGATGTGTTTGGACCTGTTCCAATTCCATCCCTAGGTAAATCTGTGTATTATGTTTCATTCATAGATGATTTTTCAAGGAACGCGTGGATTTATTTTCTTAGAAAGAAATATGAGGTATTTTATAAATTTAAAGAGTTTAAATCTCTAGTAGAAAATCAGATAGAAAATAAAATAAAGGTATTGAGAATAGATAATGGTGGAGAATTCTGCGGAAATGAATTCGAAGAATTCTGTCAGAAGTGTGGTATAGCAAGGCAGAAGACTACTCCATACACTCCTCAGGAGAATGGAGTTGCAGAAAGGATGAATAGGACACTGATGGGAAAATAAAGGAGCATGCTCAGCGGTGCCAGGTTAGGAAAAGAATTATGGGCAGAGGCAATGGGTACAACATGTTACCTAGTCAATCGATCACCTTCATCAGCATTGGACGATAAAAATCCACATGAGGTATGGTCTGGAAAGAAACCCTCTCTTCAAAATTTTAGAGTGTTTGGTTGTGATGCTTATGTAGTTGTTCCAAAGGAAAATAGGAGTAAGCTGGATAAAAAGGCTGAAAAGAGTATCTTTATTGGTTATAAAGATGGTGTGAAAGGTTATAAACTTTGGAACCCAGAAACCAAGAAGACTGTTTACAGTCGAGATGTTCTGTTCAGAGAGATAAATGATGTGTCCAAACAAGAATTCCTACCAACGCAAGACGAAACTGAGAAAATAGAGCTTGAGTTGGATGATCCAAAATCCGAATCATCTGAAGAAGAGGAAGCAGAAGAAGAAGAAGAAGAAGAAGAAAAAGAAGAAGAACCTCATACCTCAGTATTGAGGAGATCAGTGAGAAATAAAAGGAAACCAAAAAGGTATAGTCGACCTGATTTCCATTCAAATTTTTCTTTATCTATTACTGATGATGATCCCAGAACTGTCAGGAAAGTAGTGAATTCAGAGGATAGTAAACTATGGAATAAGGCCATGGTTGAAGAAATGGATGCCTTGGATAAGAATGAGGCATGGGATATAGTTGAGTTGCCATTTGGAAGAAAATATGTTGGTAGTAAATGGTTGTTTAAGAAGAAGTATAATGCAGAAGGTAAAGTGGAGAAATACAAAGCTCGGTTAGTAGAAAAAGGTTATTCCCAGGTAGAGGGAATTGACTTTGGTGAGATTTTTTCTCCTGCTGCCAAGTTAACATATATTAGATTTATTTTATCTATTGTTGCTTCTTTTGATCTTGAAGTGGAACAAATGGATGTGAAGACAACATTCCTACATGGGGATCTAGAAGAAAAAATCTACATGAAGCAGCCAAAAGGCTTTGTAGTGAAGGAAAAGAAAGAGTTGGTATGTAAGCTAAAGAAGTCATTATATGGTCTGAAGCAATAACCTAGGATGGTGTACCAAAATTTTTACACATACATCCTTGGATTGGGATTTGTAAGAAGCAAGGTTGATCACTGTGTATATTCCAAGCAGGTTGGTAATCACTTCATTTATGTAGTGTTGTATGTTGATGACATGTTGTTGGTAGGAAATAACATGGATGTTATCAAGGAGGTGAAATCCCAGCTATCCTCCAAATTTGACATGAAGGATCTCGGTGTTTCTAAATTCATTCTGGGAATGGAGATTAAAAGAGATCATGCAAACAGGAAACTCTAGTTGAATCAGAGAAAATATGTTGAGACGATATTGCTGAGGTTTAATATGCATGGAAGTAAACCGGTCAAGGTTCCTATTCCTATAGGTGTAAATTTATCTACAGATCAGTGTCTCAAGACATGGGAAGAAGAAGAGGACATGTCACATGTTCTATATGCCAATGTAGTTGGCATTTTGATATATGCAATGATCGGTACTAGATCAGACATTGCACATGCAGTGGGAGTTTTGAGCAGGTATATGTCAAAACCGGGGAAGGAGCATTGGATAGTAGTAAAGAGGGTCTTCAGGTATCTTCGTGGCACTACCAGTTATGTATTGTGCTACCAAGGAAGACCAGGATTGGACAGAGTGGTGGACATACATGGCTTTGTTGATGCAGACTGGGTTGGAGATCTGGATAGCAGAAGATATACAAGTGGGTATGTGTTTAACCTATTTGGAGGAGCAATCAGTTGGATGAGCAAAAGATAAGTTGTAGTGTCACTCTCAACTACAGAAGTTGAATACATGGCAACCACTCATGCAAGCAAGGAAGTAGTATGGTTACAAAGATTGTGTTCAGGTATTGGGTTGGTACAACAAGTAGTGATATTAGATTGTGATAGTCAGAGTGCAATTTTCCTGGCAAAGAACCCAGCTTATCATTCGAAGAAAAATCATATTGATGTTCAGTATAACTTTGTGAGAGACATGATTGAGGAAAATAAGGTGTTGTTGGAAAGGCTGACACTTTGAAGAATGTTGTAGATTCATTGACAAAGTCTGTGAGCACAGAAAAGTCCTCCTGGTGTAGAGTAACAATGGGCATTTCTCCCTTAGATTGTTGACTATATAATTCCCTGGACCCCTAGATGCAAAGAAAACAACAAGTGGGAGAATGTTGGGTATGTGTTATATTCTTTTCATGTGTGTCTGTGGGCACATCAGATATGACAACTGTGTCTGATGATCCCTCATACTAGTGTTATGTTTGTGCTGTGTGCACCGGGTGCTTTCCTAGGGGGGTCCCAGGTGGGGGAAGGTATGCCCCCCTGGTTACACGTAGTGTTCAACAACGGGTGGTAGCCCGGGGCCAACGGGGTTTGGGGCAATGCCTCGAAATTTGTTTTTGGGTGGTTTTTGATATTTTTAGCGAATTTTGCTATTTTTAGCGGTTTTGTAAATTAATCCTGGATTAAGGGATTAGGGTTTTGGTATCTACAAAATACCTAAAAAAAGTGTATATATATTGTATAGTGAAGGGTGAAATTTGACATAATGAATATAAGAAAGGTTTTCCTGGTTGAGGGTTTCCGGTATAAATCTCTATGTACTATGTCAATGAGCAATTGATTAAATTATGTTTTGCTTAAGAATCTATATGCATTTCTTTACTTCACAGGTTTAAAAATTACATGCATTACATATAGTCTGGATGTTGTCACATATAGTAGGCTACCAATCATTGACATGTATTGCCTCTGATATGTAGACTTTGAATCATCATCTTTGCTCAACTTGCAACTAGATTGCATGGGAGTGATAATTGGTTTGCAATCTTCCATTCTGAACCTCTTTAACATTTCTCTGATATACTTGGTTTGAGAAATAAAGATTCATTGGTTTCTTTGACGTATCTGAAGTCCCAAAAATAAGGATAGTTCTCCAAGTAATGACATTTCAAATTCATTCTACATATATTTTACAAATTTCTGGCTTAACTTGTCATCATCACTACCAAAAATAATATCATCAACATAAACTTAAATTAATAAAATATTACCTTCACTTACCTTGATGTAGAGGTTGTTGTCTGCGCTTCCTTTTATGAACCCTGTCTGCTGCAGATACTTATCCAGTATAGAGTGCCATGCTCTAAGAGCCTGTTTTAGACCATACAAGGCCTTCTTTAATTTACACACATAATTTGTATTCTCTGACAATTGAAATCCTTCTGGTTGTTCAATGTAGACTTCTTCTTCAAGTTCCCCATTCAGAAAATTTGATTTTATGTCCATCTAATATACTTTAACATTTTTGGAGCATGCATAGGCTAAAAGCAATTGGATTGCTTCCATTCTGGCAACTGGGTCAAATGTCTCTTCAAAGTTGATTCCTTCAATCTGTGCATATCCTTTACATACCAATATAGCTTTGTTCCTTGTAAATTGTCCATCTTCATTTAATTTATTCTTGAAAACCCATTTTGTGCCGATCACATTCTTATTCTTTGGTCTTGGAACCAAATCCCAAGTGTCAGTTTTCTCTATTTAATCCAATTCTTCATTCATGGCCTTATTCCAAAATTCATCCTTGTTGGCTTCTTCAAAATAGTTTGGTTCAATTGTATATAAGAATTTTAGGTGTGTTTGTCCTGGTGAACAGATTTTTCTTCTAGTCTCAACTCTTGCATCTTTGTTTCCAATAATCCGATCTTAAGGATGATTCTTCTATACTCATTTGCTAGGTGTCTTTGGAGATACTTGTTGAACTTTCACTTTTGTTTATATCGGATTCTCTTCATTTTCCTCTTCTACTTCATCGTCTTCTTCTTCTTCATCGAAAAGTTGTTCCATTGATTTATTTTCTTCTTCCTTTGATTCTGGTCTGCTTGTTTCATCAATTGTTACGTTGATTCTTTCCACAACTTTGTTCAATCTTATATTGTAACATGTGTATGATTTCCTTGTACTTGAGTAACCAAAAAGTACTCCTTTTTCCACACGAGAGTCAAACTTTCCCATGCTGCCATATTCTCTTTTGATGTAGCATTTGCTTCCAAAAACTCTGAAGTGCTTCACATTTCTTGGTCTTCCTTTCCATAGCTCGTAGGGAGTTTTATCAGTGTTGTTTCTGAACATTACTTTGTTTTGAATGTGAACTGTTCTATGCATTGTCTGTGTCCAAATTTGTCAATTTGGAATCCATTAGCATTGTTCGAGCCATTTCTTGTACTGTCATGTTCTTTCTTTCAACAACTCCATTCTGTTGAGGTGTCCTAGCAACGAAGAATTTTCTTTTTATTCCATGACTATTGAAATAGTCCATAAATTTCTTTGAAGTGAACACTCCTCCATTATCAGATCTCAAGCATTTGATTCTTTAATCCATCTCATTTTCAACCATTTCCTTGTAGATCTTGAAGTTTTCAAAAGATTCTAAAGTTTTCAACCATTTCCTTGTAGATTCTTTAATCCATCTCATTTTCAACATAAATTATCTCTCACCTTTTAATTCCTTTGTTGTAGTTGGTACAACTAGATCAGTATGCATAATTTTTAGTGGTCTTGTTGTTGAATATTCCTTTGATTTGAACTTGGTCTTTGTTTTCTTTCCTTGTTGACAATGTTTGCATAAAGTGTTGGTTTGTTTCGTAATCTGGGGCATTTCTATGACTACTTCTCTTTTGCTGACTTTGACAAGGTTATCAAAATGCATGTGATCCATTCCTATGTGCCATAGCCAACTTTCAGCTTCCTTTCCTAGACAACACTTTTCATTTCCAATTTCACTTAACACATATATGTTCTTTGAAGTTCTTGCAGTTGTACCGACCAATTTTCATGAACCTTCTCTTCTTATCTCACACTTTTGTAAATCGAAGGTAACTTTATGACCTTGGTCACACTTAGAATATTATGTTTCATATCTTCTACCAGTAGAACATTTTTTTCCTTTTTATTCTTGTTCCCAATTTGAACTGTTCCTTCTCCAATGATTTTGGCTGAATTATCATTTCTGAAGGAGACTGATCCATTTCCTTCCTTTCGCAATGTAAGAAATTTGTCTCTATCACCTGTCATGTGTTTTGAACACCCACTATCAACATACCAACCATGTTTCTTCTGCTTAGCTTGTAGAGCGACTGTGCATTCTTCATTTCTATACCGATCTTGCTTTCTTATCCATGTCATTTTCTGAGGTTCTTTTCTGTGACTATTGTTATTCTGTTGAGGTTCTTTAGGAGGGACTGTCATTCTGCAAGTTTTGGCCACGTGTCCAAAATTGTTACATTTGTAACATTCCACTTCAGTGCTCAAAGATTCAAACCTGTTGTAACTTCTTCTGTGTGTTTCACTAGGTCTTCTTGAGTAAACCCTTTTTGTATGACTCTCAAAGTTGTTATTGTTCCTATTGTTAGCTCTGCAATTCACAGTTTTATGTCCAAAATTATTACATGCATAACATAAACCAAAAAATATATTTTGATACCTGGGAGTTGAATATCTATTGAAAGAAGGTGCTCTTATGAATCCTTCTTCTTCTTGAGGACTATCTATCTGTTGTTGATTCTGAAATCTAAATATTCTCAGTGGAGGAGTGTCCCTGTAATCTTCCTTGTACATATTCATATCCCCTTTGATTGTTTCTTCATAGCTTTTTGCATTTGTTTCTTGCTTTGTTGTTTTGGAGCTTGATCCCTTTTCTATCTGATTGTATCCAAGTCAAAACTTGTCAAGATGAGATTTTTTACTATTGATAATGTCATCAAGAACTTTTGAGCTATTCTGCATATTTTTCTTTTGAATATTATTTCTTAGTGTGCCAATCTCTTCTTCCAAGTTTCCAATGATCTTACCTTTTTCTTCTAGTTGTTATTTGAGTGTTTCTTCAATTCTTTTATCTTCTTCTATTTGAACCTTCAATCTTGTGATCATTTGTTCTAGTTATCGAGTGCCCTTTTTCTTGTCTATTTTTTCTTGTAGTTTCTTGTTTTTCTTTTTTTCTCTTCTGATAACTTCTATGGCACACATTAATTCTTCTCGATAGTCAACTTCTGCCTCTTCAATTTTGTCTTTGACTTCTTCATATAATTCTTCGGCTTATTCATAATCTTCTTTGGAGTCTTCTTTGTCAGAATCTTTTACTGCCATGAATAGAACTCTTCATGTCTCACTGTCACTGATTTCATCTTCATCTGATGATGAGATGTCTTCTTTGATGCATAAGTTTTTCTTGAGATATTTCTTTGTAGTTCTTTTGATTTTATATGTGTGTTTTCCTTTTGAGTAACCTTCATCATTTGTCTTTTTCTTATGAGGACATTTGTTAGCAAAATGACCAATACCATCACAATTAAAAATAAATAAAGGAAGATTACCTCTATACCTACCATTGGTTCCCTTGTTCAGTCTTTTGATGAAGTTGGCCACTTCTTCATCATCTTCCGAGACGTCGTTGTTGTTGCTATATTCTTCTTGTTCATTTTTCTTTTTCTTTGATATGTTGGATTCCTTGAAGGCTGCTTCTTTTACATATGGATTTTCATGTTCAATTCTCATTTCATATGCTATGAAGATTCCATGCAGTTCATCCATGTTTGTTGAGTTCAGATCCGATCTTTCTTCTAGTGCTGATATCTTAGGGTTGAATCTCATTGGAAGAGATTTTAGTACCTTTTGAACAATTATAGATTCTTCGATTTCTTCTCCCAATCCTATGATTGCATTCACCATTTTGTCAACTCTTAAGAAGTAGGCTGAAATATTCTCATCTTCCTTCATTTTTAGTTGTTCGAATTGACCTCTGTAAGTTTGAAGTTTTGTTGCTTTGACTTTTGTATCTCCTTCATAAATATTTCGAAGCTTTTCCCAAATCTCTTTGGCAGATTTACAATGTGCATCTTTCGTGAATATTGTTTCACTGAGACCATTCAAAAGTGCATTTGTAGCTTTGGAATTATCGTGACAAAGTTTCATTGTTTTGTCATTTGTTGGTGGAACTGTTGGTACTATGTATCCATCTACAATTGATTGCCAAATTTCAAACCCATGTGCTTGTATATATATCTTCATCCTTATGCTCCAAAAAGCATACTTATGTCCATAAAAGTGTGGTATTCCATTTTTATATGAGTTGGTACTCTCCATGATCTACCTTTCAGTGGTTAAATTGATTTCTGAAGGAACCTACTCTGAAACCAATTGTTGGATTACTGAGAGGGGGGGTGAATCACTAATAACGTAATTATAATCATTTTTCTCCAAATAATCCAAGTGTTATATCAATGTAGAATTTGTTGGAAGATTGGTTGTTGTCATTGATGTCAACCCTAGTCATAGGTTTTGGACCGCAATATTGATGAAGGTATTTGGACATGAAGGGAAATGCACATGCAGATACAACACCCATGGATGGATAGTATACATCATGTCATTTACATTGGTATGTGGCACGTCACGTGGATCCTCATGGTTGAGGAGAAATGAATTTTTGAAGATGACAAAGTGAGTTGAATAAGGAAGTACATGTATGCCCTGAAGATAATTAAAGAACATAATTACAAAATAAGAAAGTGTCAAGTCGGCCCTAATGTTAAAAGGAAGTGACATAAATGGTATAAATAAATATCATTATACATTTATTTGATACACAAGTCTAATTTCAGAGGAAATCCGAAGTAAAGAAGGTTGGATTTCAAGGGAGGATGAAGTCTTTTGGTGATGTGTTATAAGGTATGTTATTTTCAAGTCATCTTACCATTTTTTCTATAACGTTTTTTTCTAGAATGATTCAGATGGTGAAATTTCTATGGTATTGAGAAGACATATCAAGGTACCTGGGGTAAAATTTTCATCTCTTTATTCTCTATAATTATGGAGATACACTCTGTGGAAGATAGGGTTTTTGACCAGTCCTGAAGCTAGTCAATAAACATGTGTTTTGGGTAAAAAAGTGATAACTTATTCATAGATAATTCAAATCAAGTGGGACAAATTGCATTGGAAATAGTACGGAATTTAGTTTCTTTTGTACGAGTTTTAGAATCTTATGTTAAATATTGAGTATGGGGTATTCTGTACAAGTTCATTCTCTTGAATAAACTAGAATTGGACAAGGTCTACAATTCTCTCTATAACTTCTTTTTGGGGAGGATTCAAGGAGTGAAAGTTGGAGAATTTTCAGAAAATACATTGAATAATATTATCTACAGGATCAGAGTATTCCAAGAATTGAAGAATTTCATAAATTGAAGAAGTCTCAGTAAGCATTATCAGGTTCTATGTGATGGTTGGTTGATGGTGATGATTTAATGTAAAGTTTTATTATCTCTCATATATTCTTTGGTGGAAGGAACAGGCAAGGATGATTGTATCTTCCTCTTGGAGGTTTATCCCTCCCTTTACATTTGGAAATGGTAGCTACCTTTGGAAGTCATTACTTCCCTTGAACATTAACTATTGATTATTTCTCATATATTGTGCATGGTCTATTGTGGTGTATTGGTGTAATTCTTATACTATTATTCATTGATCATTGGATATAATTGAATGTTTTAAGTATAAGTTGAAAAAAAAAATTAAATTGTACTTGATACTGATTCACCCCCCTCTCAGTATTAACAATTGGTATCAGAGCAGGTTTCCTTCATAACAGTTTAACCACTGGAAGGAAAATCCTGAGCAGAGATGGATGACCATGAGCACATTTCAAATGGGATTCAAAAATTTGATGGAAGAAATTATGAATACTAGAGTGATAGAATTAAAAATTACCTAACGGATTTGGGAGTAGACATTTGGTATTCAGTTGTAAATGGCTATGTAATCCCAAATAATGCTCCAACCTATCCAAATGAAAAGAAGCTTATGAGTTGTAATTCAAAATCCAGACATGTTATTCTAGGATCATTGACACCAACCATTTCTAGCAAAGTTATGGGTTGCAACACTGCTAAAGAGGCATGGGACAAACTCAAGAGTATCTACAAAGGTGATCCAAAAGTTAAGCAGGTCAAGCTTCAACGACATAGAGCAAAATTTGAAAATTTGAAGATGAATGAAAAGGAATATGTTGCAACTTATCTTCTTAGAGTTGATGAAGTTTTTAATGTTATTAGAAGATTAGGTGAAGAGCTCGATGAATCGTTGGTTGTACAAAAATTGTTAAGATCACTTCTCTTGAAGTATGATGATAATGTATCCACCATTGAAGAAACTAGGGACTTGACCGAAATGAAAATGGATGAAATACATGGGTCTCTTATAGCATATGAAATGAGAACAGGTACAGAAAGTGACCAGCCAAACAATGAAGCAACCTTTAAATCCATAAAAAAGACAAAAGACAAGGATAATGACCTTGATGAAGAAATAACAAATTTTGTAATAAGGTTTCAGAAGGGAAGTGGAAGATACAAAGGTAAGTCTCATCTCAAATGCTTTAACTATGGTACAATAGGACATATTGTTGAAAACTGCTACTATAAAAAAGAAGTCTCAACAATAAAAAGAGCTTCTACTCCAAGGATAATGGCATCTCCTGAGATGAGAGTGATGAAGAAGATAATGATGGAGGATAAGTCCTCTTCATAATCCAAGAAACCCGAGATGATGATCACAAGAATTCTAAAGAATAAAAAATCATATGTGAAGAAGATTCAGACGAAGAAACCAACCTTGATTCCTTTTGGGGATACAAAGACAATGCGGAGAGTGAACAAGAAGATGAGAATATTGAAAAGTTGAAGCATGTTGAAAATGAAAATAGCAAGCTTAGAAACACAAACATAATACTAAAAGGTGAATTGAGTAGTTGTGAAGAAGAGAATTACAAGCTTGAAAAGACCATTAATAGCTTGAAGGAACAATTAGAAGATTATGAGAAATTGAAAGAAGAATTGGATCACACAAAAGAGGAGCTACTATAGACAATAGAAAAGTTGAAGAAGTTTGAAAACACACACTGAAAAATTAGATGAGATCCTTAGCAATCAAAGATCTCCAAATGACAAGACAAGACTATGATACAATGACAGTTTGAAGACAACAAAATAGGAGAAGGAAGATAAAAATGATGAAACCAACACTCCAGAACAAGTTGAACAACAAGATAGAAGAATAGAATTCAGAAGGAATGATACATCAAGAAGATCCTCTCCCATCAGGTATGAAAGAAATCATTATGAAGGAAACTACAGAAGAATAGATCGTGAACCCAAATGGACCACACCACAAATAAGATCACTTGCTCCCAGGTATCAAAATTTATTTCTTGGACATTGTTATACTTGTGGAAATTTTGGACACAAGGCAATCAATTGTAGAATCAATGAAAGGAATAACTATGCAAGCTACATGAATGCTGAAAATGGTAGATATGGAAATGTTCGTAGACCTATCAATAGAAATTATAATCCAATTGACCCATTAATGGATCAAAATATTGTATGTTACAAGTGCAATAATCCTAGTCATAAATCACGAGATTGCAAAGAGATGAAGGAACATAATCATATGCCAAATGTCTGTATACCAACTAGAACATGGAAAAGGAATGAAATTCCACAAAATAAAAACTTTCAAATAACATTGGTCGCTAAATAATGCAAAGAAGAAGATGAATGGTTCATAGACAGTGGGTGTTCATCTTATATGACCGGAGATCAAAGCAAATTTATCATCTTGAAGAAAAAGGGTGGAAATGGTACATTTGGAGATGACTCATCTACTAATATACTTGGAAAAGGAATTGTAACGCTTGGAAGTGAAAATGTAAAAGCAAGAAAAGTTCTATTGGTTGAAGATATGAATCATAATCTCCTCAGTGTCAACAAAATATGTGATCAAGGATACACTCTTACATTGACTCCTAAAAATGTAAAATTAGAGAAAATAACTCAGGAAGATTGGTTGCAACTGCAACAAGAATACCGAACAACATATACATCCTAGACATGAATAAGAGAGAGAGTATAGAAGTCACAGAAAAGGATTCCAAGGAAGAAAAAGTTCGAAAGACCAAAAATAAGGATGAAGTATTATTGAGTGCCACATGTCTAGGGGGAGCAGCCCCAAAGAAGAGAGTTACCTTTTGCCATTAAAATCAGGGGGAGAAGACCTACCCTTTTCCATCGATCTCAAAGGGGGAGACAAATTGGGATCATGATGATAGGGGGAGCATGATTGTTTCCATCAATGACAAAGGGGGAGATTGTTGGAAGATCGATTGTTGTCATTGATGTCAACCCTAGTCATGGGTTTTGTACCGCAAGATTGATGAAGGTATTTGGACATGAAGGACAATGCACATGAAGATAAAAATCCCATGGATGGATAATATACATCATGTTGTTTCCGGTGGTATGTGGCACATCATGTGGATCCTCATGGTTGAGGAGAAATGAATTTTTGAAGATGACAAAGTGAATTGAAGAAGTACATGTAGGCCCTGGAGATAATTAAAGAACATAATTACAAAATAAGAAAGTGTCAGGTCGGCCCTAATGCTAAAAGGAAGTGACATAAATGGTATAAATAAATATCATTATACATTCATTTGATACACAAGTCGAATTTTAGAGGAAATCATAAGTAAAGACGGCCAGATTTCAAGGGAGGATAAAGTCTTTTGGTGATGTGTTCTAAGGTATGTTATTTTCAGGTCATCTTACTATTTTTGCTATAACTTTTTTTCTAGAACGATTCAGATGGTGAAATTGCTATGGTATTGAGAAGACATATCAAGGTACCTGGGGCAAAAGTTTCATCACTTTATTCACTATAATTATGGAGATACACTCTGTGGAAAATAGGGTTTTTGACCAGACCTAAAGCTAGTCAATAAACATGTGTTCCGGGGTAAAACATGCATAACTTCTTCATAGAGAATCGAAATTAAGTGGGACAAATTGAATTGGAAAGAGTACGGACCTTAGTTTCATTTGTGTGAGTTTTAGAATCATATGTTAAATATTGAGTGCGTGGAATTTTGTACAAGTTAGGTCTCCTGAATAAACTAGAATTGAACAAGGTCTACCATTCTCTCTATAACTTCTTTTTGGGGAGGATTCAAGGAGTGAAATTTGAAGAAGTTTCAGAGAATACATTGAATAATATTATCTACAAGATCAAATTATTCCAAGAATTGAAGAATTGCAGAAATTGAAGAAGTCTCAGGAAGCATTATCAGGTTTTATGTGATGGTTGGTTAATGGTGATGATTTAATGTAAACTTTTATTATCTCTCATATATTCTTGGGTGGAAGGAAGAGGAAAGGATGGAGAGTTAAAGCCTCTCTTGATATTGGAGGATTGTATCTTCCTCTTGGATTTTTATCCCTCCCTTTACAGTCGGAATATGTAGATACCTTTGGAAGTCATTACTTCCCTTGAACAGTAACTATTGATTATTTATCATATATTGTGCATGGTGTATTGTGGTGCATTGGTGTAACTCTTATACTATTGTTCATTGATCATTGGATATAATTGAATGGTTTAAGTACAAGTTGAAATAGGTTTTTAAATTGTACTTGATATTGATTCACCCCCCTCTCAGTATCAACAAAATAATTATCCAATAATGAGAAATAAGAAATGAACAATCACACGCATACACAGTACACCAATGTTTTACGTGGAAACCCAAATCGGGAGAAAACCATGAAATGCTTTATCTTATGTCTTGAAGAATTACATTAATTGGAAGCACCAACTTACTTTGTTTTCCAGCTGCAACTAGAAGGAGGCTCCAACCCCCTAGTTTCTCAAGATACAACCTGACAGAAGCTCCAACTCCCCAATTCTTTGGCTACAACCCCCTATGTTCTCCAGCTACAACTGGAAGGTGGCTACAACCACCTGTCCTTACCCTGTCCAACCACCCTGAAGTAGAAGTAGAATAATGGAACCACTGTCACACTATCACTGTGAGATATACTAATGTAAAAATGTACCAATAAACTTGAACCATGCATCAACCATACATCAACCTGTACCTCACCCTGTAATCAACCTATACCATAAACAAGTGCATCAACCATGCACCAATTTGTACCAAAAAATCAGTAATAAACCTATACCATAAACAAGTGCAACCAACCATGTACCAAGTATGTACCAATCATGTTTCAAGTATTCATCAACTATGACTCATCAATATGTACCAACATCATCAACTATACACCTCATGTATGTGCCAACGCATCACCTACTTGTCTCAACCATGTACCCAACTTGTAACTCAACTAAAATCCCTCATCAATTTGATCATCCAAATATGATTTGTAACTTTGTAATATACCTGGTGTATATGATCACATACCTGCAAAACTTCCTTAAATTTAACAACAAGAGACTAGAATTTTCATCAAACGTTTCTTTAGTCTCACAAGACTAGTTTTGGATTAGTCAACAACCCTAACTTGAAATAATCATAACTATGTAACTGTAATGAATAAATATTGAAAAATGATACACAATGTTCATCAGTGTGTTTTATGCAATTCCTCCAGGTGTCACTACTTGGAACCTCTCAGACAAGGATTTATGGAAAAAATGGCACACCTTGTTGAATTCTGGATTATTCTAGAGAGCGACCTTGTAGAGCGAGCCCCACACGGAATATTTATTGAATTGATATGAAACTATTACACAGAATACTAAATATTGTACTCTAACCAACACATTTTTTCTTACTGAATTTTAATCTGTTATGAAGAAGTTATAACATTTTTACCCGAAACACATGTTTTTGACTAGTTTCAGGAATATCCACAAACCCTATTTTCCATGGAGTGTAAATCCAAAAATACAACGACCCACAAGATGAATTTTTTACCATAGATACTTGGATATGTTTCCTCAATGGAATAGTAATTTTACAGTCTGAATCATTCTAGAAAAATCATTATTGCGAAAATGGTGAGATGACCTGAAAAAAACATACCTTAGAAAGCATCATCAAAAGAATTTATCATTCCTTGAATTCCGGCCTTCTTTTCTTCACTTTCCTCATAAATTTGTCTTAGATATCCTTTGGTTATCTCATACACCTATAGGTATTAAATATTCTCATGCGTGTCTTAAATGAAAGAGCCTTGCCTCTTATTTATACTCTCCAAGTAGCTTCCTTAAAAACATCTTCTAGGTCACTTTTCCCACTTTCCTTATTTTAGGGTTAACCCACTTCTAATTTCTCCATTAAATTTATTATTGAATTAATTTATTTTGTATTCACTTTGAATTGTAGTACACTCATCACTTCATTTTATTATTTACCTTTTTAAATCTCTTAAACCACTTTGACTACTTTGACCTTTTGGGACTTCTAGATGACATATGAGGGTCTTCCAACTTCGTAAGGCCATAACTCTGAAACCGTCAGGAGTTATGTGACGTTCCACATACCACCAAAAATGGAACGACATGTAATATCCATATAGAATATTATTACCTGAAAATATATCAAAACTCATACCGTTATCCATCAAACAAACTTGGGTCCATTACCCAAACCTCGGTTCTCCAACTTCTCATGGCCATAACTCTCTAACCGTGAGGAGTTATGTGACGTTCCACATACCACCGGAAATGGAATGACAAGAACTATCCATCTAGGATAGTTTAACTAAAATATTCATTGGCGTTCATATCATTATTTCACAAATAAGCATGGGTTCTCTAACCATGCTTCTAGGATAACTCAATCCACAAAGCATCTTCACGTGAGGGCTTTCACCATAAGGCGACCACTTTGGAGTTCATCCATTTATACTTATTATCAACCATGATAAGACAATAAAAATTCATCTTTACATCAAACAATATTGTGTCCATTACCCAACCTTTGTGCTATGGGCCTTTCTTCAAGGTTTGACATCAATGACAACCAACCTTAATCAACACGTATAACTCAATCAATTTTGTGTATTACTTGCTCATTGTTCGCAATCAAATCATTAACACAGTTTCATAAAAAACAAGACAATATACCTTCCACAACAACCTGTAAGACTTATGTTTCTTCCCAATTGTCCCAGTTAATATTTAAACAATTTCTAAATGAACACGCACTCACTTTTTCCAATCTGTTCTATCAAAACATCAACCACTATCCAGAATCATTTCTTCTAATCAAATACAGACACTAAAATCGCACCCAATTTCATTCCTCAAGTACATTTAACAATTAAATCGTAAAGAGACCATATTTTCACAGAATCTGTGTCCATCTCTGAAACAATGCATGATATTCATCAACCATACACAATGGATAGTTAAAACACAATCCTCAATATATCCTAACTTTCCATTTAAACACACAACAATCACCCTTCAACACATACTATGATGTGGAATTCACAGACCATTCGACAAAACGCAAGATCATTTTATGACTGTACAGGTCCAATCACTCTTCATCTAAGCATCCACAATGTTGGTTTATCCATCCAATACAATGATGCAACAATAGTATGCCTGATCTCATACACAAATCGATCAAATTACAAAAAGCATATTTTAAAAACCCGTGACCCTCTTTGATGGAGCAATCAAATAACATTTATAACATATACAGTGGATGACCATTCCATAATTACTACAACTACAATACTCCCATTTGGTGATTTAAAACACATAATAACAACAATCATTTACTTAACTTAACATGTTGTAGGAATGCCACATATACCCACACATCACACATGAAGCATTGTTGTGCATTAATTAATTGTAAACTAATGTTGGGTTAAAAATTCAACCATTACAATGTAAGAGACAATGACTATGCATTCAATCTGATTCTCCAATCAACCAAATTACCATGTTGAGTTATCAATTTGATTGTCATAATAACCAATGAAGTGACTAAATACCAAAACCAACACCATTGTCAACATAATAAACAAAGACGAGCTAGAAATCGAACACTGTCAACCATATACCAACCACTCATAACAACCAACAGTCTACCCAACAGGCCATAACAGCTCCCTCTATCAAAACCCGGGATTGAGAAATCAAGGATTTACTATGTGGACCAACACAGGGAGACTGAAGTTGACTGCCAACATAGGGTTAGAATATTCAAGACCAACAATGCACACATTGGGTATACCCCCAATGACTTCACAGAAAGAGTGACAATTCCCATGATAGGAGAGACTATGAACCAAGGAGCAAGCTTCATTTTGGTCCTGTAACAACCTTTAGAACATGCAGGGTATAACCCTCATTGTTTTCCCAATCAACCAACTAACAATGCTGAGATAAAACAGAGCCGAGAAAAAGCAATATAACCCACTGTGAAACCATCATTAGTATGAACAAATCCATACCCAAGTGAAACAATGCACAGTGGCACAAGGAGTTTCAAACCTAGTGGACCCCATAACAACAAACGACTGGGTATGGTGATAAGAAAGCATGGAGACGACCAGCCATTTGGACCAAATAAAAACACTTCAACCAAGACCAACAAGGATGAAAAATATCCTTCATGGATTCTAACACTCAGAAAGATCAATAACACTTTGACTTCAAACATTATTGCAATGAAAAGCACACCAATGATTCATTCCAGAAAAATATCACACATTTAAACAGTTGTCATACTTAAGGAAATCACAGACCCATACATCCCAAGACAATATCTATTTCATAACCAGAGCAGATTCATGGATGGTGAAAAGACATACCTGTAACCAAAATCACCTTAAAAACGCAAGTTGGCCAAGTGTTTCTTCCTCCGCTTGAAAGTCGGGGCCTAAACATAGCAAAACACAGTTGAACAATAGCAAAACTATGGTGGCAGCCAGTGGAAGGAGTAGGAGCGACGTCCAGTAAATGCATGTCGCCTCCACCCCCATGCATTCAATTCCTTAGTACATGCCATCCAGCCTCCCATTAACTCATTCAATTAAACCATGCATCAGAATTAACATCCATCACTTGTCAAATGCACCACTCACATCATATCTTACCATTCTAACTATACAATAATGCATATCAACCATGTTTCAAATAACCAATAAATTGCATAGTTATTACTTGTTAGCTAGGATTAACAATGATCTTTTTAATTTCAATACATATAGGGTATCATATTAGTATAGTATAGTTCCCTCCTTTTGCACTTTGTTGTATTTATTTTATCTCTTTTCAACTGCTCTTATATATTATTACTAACATGTCTCTTGTGAAGGTGTCACAATAATGAATCCAGGAACAAATAACAATGATGAAAATGGATAACATAGGCCCTCGTAACATGAAATTAGAGCCTAGAGCAACAGAAACAATACATAACATGCCTTATCCATCATTGAATTGTCGCAATTAGAACCAACACATAATGGGCCTTATCCATCACCAATAAAACCAAGATTTCATCAACCATGTAAGTAGTGTCGAACAACAGCATAAACATGAAATAAGAACCATATCTGATCTTCCAACCTACAAGGTGGTCCCATCTACTAGTATTATATATCCTGTTAGCTTATAATAATAGGCTTTAGCAATAATTTGTGGGAAAAAACTTCGTTGTGATTTTAATCGTCAACAGTGGGGAGGTATTGCACTCCCTTCTATCATTGTTGGTGGCTACATATGACACATATTTTTTTATTTTCCTAGATTCAACCCCATGTATGCTATGATACCATGTTGAAATTTCTCCTACTCAACAGTCAGTCGTTAATTCCAAATAAATAACTTATTGAATTAAATCACAGCTGAGTAATCAACTAAACATGCACTAAATTGAAAGCATAAACTAGGAAACCAAATCAATCACACATAAACACCAATATTTTTGGGCATAAACTCATGGAAAAACCTCGAAGGGAAAATCAATGCTGAGAATGATTTTATCATGCTAAAATCATGGCTCCCATAATAGGGATAATGGCCCATTGAGAGAAATACAACTACAGACAAACCTAGCAAAGTATGACCTGTTGTACAAACACAAACTGCACACTTTTCAAGGTGTATGCAACTTTGCTTCAAAAAACCCATGTATGCACATGACTATCTACCCTAAGACCCACATACATGTATGGAAAACCTGTACGAAAACTTCAGTATGAAACTACACTCTCACGTGACTTCCTCTAACTGAAACCCACCTGCATGATCCTTTGTTCTCTCTTATCCTTGACTTGATCTCTAAATTGGAATCCTTCTCCACCTATCCAATATATTGAATCATATTCCTTCGTGACCCAATACTATGTGTCGACTCCCTCAACATGTGTCAAGTTTCAAGTGTTTTCCTTGGTCCTCTTGAATCACAACCCTTCATGATCCAAGAACTCAAGGAAAAGTTTGTCTCTACTCCTGAGTGTGACCTTGGTGAATCCACACTAGCAAAGTTCCTCATTTGATATCTTTGTGAAAAGTGTCATGTCCTTTACCCTAGCCTTGCTTCTATAATAATGATTTATATCCTAACCCTAATCTCCAAAGTGATTGCATGTTGAAATTTCTTCCTACACTCACTTGAGATTTAGAAACATGTTGATTACTTTTAGCACTTTCTTAAAATAGCTCAATTAAGTAATTACATAATTAATTAATAAAATAAATTTACTTCAATAATTCCTTTAATCAAAGTAAATTCAAGAGTAGAAGGTTTTTGATGATTTCCACACATCTAGACACATAGATATGTGCAAAAATACGTGTCTGATGCTACCACTAACATAAATACTCCCTCTTAGTGAGGAAGGTATTCTGCACCACTCCAAGTCTATCTATGAAGAATGAAACTTCCCTTTCTCCAAGGATTTGGTCAAAATATATGCAACCTACTCATCTGTGGAAACATATTGAAGATTCATTTCTCCCTTCTAGATCCCATCTCAAATGAAGTGTTATCTTATGTCAATATGCTTGGACCTGTCATGGAATACTAGATTCTTCAATATTTTGATACAACTCTATTTATCGTAGTATATCATCGTAGGCTCCAACTCCTAATCAAATAATCATGTAATAAACTTGTGAATCCAAATGGATTCACATATAGCCATACTTGTTTTCATATAGTCTACCTCTATTGAACCAAGTGTTATAGAAGTTGCTTCCTGCTGAGCCAAGTAATCATTGTTGATCCCAAGATGAAGAAACACTCTGAGGTGATATTTCTATCTACTAGACTCCCTGCCCAATATGAGTTTGTATATCCATGCAAATCCACTCCATCTCCTCCAAGATACCTAAATCCATACTCCATTGTACCTCTCAATTACTTGATCAAATGTCTTATTGTGATCCAATGCACCTGCCTCAACTCCACCATGAACTAACTCAAGGTGTTCACAGCAAAACAAACATTTGTCGCGTAGTGACCAAATACATCAAGGACCCTATTAGTTTCTTGTATATCCTCGAATCCACCAATTTTGAATATAAAGTTATCATGTTCTTCAAATTGGTAATCATAGGTGTACCTATCATTTTATATTCCTCCATCCTAAATCTCCTCAAGATCTCAAATGCATACTTCTTTGTCCAAGGAAGATATCTCCCAATACTTTCCATACCTCTAACCCCAAGAAATAATGCATCAAGCCAATCTCCTTCATCTAAAAATTACTAGTTAAATCCTCTTTGCACCCTACAATAATATCCTCTACACCTATGAGAAATAAATCATCAACGTACAAAACCAAGATGACTAGATCTGACCCAACAAGTATGAAGTACAAGTTAGGATCCTCCTCACTCTTGGTAAAGCCCATACTTTGCAAGTATCTGTCAATCCTAGAATACCATGTCATGGATGCATGTTTAAGTTCGTAGAAGGATTTCTTAAGCCTACAAACATGAGACTCCCTCCCATGTACCTCAAAGAACTAAGATTTATCTATGTATACTTCTTCCTTGTTGGTTTTTTATATGAGTTATACCTTTAACATGGTTGACCTAGGTTCAAGTCTACTAGGAGTCCAACAAATCCCCTAAAACTATCGGCCCTTCTAGTAACCCAGAAGGAAATGCATTACACAAAGTGCACTGCACAGTCTCACCCCAGATAGTCTTAATGGATGACTGCAATATTCAAGTGCTTGCAGTCTAGGACTGAATGAGGATCTGTGACTTGCATACTATGAATCCTATCTAAATATTAAAGAAATATATTGCCATTCCCATTCATGCATGTAATGAAGTCAAATTCATTAATTCATCCATACATCATTCTATCCTCTATGCATAGATGGTAAAAGAGATACAAACATTTAATCACATAATACAATTTTTACCGTGGTTCACCCCCTCTTGGTCTACGTCCACAAAGATATGGCTCTCTAGCTATTTTATTATGGTAGTTCCAAAGCTACAGTGTCGTGCGCTTTACAACTAATCCTCAATTGGGTCGAGATCTATTATGAGACAGACTAGATCACACCATGCTCCTTAAACTGTGATCTAACCCTCAAGATCTACCCTTTTGACTCTCTACATCTCAAAAACTTACAAAATTGAATCAGACTACAATAGTGTTACAGACTAGCTACTTTCTCCCCCATGAGTAACACTCCATAAATCA
>ML787514.1:789325-875254 GCA_009831015.1 Picea engelmannii | reverse complement strand
TCAACCATTACATTGTATTACAAAAACCCTAACCCTAGTGTCGTTAGGTATTCCATGCATGCGTGCATGCTAATTTTCCTTCCAGTTATCGATCTCCTTTTGCATGCCTTTCTTCCCAAAATAGTTTTTCTTTTTGATTCAGCCTGCTTCTAACAGGCCCCCAACATTGACATGTGGCTCATATCGAGCCACCTAACTCTTATGTACTTCGTGGATCTCTCTTGTGATCGCTTCAAACTTCTCCATGAGATATGTTTCTTGTGTTTGGGCCTGCACGATCCTCTCCTTGAGTGCGTCTAATACCTGCACTGCAATATTGTCACTGAACATCCTTACGCATTCTCCCTGGATTTGTGCCATATATGTTTTGGATTCCTTTGCCTCTTCAATGACCTCCGCTACTTTCTCCTGGAGCAGTTCCATTTGATTCCGACGCTCCTTTTTTTGTGTTTGCACAACTATGAGTTATGCCTATAGTTTCTTCATATCCTATGCTCCTTTGATGCGCTTTTTAATCGGAATTGTCTTTTTCTTCTACTTGAGGTCCTATATAGTTGTAATTATCCTTTCTCCTTCCTGGTCCCACTGCTAGACCTGTGGATCCTCCTCTAGCTTCATCCATATTTTTGTTTCTTTCTCAAATGAGTCAGTCGTCGTGTGGTCTTATCGCTCTATCTCCTTTATCTGCATTGTTCTCTCATGTTTCATTTTCTCCTTCATCTCTTGTGGAGTGGCAGGTGTGAGATACTCTTGGAGGTGCTCGATCTCCTATTGGTATTGATTGATTGTCTGCACAATATAATCAATCTTCTATGTCACCGTGATTTAAGTCGTCTACGTGTTCTTTAGGATTTTCTTTTATGCTATGGCCAATTTATGCTCTGGATAGCATTGTCGAGCGTGCGTGTTCCTTCTCTTTTCGGTGCACTATGCCTCTATCATTATCTTTTGATGTCCTTCACTACATATATATATTTTATTTTTTTTATTTTTTTTGCATGCATTAACTTTCAAGTTGTGGGTGGTTGATTGTCCTTGTACAGCTTCAATCAGATCCCATTGATCATCCCTCTTAGTTCTATGCCTCCTAATTCCTTCAACTATACAACTCCCCCATCTGTGAAATTTTTTACTTTGTATGGTCCTAACCAGTGCATTCTGAGTTTTCTTGGGTGTTGAACGGATTTATTGTCATACATCAACACTAAGTCTCCTTCTATGAAAGTTTTCCTCTTGATATGTCTAACATGCCAAGCTTTGTCCCTTTCTTTCTATACTTCTTGGTGGAATCCTTCTAGAATCATATCTTCCTCCATGATCATTAGTTGATTCAGTCAATCTTGTATTGTGCCTCGTTCTGTCATGTTTGTAATTGTTGTTACGCGCAGACTGGGTACCAAAATTTCTAGTGGCGCCATTGTTTATTGTCCATATACCAATATGAATGGAATTTGTCCTTTCAACTTCTTGCATGTGGTCCTATATGCCCACAATATTTCTGGTATCTTTAGGTCCCAATCATCCCTATTGACATTACAAATCTTCATCAGTGCATTTACAAGACTCTTGTTAAAGGCTTCTACTGTTCCATTTGTTTGTGGATGATATGGTGTACTCTTTTGATGATGGACTTCAAATTCCTAGGTCATATCCTTAACAATATTGTTAATGAAGTGAATTCCTTGGTCACTCATCAAAATCCTTATGAAACCAAATCTAGTGATCACTTGCTTGAACAGGAAGTGTGTTGTTGTCTCTGTGCTGCAATCTTTGATTGGTGTTTCTTTCACCCATCTTGTCAGGTATTTTGTCGCGGTGATGATGTAACTTTCTCATGCCCTCTTTGTTGGTGGGTTAATTGTTCCCAAAAAATCTATTTCCCATTTACCAAATACTTGCAAAGTTATATTTGGTCGTAGGGGCATCTCACCCCTTCTATTTGGTTTACCAAACCTTTGACATACATCACATCTCTGGAAGTACTCTTTTGAGTCTCTGTGAATGGTCAGCCACCATAGTCCTACGTGCAATACCTTCTGTGTGGTATCTTTTCCTGTGTAATATCCTCCTTTTATTCCCTCATGGGCTTCTTCTAAATTCCTTTGTATTTTATGTTCTAGCACACATCTTCTCAAGATGCTATCTGCACCCATTTTGTATAAGAGTCCTACAATCAGCTAATAGTCTGTAGCCCAAACTACTAGGTTTTTCTTCTGTGCAGTGTTATATTCTTGTGGCACCGTCCCTGTACTCAAGTATTGAATGATGTCTGTGAAGTATTCATCGGTGATATGGACTGAAAATAATTGGGCATCCAGAAATTTGTCCTCTAAATTTGTAGGTTCCTCCCCGTTCATGACCCTTGACAGGTGATCAGGTCCTACATTTAGCTTCCCTACCTTGACTATTACTTCAAAATCAAATTCTTGAAATATTAGTAGCCATATGCAAATTATACGCCCCCCCCCCAACATTGTCTTGTTGTCTAGGTATTTGAGCGTTGAATGGTTTGTGAACATCTTGAAATTTTTCCCCAATAAGTAATGTCTGAACTTCTGAAGCGCATAGACCATACCTAGGCCTTCCCTCTCAATAGTGTTGTAGTTTTGCTCCGATTCTAACATTTTTCGGCTAGAAAATGCTATAGGATGATCCAATTCTCCTATTATTGGTTGCACCAGAATATCTCCAAGTGCTATGGTTGATGCATCTACATGTATGTGGAATGTCTTCTCCTAGTCTAGGAATACTAGCATTGGCATGGTTACCATATTTTCTTTCAGCGTATCTATATAGTGTTGACAATCCTCATTCCACTGGAGATTTGTATCTTTCCTTAGCAGTTTCTCCATTGTCACGGTGATCTATGTGTACCCTTTTATAAATTTTCTATAGTATCCTATGTGTCCCAATGTTTCTCTTAGTTGATGGATTTTTTTTTGTGGTGTCAAGTTAATGATTATTGCGATCTTGGAAAGATCTACTAGTAAACCTTGCTTGCATACTATATGGCCCAATAGTATCCCAAAAGGTGTTCTGAAGATGCACTTATTTATGTTTAATGATATATGGCACTTCCTGCATCTTTCTAACATCATCCGCAAGACCGCTACATGGTTTTTCAATGGACCATAGACTATCCAATAGTCCAAGTATACCTCTAAAAACTGTTGGATAAATTCTTTAAATGCAGCTATGACTACTATGGAAAATATTGTTGGTGAATTCTTCAGTCCAAACAACATGACCATGTACTAGTAGGATCCCCATTATGTAGCAAAAGTGGTCTTGTATCTGTCTTCTGGTGCTATCTTGATCCGATGGTATCCTGAAAATCCGTCAATGAATGAATAAACTTCCTGTCCTCCTACATTCTCCAACACCTCATCCGGGAAGGGTGTAGGGAACAAGTCATGTAGGCACGCATCGTTCAACTCCCTCAAGTCGATTCATATTCTTATCCCGCCTTGTTTTTTATCATGAACTACCATTGGGATTATCCATTCCGATTCTTCCATCAATTCTATGATTCCATCTTCAAGCATCCTATCGATCTTAGCTTTGAATTTTTTCTTATATATCAGATTTAGTCTGTATGGTCGTTGTTTGATCGGTCTTGCCTCAGCTATGAGTGGTATCTTCATTTCACCTAGCTTTCGTGCTATGCCTTTCATTTTTTTGAACATTGTGGGGAACAGGTCGTTGTACTCGCGCACTAAGTATGTTATATTTTCCACTGTTTTCTCATCCTAGTAGTCTCCAATGCTCTCAATTTGGGATTCTCAATTGTCCCAATGTTGACTTTCTTCACCTTGATTGGCACAACAATTACTTTTGACTCTATAGGTGGACCCTCCACTTCTCTTTCACCTTCATCTTCCTCAATATGAATATCGTGCAGATCGTCTTCATCTGGTACTTCTTCCTGCACATGGTAGCATGACAACAGTTCTTTCAATGTTTGTTTGTTTCATTGTTTTCCTCTATTATCAACTCAACTTATGTTTCCTTACTGAATACCACCTTTCTTATTTGTTTAAGTGTTGCATCTATGTTGAGGTTCTGATGTTTGAATGAGAAAGTGACTGTAAAGTTTTGTTGTAGTATTGTCCAGCTCAAAGTTCCTTTGTGCAATTCTTGGTCTGTATACCATTTTGTTGGGATTCCCTCTAAGGTGTGTACAAAATGATGAGGCCATTCCTTTGGGGGTGTCATTTTCCACAACGCTCTACACTTCTTCAGGTGTTCCGCTGGTGCCCCCTGTCCATCATAATTTTGTTGCTAGTTTCTTCTTTGTTTTGCACCAAACCTTATGCACAGTAACTGCTTACATTGGTACCAGTCTTTGATTGTCTCCTTGTGTGCGCCCCACCATCTTGTAGGTGTGGCCTTGGGTGCTTATCTAGTGTTAAGAGTCACTAGTTTTATAACACTTCATCTTCATAATGTGTCAAGAATGCTTCTAGATCGTTTACCCCATGGAAACTCTGTGGTTCCCTTATCTTCGTACCTACCCATCTTACTTCACGGTCTATACTTCTGCATCTTCTTGTCGAAACTTCATGTAGCCTCTGTTGTCATTTATCTTAGCCTATATCTAAGTCTGATGCACATGAAGAAATGATCTACCAATTGTGTATCCCATATGTTGTTGGGTTTATGGAATCCTCATCTCGTGCAATTGTTATGTACAACTGCCTAATTTCCTCCAAGCCCAAGCAAGTGGGATCTACGAACCTTTCCCCTTCAGATGGGTATAATGGAACAATGACCCTATATTCTCTTGACTCGAAGGTCATTTTCTATTTATTTAAGTTGATCATGTCCTGGTTATCAAACTCCCAATCCAAGCCGAGAAATGTTTGATAAGGTGTTGTGTCATCCATTATCTCTATTACTTTGAAGTCATATTTAGTGTGCACTCCATCCAGGTCTATTGTTACTCCTTTCAGTCTCCCAATTAGAACTCTGTGTTGGTTTGCTAGTTTCAGTTGAACGGGTGAATATCCTAATGTGGGATCTCCCATACATTGCGATGTCTTCTTGGGTAATACATTGACTTCGGATCCTAGATTCAGTATGATATCTCCCATGTTGAAATCTCCAATGTTGGCATTCATTCTGAACTCCCTACTTTTTCTTCTCCTTGTACATAGGTGATTGATTGTTTTTTGTTCTAACTTTCCTTTTGTCTCTATGCTACATATTTCTAATATATTTTGTAATATTTTGACAGAGGATGGATCATTTAGTAATTTTACACATGATTGTAAAAATCATTTGATTGTACTTACTTGTCCCAGGGGATGCATTTCTTTGGTATGATCCAACGATGGAGGCATCTCATACTCTGGTACTTCCTTACTATGCTACGTGGTTAAGTTTGGCACGATGTTGGGCTTCAAAACTTCTTTTATGTCTTGCTTAAATATTTCCTTCTTGTTCTGCACGTAAAACTACTTCCTCGGTTCATCATTCTTCTTCACCCATTGGTGTTGTATTGGATCTTGTCGTACTATGTCATTTCCTGTTTTAGCTCCTCTATGTGTAACTATGTTGATGTTTCTTCCTTCACCCCTCACTTCTGCTATAATCCATTAAACATTCTAATTGTTCTGATTCTTTTTTTCCAGGATCTTCCCTAATAATGTAGGGCATTCTTCCGTGTCATGATCTGATGCATGACAATACATACAATTCACTGGTGGAAGTGGAAATTATCTTGCACAATGTCCTGGATTTTGACAGTTGTGACATACCACTAGTCCTCTACCTCTTCCAAAGCCTCCTCTTTCTCATCCTCTTCCTTTGTATCCATCTCAATCCCCTTGCGCCGCATTATACTGAGGCACCTGGTTATACTGTGCGATATTGTAGTGGGGTTGCACTGCATTTTACTATGGTTGCGTTGTATTATATGGTTGTTGCGTAGTATTATACTACTGTTATGCAGTGTTGTATGGGGTTGGTACCTGGTTAAAATGAGGTGTGTCTTGTCTGGTCATCATTTCTGCCTGCACCCTATATGCATCTGATGTTCACTCTCTCATCAACTCCATGGTTCTACAGTCTTTGTCATCATGGCCTACTGACTTGCAAAAGTTGCAATATAAGCTCTTTGCGACTGTCTGGTACTTCTGCATCATTGGGTAGTGATATGGATCGTGGCCTTGTTTCTTACAGATTTCTCAACATTGTCCTCCATTCGGTAATGGATTTGGCATTCCTACTGCCATGTACTGTGAAAATGTTGGACATTCAGTCTTATGGTGTCCTTATGTCCTACATCTGGTACACCAAATGAATTCTTGTTTGTCCTTACTTTTTTTCTGGTTTAGCTAGGATGTTAAGTTCTTCATATCCTCCTTCAACTATTCGATGGTTGGATTTGTCTTCTGATATTGGTTTTCTTCTAGTTGAAGGGATTCCTGCAGAGCATCTGCCTAGTCTAAAACTTTTGTTGTCGCAGTGGATATTTTAAGTGTGGTAATAGTGAATTGACAAACAAGTTCCTGTGTTGCATATTTATCATGAGATATTTTATTTTTCCTTTCAGTCACTTGAATCTATGGTCAATCTCCCATACAGATTATCCTGTTTTCTGTCTAATCTCTATCATCTCATTCATGTACTGGTCCTCTGAACTTGGCTTCTGAAACTCATTTATCAACAAATTCTTGTTATCCGCGATCGTTTTGGTTGTCCCTAGTGGATTGTTTGTAGCTAAATTCATATACCAATCGAGTGTGTGATCCCTTAGTGTTATATCTAGTTGTGCAAGTTTAGTGTCCTTGTTAGTGATTTGTTTTGCTTCCCATATATTTTCACAAATAAATAGGTGCTTCTCTGGGTCCTCCGGCGCTTCTCCTTTGAATCCTGGTAACCTAATGGTGAGATCATGTCCTGCCATCCTGAATGATGAACTACTACATCTGTGTGGTGTAGACACTTGACTAGTGCTTCCTAAATTGCTTCCCCCAGTTGTTTTTTCTTGTGTAGATGTACTTCATGTTGTCTTCCTTCTCACGAAATTCAGTTGTCTAAACGGCGGTGTTATTTTTTGTGTGTTAGTCGCACATGGGTTTATGGGTTCCACACTGACATTAATATGGATAGGATTGTTGCCTTCTATTCCTTCTCTTGGACCTCTCATTTTACTCTCATATGTTTCATGTAAGAATTCCTCAATCTTCTCCACATCATGTAGAACCTCTACCTCCTATTCATCACTTGACAAGCCTTCCCTCATGGATACAACTCTCTCTTGGTGTTTACCTTGTATTGGTAGGGTACTCCACTACATGTCTTTCCAGCTGTCGCCATGATCCTCTTAATCTGGTCATAGGCCATCATGATTGGGTCTAAGGCTTCCTCCTTCCCTTTATCCACTTCTCCTTCCATTTCTCCTTTTTCTGTCAGTTCTTCCCCCCTTCCCCCATGCACATAGGGACGTTTAGTTTTATGACTCCACTGTCATTACACCTTTGTTATAGAGAAATATATTAATATAAGTATACAATGATCTAATATACCTTCCTCGAAGCCTGTGTAGAAAATCTTTCTATGCTATGATGTACGACTTCACGGTATCAAATACAAATTCTATTATAAACCCGACTACAATACTATCGAGCCAAAAATCTACTATGTGGGTGAATTTGTTGTTCACTTGCTATAACTGCATAATTTGAACTGAGGTCCACTCTAACTATCGGATCCGATTTGTTGCATGGTTATTCTTCAAACTCAATATCCACTCCTTCAATAAGTGTGGAAAACCACAAAAAACTACTTCATGCAGATCAGTAAACACATACTTCTCAAGATATTTGTGCGGTGTAACTCTAGTGTTTATGTTATCTTGTTGCGCAAACTCTAGCTCCTTTATTTTCAGCTAGCTTTCGGTCTCTACTTTTGTGGGATTCCACAGTCTCAACATCCCCTTCCAGTGGCACATTCTCTCACCTTCTTGTCATCTGATTCAGTATTCTTTTGACACGCCTTCCACAGATCTTACATTCTTTTAACATATTTTCAATAGATCAACCATTCTTTTGACAGATCTTCAACAGATATCCTCCACTCAATCTTATGTTGTTCCAACCGGAAATGGAACCATTTGTTGGTTTTTTATCTGAGTTATACCTTTAACATGATTGACCCAAGTTCAAGTCTACTAGGAGTCCAAAAAAGCCTCTAAAATTATCGACCCTCCTGGTAACCTAGAAGGCAACACAGTATACAGAGTGCACTATGCAGTCTCAACCGAGATAGTATTAATGGGTGACTTCAATACTCAAGTGTTTTCAGTCTAGGAATGAATGGGGATTTGTGACTTTCATATTGTGAATCCTATCTAAATATTAAAGCAACATATTGTCATTCTCGTTCATGCATGTAATGAAGTCAGATTCATTAATTCACCCATACATCATTCTATCCTCTATTCATAGACAGTAAAAGAGATACAAACATTTAATCACATAACATAGGTTTTACCGTGGTTCACCCCCTCCTGGGATATGTCCACAAAGATCTGGCTCTCTAGATATTTTATTATGGTAGTTCCAAAACTACAACGTCACACTCTTTACAACTCATCCTTAATTGGGTCGAGATCTATTATGAGGTGGACTAGATCACACCAGGATCCTCATCCTGTGATCTAACCCTCAAGATCTACCCTTCTGACTCTCTACAAATCAACAAGTTACAAAATTGGATTGGATTACAGTAGTGTTACAGACTAGCTATTCTTCCCCCATGAGTAACACTCCATAAATCAGAACCCCTTCCCCCCTTTCACCTCTCCTAGGTCTATATATATATATATATATATATATATATATATATATATATATATATATATATATATTTACAGCGCATAATCCATTACAGTGTATTACAATAACCCTAACACTAGCGTCGTTAGGTCTTCCATGCATGCACGCCTGCTTCTTTTCCTTCCAGTTGTCGCTCTCCTTTTGCATGCATTTCTTCCCAAAATAGCCTTTCTTTTTTATTTGGCCTGCTTCCAACATTCCTCAATGATCCCATTGAGGAAAGTTGTTTTCACATCCACATGATGTATCCTCCACCTCATAACTATAGAAATAGAAATAACGACTCGAATAGAAGCATACTTGGAAACTAGAGAAAATGTCTCCTCTTAGTCCACTCCCTCTTTTTGGGAGAACCCTCTCGCCACAAACCTTGCTTTGAATTATCGATGCTACCATCTACAACATGCTTGATATTATAGACCACCTGGAACTCACAACTAACTTCCCCTCTGGTATTGGCACTATGTCCCAAACATCATTCCTGGTAATAGAGGTGTAATCCTCTACCATGGAATCCTGCCATACCTGTTGATATGTTGCTTCCTAAAAAATGGAAGGCTCATCATCAATGGTGATACTCATAAAATCCATATAGTTCGGAAACTTCTTTGGAGGTCTTCACTCTCTGACCACACTCCTAGTAACCTCACTGTAACACCCCGGTTTTTAAGCCTCGTATTAAATAATGTATTTTGTTAAGTTATGAAAGGATAGAATGCATAAACAATTGAAAGAAGCCAGTGTGCCTAGGAAATGTAATTTTTTTATCATTATTAATAATAAATACATTATTTTATGCAAGACGGACAAGGACAAAAGAGATAAGGGTCTATGATTCCACAAGAGAGGCGGCTTAAGGAGCTAAGTAATTATTTTGTATTTTATTTACCCTTTTTGGTTAATGGAGAACAATAGTTACATGACCTTCTTGGGAGGAAGGCCAAGTGATTCCTTGATTCCAAGAATTTCATAAACCCATATTTGGTATAGGGTGGGGTTTCTCACTCTCATTCTCATTATTTTTCTTCTATTGGTTGATTCATTCATTCACACATTTTTTCCTCATGCACTCATTCACCAAATTTCTCATTGTTCACACCTTTCGTTGGGATTTCACTCCATTCTTTCTTTCACCCACTCGTCTTTCCTCATTCATGTCTTGGCTTGGGAAAGGAAAATGAAATGTTGAAGAACATCCATGGCATGGTTTTCTATAGATACAGCTAGTGTAATCCAGTCATGAATCAAGACCTGCATTTCTAAGATGCTTTGGTCGGTGCTCAATGTTTCTCACATCTGTGAGTCCTAGGATTCCTAGCATGGAGATGATGGACTAGTTGCATTGGATCCTTAGAAGGAGATGGATATCCTGAGTGATTACATGTCATAGAAAGGGGGGTCCATTCTCTTGGGTTGTGCAACTGAGTAGAAGAGAGTTGGGTAATTGGATTGTTGTGGGTGATGGGAAGCCTATGAGAGATTGAGTGTTGAGTGGTTTGGGAAGCCGAGCAACACTCTGGAACCATCCTTGTGTATTCATAGCCCTAGACCAGGGGTGGCATTGTTGTTGAGACTTAGAAAAAAAGTTTATATGGTTGGGTGGAACGTCCTTGGTGTGTAACCAATTGGTGTCTTTTTTTAGAAAAGATAAGGTCTCTCTATTATGGTTATTTACCTGTGTATCTTTATTTTTGTTGTGCATTTAATTATTTATTAATTACGCATATATAATATGTGTGCTTGTTGGTTATTGTTTTGCATGTTATATGGTTCATTTATTTTATGTTTAGCATGAATCTTGATCAATGCATGTGAATATTTCATGCATTCTTGTTATTTAAAGTTCGATTAGAGGTTGAATTAGTCCATAAGGGGACTTGAAGTTAGCGTGCTCAGACTCTGGGTGGTTGGGTATGTTATAGGTTGGTATCAAAGCTCCAGTTTTCAACATTGAGCCTGGATAGGACATGTAAGTGGAAATTGAAGAAAAAATTTCATAGGGAGTCATTGACGAAATGGCCAAATTTCAAGTTATAGAGTATCCATGAGTGTCAGGAAGGCGCTAAGAGCACACCTTAACTATGTTTGAAAGATCAGGAGGTGTAGTAGTTAGGGAAACCAAAATGGCCATTGATTTGGGGCCATAAATATTTTACCTGGGTTATTAGATCTATTTGAAAAACTCTGAGTCCTTCATAGTCATCAAATCTGGAAAAGGAGCATGACGGTTAAGCATCAAAGTCCTTCAGACTTCGTTGCTCCAACTGTTTTAAGTTCTTTGTCATAAAAGAAGCAAAATCCCTGAAACTCTAGAGTTTGGGAATGAATCTACGTCATAGATCACTAATAGGAGTACCTCACCGTTGGATTTGTCCAAGGAAAGATATGGGTTGTTGGATCAAGCACAGATAAAGAGGTGAAGCACAATGGGGAATATCAGATCCCAAATGTCAAATCTGCGCATGAGAAAGGGTGAACCATAGATCTCATGGAAGTTCAAATTTTCGACACTCCAAGAGAAGTGAGTCCTTAAGCTGCCAGGAATAAAATCTCCCGAAGTCCCGAAATCTAGAGAAAATCAATACCGTCTGTTGTCTAGGATGCATGTCTACAGATTATCAAATATTATAAATTCAGGAGTTTTATTCCTTATGTCACTTGGATAATTTTTCCTCGAAGTTCGAAGTCAATCTGGACCGTTCGTGGTTAGGGAACATGTGTCCATAGATTAGCGATTGTTCAGAAGTTTGGCGTTCAAGAGATTTTTTGTGTTATGCTGAGAATTTCCCTGAAGCCTAAAGTTTCGAAGTTCTAAAGTAGTAAATATATAGAGAGAGGTGGTTTAGGAGATTAGCCAGTTCGGCGTTTGAAATTTTTGTAATGTGATGATGTGAAATCCCTTGAAGTCTGTAGTTTCAAAGTCACTGAGTGTCGGAGTGACATGCTATGATGACATCACCTAGGGTGACATGGACCCACTCTAAGCATACCATGTGTCATCTTGTTTCATTCCTTTCATAGATATTTTGTGCCATTTATACCTTGACATGTGTCACCCGTATAATAGGCCATGTGTCATCTATGTATGTTTTCCACGTATCACCCCCTAATGCATAGTTGTTGGTGAGATTCTGGAATTTAGGAGATTCGCCATTCAGGAATATGGGAGTGTGATGTAGTAAGCACCTCTGAAGTCTGAATCTCTGGAGCACCGAAGTAGTGATGCTCCAAAGAGCCTCTCTGAGGGTTCTCCAGTTCGAAGTTCTAAGGGAATGTTGTGTGGTATAGGCAGAACCTCCGAAGCCCAAATTTTTGAAGCACCGGAGCCCCGAAGCTCTGAAGAAAGGACTGTTCGAAAGATTTCAAGTTTGGCATTCAAGTAAAATGAAGTGTGATGAAGGCGAAACCCCCAAAGTCGAAATTTACGGAGCCCCGAAGTCCCAAAGCTTTGGATAAGTGATTTTAATCTAATTTCATGGTCATAACAATGGTCACATGTGATTGAGAGCTGAAGGAAAAAGGGTTAGTGCCCAAAAAAAAAATTAAGACAAAAAGGGGGCTAGTCGCATAATTTTTTATTTTGAAGAAAGAAAAGCGCTAAGAAGGATTAAGCCTACAGTTTGAAGTCATGGTCACTGGGGGAAGTGGTTTGAAGGAAGCGCCTGTGTAGAATTAAAATTATATATAGGCCAAGGGACAACATGGAAGTGTTATGTGATGTAGACTGATATATATATTCTTCATGAACTGAAAGGACTTGTAGCATCGTTTGGAAAAAAAAAAATTATCATATGCTTAATTCTAACAATTTAAATGCTCACTTGCACATTTTGCAGAATTAAGGGGTGTAAACATATCAGTTTATAATGCATATTCAAGAAATGGAAGAAGGAGAGGGAGCTTCTAGCCATGATAAAGAGGCCAAAGGAAAAAATATTAGATTTGGTAATGCAGAGACAGAATCCAATGGGCACAAGGGTAGAGAGGAGCAAGAAACATTGATAGAAACTATAAGAATCCTAAAAATAGAAGTGAAGAGCTACAAAGAAAACAATAAGAGACTGATGAGAGAACAAATTCATATAAATTCTCGAGTGATGCAGAGCTTAAATAAGTTTCAAAGGAAAACAAAGAATGGCTCAAAACAAGAGGAATAAGGAAGGTATCATGAAAGAAGAGATGATCGTGGAATATTTGGTTATTCAAGAAGTGATAGAATAAACCATAGACATCACTCACCCCCTTACTCAGCAAGAACGTTTTATGCATTTGAATATTCCATAATTAGTCTAGAGGTGTCTCCTGTTAGGCACCAAAGAAGAAGACATGAATTGGACAATTTGCAAGGAGAGTTGAAGAAGCTTAAGCCACCATCCTTTGATGGTGAAAGAGAAATGGAAGATGATGATGAGGCATGGTTGCTTGGACTCATGATATATTTTCAATTGCATAACTATCCATCAAACTTAGAAGACAAAATTTCCACCTACCATTTACATGGGAAAGATGCTATGTGGTGGGACCAGCTAAATCAAGTTGAGCATATTAATGAGAATAGGATCACTTGGAAGCAGTTCAAGAAGTATTTTCAGAAGGAGTACCTCTCAGAGCATTTCTATGACAAGAAAATGCAGGAGTTCTTTGAACTTAGGCTAGGAAGCACAACCATGGAAGAGTGTGAGAAGAATTTCTTGGGGTTGTTAAAGTATGTAGGGTTCATAAATGATGAGAAGGTAAAAATACAAAGGTTGTTTAGTGGACTTACATCCTTTTATAAAGAAAGGATTCGGTATGATGAACCTAAGACTTTGATTGAGACCATCAGGAAGGCAAAGTACCTGTATGAGCAAGGTCAAGGCAGAGAATCCATGCAGAAATCTTGGAAGGATAAGAATAAGGAGAAGTATGATCAAAGGAAAAAGGGATCCAAACCTCCTTTCAATAGAAATGAGCCTAATAAAAATCATCAAGACCAGTATGCTAAGGATGAATCCAAGAGACAAGAATCCTTAGGAAAAATGGGAAGACCACCAATCCAATGTTGGGGATGCAAAGAAGATAACCTATACAAGGATTACCCATGCAGAAAGGACAGAGTGAAGACCGTGCACAACATCCAAGATGATACAATAGTAGAAGACATGAGAAGGATTTGTGCAGCCTTAGATGATCGACAAGCAAAGTACCAATCCAATATGATTGAGGTGGAATGTAAAATAATAAATCATTCTATTGTTATTTTAATTTATTCACAAGAAAGTAATTGTTACATTGATCCTAAAATAGTGGATAGTTTATGTTTGGATAAAATTAAGCTTGGAAAATCAAGTTTGGTTCAGCTAGCCACTGGAACCAAAAAGATAATCCATGATATGGTCAAAGCTTGTTCCATAAGTATTAATGGTGTTAATACTAGTGTTGATATAAATATCATACTAGGTTCTTATGATATTATAATTGGAATGGATCGGTTGAACAAGCATCATGTTGTCCTAGATTATCATAACAATACATTTACATGTCTTGATGAAGAAGGAAAAACACGAAATGTGAAAGGTGTTCCAAGACCCATCTCTATAAGAGATATTCCAGCCTTACAGTTGAAGAGGTGTTTCATTAAAGGATGTCAATTGTATGCAACCCATGTGGAGGATCCAGAAAATATAAAGGGGCCAAGCCTTGAATATTTCTCAGTACTACAAGAATTTGAATATGTATTCCAAGAAATACCATGGTTGCCACCAAAAAGGGAAATAGGTTTCTCTATTGATTTAGTGCTAGGAGCTTCCCCGGTGTCAAAAATGCCTTACAGAATGAGTACACCAGAGTTAAAATAATTACAAATGTAGTTGGAAGAATTGTAGAAGAAAGGATACATATATCCAAGTGTTTCACCTTCCAAAGAACTAGTACTCTTTATCAAAAAAAATGATGTAACTTTGAGGTTGTGTATTGACTTTCGACAATTGAATAAGTCCACTATAAAGAACAAGTATCCTCTACCCAGAATTGATGAACTCTTTCATCAAATAAGAGGAGAAAAGATATTTGCAAATATAGACTTGAGGTTATGGTACCATCAGGTAAGAATCAAAGAATAAGACATCCATACGTTATCCTTTAGAACCAGGTATGGGAATTATGAATTTGTAGTGGTGTCATTTGGATTTTCCAATGCACCCGTTGTCTTTATGTGCTTAATGAATGGCATATTTAGAAATTACTTGGATAAGTTTGTCATAGTATTATTGGACAATATACTTGTCTATTCTAAGTCAGAGGAAGAGCATTAACATCACCTAATATTGGTATTGCAATTGTTGAGGGAACATTAGTTGTATGCCAAGCTGAGTAAGTGTTCTTTTTACCAAGAACAAATCCATTACTTGGGGCACATTACTTCAGAAAATGGTATAGCAGTAGACTTAGAGAAGATTGAAGCCATTAGAATATGGCCAACACCCAAGAATGTTTCAGAAGTCAAATATTTTATGGGGTTAGCCGGTTACTACAAAAACTTTATAGCAAGGTTCTCTAAGATTGCTCATCCCATCACTTCTTTGCAAAAGAAGGGAGTTAAATTTGAATGGACATCTGAGTGTGAAGATAAATTTAATTTGTTGAAGGAATTACTTACTAGTGTGTCTATTTTAAATATTGTTGACCCAAATGAAATTTTTGTGGTATGTACAGATGCATGCAAGAAAGGAATCGGTGGATTCTTCAATCAAAATGGACATGTCATTGGTTATGAGTCCAAAAATATTAAAGAACATGAGAGGAACTATGCCACGCATGACTTGGAACTTGTTTCCATTTTTCATGCATTGAAGATGTGGAGGCATTATCTCATGGGGAAGATATTTGAACTAAGAACATACCACTATGGTATGAAATATCTTTTTGAACAACCAACTTTGAATGCCAAGAAAACAAGATGGCTGGAATTTTTAATTGAATACAATTTTGATATCAATCATATCAAAGGAAAAGAAAATAAAGTTGTTGATGCACTTAGTAGAAGATTACATATTTTGCATGCTACAACTGTCAGTATGCATCAGTCAAACTTGAAGAGCAGAATTTTAGAGGTTGTTGTTACAAATCAACATTACCTACAGATAAAGGAAAGCTTGCAACAAGAAAATGTACAACAAAAAATGAAAGAGTATGAGATGAAGGAAGATGGATTACTTATGCATAAAAATAGAGTTTATGTTCCTAGTTTCGAAGAACTCAGGAGTTTGGTATTAAAATAAATGCATAATGTTCCATATGTTTGACATCCCGGTTACCGGAAAACAATTGCAGCAGTGAGAATCCAATTCTTTTGTCCGGGAATGAAAAAGGATGTTGCTAATTACATCGTCAAATGTATGGAATGTCAAAGAGTGAAGGATAAGCATAGGCACCCAACGGGCTTGCTACATCCCTTACCAATTCCAGAGAAGAAATGGGAAGTGGTAACCATTGACTTTATAACAAAATTGCCCAGGACAACGAGACAACATGATTCGATCATGGTAGTGGTTGATAAATTAACAAAGGTTGCTCATTTTTTACCTATAAAACATCTCATACATCAACTAATATTGCAAAAATTTACATGAGGGGGATTGCTAGGTTGCATGGGATACCTAGGACAATTGTCTCAGATAGAGACACAAAGTTTAATTCAAATTTCTGGAGGGGATTATTTAAATTATTTGGTACAAATCTGAATTTTAGCACAACATACCATCCACAATCAGATGGGAAGACAAAGAGAGTCAATCGAATAATTGAATACATGTTGAGAATGTATGTGATGGATAAGCCATCTAAGTGGGAAGATTACTTGCACTTGGTTGAGTTTGCCTATAATAATGGGTATCAAGATTCATTGAAAATGAGCCCATTTGAAGCTTTGTATGGTAGGAAATGCAATACTCTAGTGAGTTGGGACAACCCAGCAGATAGAGTGGTACGTGGGCCAGAATTTCTCAAGGATATGGAAGATAGATAGAAAGTTTATGCAGATAAGAATGGGACGGCTAGAGAATTTAAAGTGGGGGATCATGTGCTTTTAAAAGTGAAGTCCAAGAAGAGATCTTTGAAGTTGGGTAGTTACACAAATATAACAACCAGATTATGTGGTCCATTTGAGATATTGGACAGAATAGGGACAGTTGCATACATGCTTGCATTTCCTACTTCCATGAATGTGCATCAGGTATTTCATGTCTCTTTTCTAAAAAACTATGTACATGATCCTAACGATGTTATTGATTAGCATCTGATTCAGGTAGAGACAGAGGGAGACTTTTAGGTCTAGCCAACGCAAATATTGGACAAAAAAGTCAAAATGCTCTGGAATCAAGTTATAGAGTTGGTAAAAGTCCAGTGGACCTGCTATGGTCCTAAAGATGCTACCTGAGAGCATGAAGATTCCATGCGAGCAGAGCACTCACAACTTTTTGAATAAATTCTGAGATTGTGTTCTCTGTTTTGTATATGCACTGAGGAAAGTGTCAAAATAAAGGGGGAGTCGATGTAACACCCCGATTTTTAAGCCTTGTATTAAATAATGTATTTTTTTAAGTTATGAAAGGTCAGAGTCCCTAAACAATTGAAAGAGGCCATTGTGCCTAGGAAATGCAATGTTTTGATAATTAGTAATAATAAATTGTTGCAATACGGACAAGGACAAAAGAGATAGGGGGATATGATTCCACAAGAGAGGGGGATTAAAGGGATAAGTAATTATTTTATATTTTATTTACCCATTTTTGGCTAATGGTTAATAACAGTTACGTGAGCTTCTTGGAAGGAAGGCCAAGTGTTTCCTTGATTCTAAGAATTACATAAACCCATATTTAGTGTGGGGTGGGGGTTCTCACTCACGTTATAATTCTATTTATTCTGTTGGTTGCTTCATTCATTCACACATTTTTCCCTCATGCACTCATTCACCCAATTGCTCATTGTTCACACATTTCATTGGGATTTCACTCCATTCATTCTTTCAGCTGCTCGTCTTTCCTCGTTCATGTATTGGCTTGGGAAAGGAAAAAAAAAAATTGAAGAACAACCATGGTATGGTAGGTTGTATATAGTGTTGTTGTAATCCAGCCATGAATCAAGACATGCATGTCTGAGATGATTTGTTTTGTGCCCAGTCTTTCTCAAATTTGTGAGTCCTGAGATTCCTAGCATGGAGATTTTGGATCGGCTGCATTGGAGCCCTGGAAGGAGATGGACAGCCTAAGGGAATGTGTGGCAGATAAGGGGGGGTCCATTCTCTTGGGTTGTGCAGGCTAGGTAGAAGAGAGTTGGGTAATTGGATTTTCATGGGTGTTGGGAAGCCTGTGAGAGCTTGAGTGTTGACTGGTTTGGGAAGCTGAGTGACACTGTGGAACTGTCCTTATGGATTCATATCCCTAGCTTGAGGGTGATATTATTGTTGAGACTTGGAATGACAGTGTTTATGGTTGGGTAGAATGTCCTTGGTCTGTAGCCAATTGGTGTCTTGTTTTAGAAAAGATAAGTGCTCTCTGTTATGGTTATTTACCTGTGTATATTTATTTTCGTTATGCATTTAATTATTTATTAATTATGCATCCATAATATGTGTGCTTCTTAGTTATTGTTGTGCATGTCGCATGGTTCATTTATTTTATGTTTATCATGAATCTTGATCAATGCATGTGAATATTTCAAGTATCCTTGTTATTCAAAGTTAGATCAGAGGTCAAATTAGTCCAGAAGGGAACTTGAAGTTAGCGTTCCCAACCCTTGGGTAGCTGGATACGCTACACTCACCAACATCCCTCAATGTCTATAATAGACATTGGGGTCTCTTGACAAGAATGGAATGGGATAACTCCTCCTCCCCACCTAAAGTCTAAACTGTTGAATGATGCTCATCCTTCGGAGCCTACTTCTCCTCATCCTCTATCATTGTTGATGACTCTTTTGATCTACTAGATTCCAAGTTCACCTCTAATTTAACATCTCTTCTCACAACTGTCTTTTGTTGCATTGGAATGAATATAGTGTAAGCCTTTGAGGTCTCATTTTACCCCACAAATATACCCTTTTTTCTTGAAGGCTCTAGCTTCATCCTCTTCTACACATGCACATGGATATAAATTGGAAAACCAAATATCCTCAAATGACCAATCTCTAGCTTCACTCCTAAGAATGCCTCCTCCAAATTCGTGTCCCCCTATCTCTTGTGAGGACTCGTGTTCTACACATACACTACTTTGTTACACGCCTCTTCCCAAAGGAACATAGTAAACTCCTGGTCATGTATCATATCTCTAGAAGAAATGATTATTTCTCTCCACAACCCCATTCTATTAAGGGTTTTATGATACTGTCAGCTCCCTCGTGATCCCTTCCTCTTTGTAGAAATACTTGAAGTCATTGGAAGTGTACTATCCCCTATTATTCGACCTCAATACCTTGATATTATTACCTATCCAGTTCTCCACATGAGCTCTAAACTCTTGAAACCAACTGAATACCTCATCGTTGGTATTCATAAAGAAGATCCAAGTTTTCCTGGGAAATTCATCAATAAACGTCACATGGTATGATGATCCCTGTAATGATTCTACTGACATCAGCCCAATCACATATGAATTAATAAGAACCAAGATCCCCTTGGACCTACTCTCGCTGCTAGGAAAAATAGTCTTGGCATTCTCGCCAAGTGCACACCCTTTACACATTTCTTGCTGCTCAATTATGAATTATGGAATACCTATAACAATCCCCCTCATAATAAGTGAATCCCCATACTATAGGTGTCCCAACCTCTTGTGTGAAAAATCACATAGGTATTCATTATCGTGTACCAAATCCTGAACAAGCTTACCCTATAACCTGCATAAAGTGCCTTCTCTAACCCTAACGACCACTATGTTGTCCCAACTATCTTTCTTTGGAAGTATGAGTACTTTCCCTCTCTGAAAAGTAAAAGAAAAACCTATGTCCTCTATAGTTGATACTGAAAGCCAATTCCTCTTCAAACTCGGTACATAAATGACATCCTCGGCATCCAATGAACCCCCTGAATTGAGCTAGAATGTAATTTTTCCCTCTCCCTTTACTGCATACCTGGCATCATCACCAAGCTCCACATGAACATATAATTCACTCTCTATCATAATTATAAATAGCTCCCATGCTTCTATCATAATATGAGATGCACCATTGTCTAAGAACCAAGCACTCCTCATAGTTGTGTTGGTATAAAGGAAATAAACCAGTGATTAATCCTTCTCAAAATTTGTTGCAAACTCATCAAGTTGTGTCTCTGTTGATGTTGTTGTCTACATCTTTCCATTACCCTTCTTCCTCTCCATACACTGATATGCATAATGTCCATTCTTATGACATGAGAAACACTTGATTTTACTCAAGTCCTTCTTCCCTAGCTGTGATGATGATGATCCTCCATCATTGTTACCCTTCTTACTATAAATATTTCCTTTTTCCTTCCTTTTCTTACTGACAAGAGCCAAGTTCTATGTACTACCTCCCTACTTGCTACTCTTAGAATCCTCCCGAGTCTCTACCAGGATGCAATCATCCCAAAGTCTCTGTCAATATGGGAGATTTTCTCGAGCGACGACTCCTTTGAAAAATGGTTCCCAATACTTGGGAAGGTCATTCAATGCCACATTCATGAGCTTTATGTCCTCCATTTTCTTCCCTATGGCTACAAGATGATCATGCACTTGTATGATCCTCATGAGATAGCTAGTAACATTATCATATCTAGAAATCTACGTCGCTCTAAGTTTATTCCTTAAGACCATCTTCCTATTCATGTTGTGCTTTGGAATAACCATACCAAGGCATAAAGCATCTCTTTGGCCATGCTCTTCTTGGTTAGATGAGGGATTAAATGATCCTTCACAAAATCTATAAGGACCCTATTTTCTTTGATCTCCTTCTTGTTGTGAGCCTCTAAAGTTGTTGGATTTGTTGATGGAGTAACTACTTTATCCACTAACTCCCAAAGGTTGTACTCCTTCAACGCCAAAAGTTACCCTCACTTTCCAAGATAGGAAGTTGGATGCTCCATCCAATTTGTATTCAAATCTCAATGGTTTTGTTTACATCCCTAAGACAAGATAACCTACCTTGGAAATAACCTGCTGCTGAAAATTGCCTCTGTACTGATTTGTATGGACTTGTACATGACTGTTACTACTACAACATGTGTATGCACGTGATTGTTACCACTACAACCCGTGTATGTACATGTCTATCACCACTATAACCCATGTATACATGAGTATGCTCAAAGCCTCTAGAATATGTATGTGATTGTTCTTTCTATGACCCGAATACACCTTTATACACCTACAAAAACAAGTTTTACATCTATACGACTATTTCCCAAAAATTCATCCTTCAATTTACACCTGTCGATTATGGATCTGCTATGGATCTGATATTGTTTACATGGTTTCCTATCAGAGAACATGCTCTGATACCATGTTGATTTTCCTGGATTCAACCCTTGGTATGCTTTGATACCATGTTGAAATTTCTCCTACTCAACACCCGACCGTTAATTCCAAATAAATCACTTATTAAATTAAAGCACAGTTGAGTAATCAACTAAACCTGCAATAGAAGCATAAACTAGGAAACCAAATCAAACATGCATAAACACCAATATTTTTTGGTATAAACCCTTGGAAAAAACTTGGAGGGAAAACTAGTGTTGAGAATGATTTTATTATGCTAAAATCAGAGCTCCCGTAATAGGGATAATGGCCCACTGAGAGAAATACAACTGCAGAAAAACCTAGAAAAGTATGACTTGTTGTACAAACCAGAAATGTATGTTTTTTGACATGTACGTGACTTTGCTTAAGAAAACCCACATATGTATGTCATTGTTTCCATTAAGGCTCACGTACATGTACAAAAAACCTGTACAAAAAAATTCGTACAACACTACACTCTCGTGTGACTTGCTCTGACTGAAACCCACTTGCATGATCCTCTATTCTATCTTCTCCTTGACCTGATATCTAGATGGAATTCCTTCTTGACCTATCTGAGGTATTGACTCAAAGTCCTTCATGACCCAATACTCAGTGTCGACTACCTCAATACTTGTCAAGTTTCAAGTATTGTCCTTGGTCCTCTTGAATCATATTCCTTCGTGATCCAAGCACTTGAGAAAAATCCCTTCTCTACTCCAGAGTGTGACTTTGGTGACTCCACACACACAAAGGTCCTCCTTTTCTATATGTGTGAAAATTGTCTTCTTCTTTACCCTAGCCTTTCTTTTATAATCATGAGTTATATCCTAACCCTAATATCCAAAGTGATTGCATGCTGATATTACTTCTCACACTCACTTGAGATTTAGAAACTTGTTAATTACTTTTAGCACTTTCCTAAAATAACTCAATTAACTAATTACATAATTCATTAATAAAATAAATTTACTTTAATAATTCACTTAATCAAAGTAAGTTCAATAGTAGAAGGTTTTGAACGATTTTGACATGTTTAGACACATAGACCTGTGCGGAAATACCTGTCTGGTGCTACCACTAGAATCAACAAGATTATCCTAGAGTACCCATATGTTGGTATGGAATTTCAACATTATCCAAAGATGGTGTTTCCCCTAGTAAAGCTATTAGGTATGAGAAGTGAGTGCTTGTATGTTTTGTTTTACTACATTGTTGTCTTTACTTTATTTCTTTAGTTGATGGATTTCTTTATTGGACACATTATTAATGGGTAATGTATTTTTGTGATTGCATATGTTGGATCATGAGGGCATGAAATCCTTGTTGTGAGGGATGATCCCACACTAGTAATAGCAACAAGACTAGTGACAATAATAACAAGAGAGATAGGAAGACCAGGTTAGCAGTGGGGCCACCATGATGCAGAGACTGGATCATCTCGTCAGAGGCATCAAGTAGACTGAGAGGAGGGGAGAGAAGAAATGAATGAGTTGGAGCTTGAGACAAAACTAATGGGCATGCATCGATGATTTTACCAAGTGTTGTGGGGGGTGACAGAGGTTAGGTGGGTAGACCTCGATGACGAGGTCCTTGACACCTATGTCAGTATGGCTCCGTAATGGAATCCATTAATGAGACGAGTGGAAGTGGCAGGTGCTACCACTATTGGATAGAGGAGGCCACCAACAGGAGGAGTCATAGTAGAATAAGGGGCTTGTAGGTGGAGCACCCCTAGCTAGGGGATATCTACAGCTTTTGCCACTAGAGTTGCTTGGATGTATTTTTGTATACAAGCATGGCTCACATGATCCAGATTATATTGAGAATGACATAAAGGAAGAGATATAACAAGGAAATATGTTGATCCAAGAGGATCTAAGGAACGCTCACAGAGGCCCTGGAGGATATGGAACACTCACAGAGGTCCCATGGGGTCCATAAATGTTCAAAATTATATTGTCTCAAATCATATCAAAAATAAAACCATTGCATAGAGATCGTTATCATCTTTCCAATGAAACAAACGGTTCGTCAAATGGAGCTCGTATGAAAAAATTATGAGTAATAAAATTTTGGTCAAACTAGGAAAAATAGGGGTGCCACATGGCACCACCAAAGGGTGACATGTGGCATAGTCACGTCAACAGTGACACATGTTCGTATAGCAATAGGTGATGTGGCAAATTTTTCAGCAATTGAGTTGGCATCCAAGTTGTAAAATGGTTTGTTGACATGTGGCACAAGTTAGCCAATGAGAGGTTGCCACATGACAACCCCTCATTATCAAGTAATGGTTAATCTGTTGTAAAATTATTATGGAGTTTGGGGGAATAGAGCCCATGACCTCCATAGCCTCCATGCCTCAACAAAACCCCACAACCATTGCACCAGACTATATGACTTAACATATATATATCATATATTATATTTAAGTTTGTATAAAGTTCATGTGGAGGGTGGAAAGGAGTCGAGGGCTAGCCCCCAACCCCTAGTATATATCCCATACCACATGACCACACCTATTCACGAAAGGGGATAATCATATTGGGAGGGAGTTTGTTTGGTATATAGTTATATATTATATATAATATATATATTATATTATAATTAACCACCAATGGATATATCCAACAAAACACCCACCATGTATATTAAAACAAACAACAAATTTTATACGTGGAAGGGGAATAGAACCAGGAACTCCACTAGAATAGTGGGAGGTTCTAACTAAAAGGCGAACCACTCCAGATATAGTGGAGATTCCGCCAAATATAGTAAATAAGTTGCCAGCTATTTTGGAGGTGGTTTTTGAGGCCGCCCTATATATTGGGCACGCATCCATAGGAACAAAGTATGAGACTGCATGGATTTCAAGGTCCACGGATTTCAAGATGGTACATATTGTACGGAAGTATGTGCAAGTACAACTTTAATTTTGTGTTGCACCGTAAAGTGTGACAAATGGTACCTTGAAAGAATTTCAAGTGTCTTATATTGATTCTGCACAATTTTTCACAAGGATCGTGAATATGAGGTTTGTTTTGTGATTTGACGTCATTTTTAAAAATTTTACTCAACTTGTCATTAATGATCATTTAATGCATTGGTTTGCATGTCAAAAGGCACAAAATTGAGCCAATTCAAAATATGGTTGACTTTCTAGTCAAAATTTTCATAATGTCGCATGGATTTCATTCGTGAAATTATTTTCTTGCTTTGAGGAATGTAATTTAAGATAATCCATTAAATTAGCATATGTGATTCAGTTTACATGTGTTATTTATACTTGAGATGGAGAAGACAATTTTGATTGGATTGAATGAAAATTAAAGATGAAACAAAAGTATGCAATTTGAGTTCTTTTATTTTCTCTTATGACATCTCATTATCTTCAAGCAAGATGATCTTTGGTTATGATTTTTTGGGATCAAAGCACATCATCAGAATTTTGCGAACCACCCCAATACGATCAGTAAATTATTTTGGATCAAGTTATATATTGCATGTATATATGTAAAGAAATAAGTGGTGTCTAAGGATTTTTGGATCAAGAGGTATCGGAGTTAGTTTTGGCATGTGTTGCAAGCTATTGTTGTGATGAGATCCAATATTTCATATGGTGAATATCTTGAAGGCTCTTTTCAAGGAAACAAAATGAGTAAAGTTCTTATGAAGTTGAGACTCCAGAATAAAATTAATCGACAAATCCAGAGAGATAATTATGAGTTGATAATGAAGTTTCAAGATCTTGAGGAAGAGAATCAAAGGCTGTAAGATCGATTGGCATGTCATGAATATTTCCATATGACTATTTTTCATGAACTAGAGAGAAAGTTGCAGATAGTACCATCAATCAATAAAGTTGTACAAGAAGAGAATGAGATAGTCTCTCTTGCATTATCTCCTTCAAAGAACATGATTGATAAATAAGACTCTTCATATTCCCATCGAGATGGAGAGTGCTCAAGGGTAGTTGACGAAAAGAAAACCTCATATGAAGAAGTCCTACATAATAAATACAGGTACAGGTATTGCAGAGATTCAATGAACAAGACTTTTGTTGTTATGGAATCTATAATCCATAACTGGAGCTATATATATCATATTAGCTACAGTGCTAGAGGCTAGAGTTAGAGCTATATTCTAGAATAAGGTAGAACTGGAGCTATATATGATTAGCTACAATGCCAGAGGCTGGAGTCAGAGCTATATTCCATATAAGTAGATAGAAGTACATTAATCTATTACCTAAGATCGAAGACCCAAATTGAATACTTAATTCAAAAAGAATCAACAAGATGGAAGAGTGAAGAAGCTTCATCACTAAGTTATTGATAAGAACATTTCAGTAAGATGGAAGAGTGAGTTAGATTTATCATCACTAAGTTGTTGAATATATATACTTTTGTAGGTCCAAAAGTTCTTCAGTGGGATGGTGTGATCCAAGAGGATCTAAGGAACACTCACAGAGGTCCAAGAGGATCTAGAACACTCACAGAGGTCCTAGGGGGTCCATAAATGTTCAAAATTTGATCGTCTCAAATATTCTCAAAAAAATCGTCATTGTGTATAGCTCATCGTAATATTTCCAATAGCGCAAACAGTTCGTCAAATGAAGATTGTATGCAAACATTATGAGAAGTCAAATCTTGGTCAAACTGGGAAAAATAGGGGTGCCATGCAGCACCACCAGAGCGTGTCACACCACATGGTGATGTGATGCAGGAGAATCATCAACGTCAAGCGAGCGTGGGACAAGCGCAACACATTTTGAGCACATGATAAATTGTTTAAAAACTTCTTAAGATTGGATGCGCCAAACTTAAATGTGATAGTTAAGGAGAAGCGTACTTATATATTGTAAACGACCTTGAGCGATCTGCTCTCTTCCATAGTAGGTAGAAAGGGTTTATGTTAGTAGGTAGCTTTAAATTATCTGATTAGATAGTTTTAGGAGTGGAGGGAAAACGGATATAGACACCCTCATTGTGTAATTGTAACATAGAAGGTGGATGCCATTAGAGAAGAGAGTAGTGAAGAACATTACCAGGAGAAGAGCACACAGAGCTGAGAAAAAGAAACTATGTTTGAGAAACACCTATGTACAGAGGTTTGAGTTAATAGAAGAAGTCTTTAATTCAGATTCATGGTGTTGTATTTGTTTCTTGTATGTGTATGTTGAATGGTATGTTCATGGTTTTTCTCTTCCTATCATGCAAGTGATTTTATGCTATGTATGAGTGATTTCTTGATTAAATGTTTGAAATCTGAGAGGAAAAGGTAAATGGAAATGAGTTTCAATTGTTTCTCTGTCTAAGCAAGAGTTCCTGCAAGGAGTGCAGTAGAATTGTCCACAAGGTGTGTGTTGACAAAGGATTCAGAGATTTGTCTCTGGAATTCTCAGACAGGATAGCCTTTGTTCTCATTTCTTTTGAAGGTAAATATTTGACACAGAAGTCATGCAAGGTGTGCACAGACCAAGCTTAATTCCATGGTTTGAAACCTGAGAAGCTATTGAAGGACTGTCGTTGCAGGGAGTGCGCGGATTTGAAGGTGTTCAACACTTAAAGTGTTTGGAGGTTGTCGCAAGGAGTGCGTGCAAGGGTCTTCTTTAAGGCTCAAATTCATAAGAAAGATCAGGAAGGATAAAGCCTTTGAAACTAACGGAGGCAGTACAAGGAGTTGTTGCATATTGAGTGATTAGAAGGCATCGGAGTTTTGTGTCACAGGTGGATAAGTTCGAGAAAGAATCCTTGGTTCACTTCACAGAAATCGTCAGGGGGAAGAAAGAGACGGTCAGAATCCTGTGTAGAGGATTTGTGAAATCCCGCTAGCCGTCCGATCTGATAAAGGAGCGAGGAGGTTATAACCGGATTTCCAAGGTGCAAGCTCAGGAGATTGTGAACTGTCAGATATTCACATAGATACCTGTCAGTCATCCGATCTGATAGGAGTTACATATGATTTAAACCCTCTCAAACCGAGTGAAGGTCCCGAAAGGTTTCGAGATATCGAGGTGTCGGAGTTCGAAATATCGAAGGTCCTGTGGACAAGAGATCGGGTAAATCCACAGTGAAAACCCCAAAACAATTCAAAACCGTCCATCTGTTGGGATAGGTGGCAGGAATCAAGAGCCATCAGCATCTTAGAATTCTAGAGACAAAGAGTCCGAGACCTCTTGAGTCCCGAAACAGTGAAAGGATTACAGTCATCGATCTAAGGAAGGACGTGTGTCGTGTGATCATCCAAATTTGAGATTCGGGCATCGAGACTCACATAAGTGAGCGATTTGATTTTTCATTTGGTGAAGTCCAAGGTTTGATCTGAACCGTCCATCCATTTGGAATGCGTGTCGAAAATCCGAGAAGTCGGGGTTCGGCGTTTCGCGAATCCTGAAGACAGGAAACACTTACATTTCATAATTGCGAAGTTTGAAATCCTGATAAGGAGTAAAGCTCCGTTATGGGGCCCATCTGACGTCATCTCATCATAACGGGAGGTCGGGTCGGGAATCTGAATTTCGGGTGTCTCATGGGAAAGAACCCAAAGGCATTTGTTTCCCCGAAATTGAGAAGTGACGAAGACCGTCCATCTTTGAGGACGCGTGGCAACAATCTCGACTTTCGGGGAAAGTCCCAAAAAGGAAGTCATATCGAAAAATCAAAATTCGAGAGATCGGGAGAATCGAGGTCCCATACACTTCAACATTCGAAACCCCGAAATCTCGAAAGGTGATAGGACTGCGGTCATATAAAGGGAGGTCGTATGGACCCAAAAGTCTAGCCCAGGGGACTAGCGGAAGTTGAAGCACTTCGATATATCAGAGATCGGGAAATCGGAAAACAAAAGGGTTGTGACATCAGGATTTCGAAACCCCGAAACCCGATTTTCCATTTTTCTATCGAGAAGAGAACAACGATCGAGCCTAGAGGCTGCGAGGAACAGAAAATACCTATGGATCAATTTTATTAGATATTTTGAGGAGGGATCAAAGAGTCGCTTTGGCTCGAAGGTGGAATTAGAATGATCCTTAAATACCGGGAGGTCAACGCAGAGGCCTTTATCGAGGCAGAGGGTGCGTCTGCGTCAGGTTTGGTATCATATCCCAGAAAGGATTCTTTGCTTTTTGTAGTAAGGAAAAGGAAAATTTCACCATGCCGCCTAGAAGAAGAGACATTCAAACACCCGATCCGCCAGGGGAAAGGGAAATACCAAGAAGAAGAGGTAGGCATATGCCTGACCCAACCATGGTAAGAGAAATGCATGATTTACGTGCCAGACTTGAGGACATGGAAACAACACAGAGATGCATAGTCAGTGTTGGGGATCTTAGTGATTCCGAAAGTGAAATTGAGGTTGAACATGAAGAATAAGTTGCAACCGAAGATGCAGCAAACGAATGGTTGATTAGAGATGTTGCAAGAATGGGTGTAAGAGTGAAAATGGGCATCCCAGTTTATGAAGGAAACCTGGATGCTGAAGAGATTCTAGACTAGATTAGAGCCCTAGAAACATAATTTGACTATGAATATGTCGAGGAAGACAAGAAGATCAAGCACGCTATCACAAGATTAAAGGGACATGCAACATTGTGGTGGGATGAACTACAAGCTGACAGATGTTGCAGAGGAAAGTAGAAAATTAGGATTTGGGATAGGATGATTGCAAAGATGAAGGAAAAATTCATTCCCAGGGATTACCAGATTACTCTATTCAGGAGAATGTAGAACCTAAGATAGAAGCTGATGACAGTGAAAGAATACACTGAAGAATTCTACAGGCTAAACATCAGGGCAGGTCATCGGGAAAGTGATGATGAAAAGGTTGCCAGGTACATGAATGGCCTGAGATATGACATTCAGGATGAGATGAGCATGGTAACCATCCGAACAGTGGAAGATGCTTATCATATGGCTCTAAAGGCTAAGGAGAAGCTTAGCCTAAAGTAGGGTCAAAGAGGCTGAGGCAGAAGTCAAGCCAAGGGTAAATCATTTGTCCAAGATAAATATCAGAAGCCCAAGGAGGACTGGAAGAAACCTCGGACTCGAACTAAGAGAGGTGGAAGCACACAACAAGGGTGATATGTTGAACAGAAAGGACACCATACTGAGCAGAGAGGAGATTATGCTGATAATAATACTTTTCCTCATACTAGAGGTAGAGGAAGAGGAAGAGGTGGAGTGATAAAATGCTTCACGTGTGGAAAGAGTGGACACAAATCTTATGAATGTCCTGATAAAAATAAAGAGGGTGGAGATACTCACATCACCGAAGCACAAAGGTGATATGTTGAGGCAGAAGATGATGAAGGCGGAAGATCATTGATGATGTGAAAAGTTCTCTTAACACCGGAGAAGGAGGTGGAGAGCTCAGCCCAAAGAAGCATACTTTTTCGAACTGCTTGCAAAACCAAGGACAGGGTATGCAAGTTCATTGTGGACAGTGGTAGCACAGATAATCTCATTTCGATAGAGATGGTAGAAAATCTGGAGCTGGAGGCGAGTGAACATCTGAGTCCATATAGAGTTTCATGGCTACAAAAGGGACATCAGGTAAATGTCACTAAACAATGTTTAGTTGAATTTAATATAGGAGGATATAATGATAAGATACTCTGTGACATTATTCCTATGGATGTTTGTCATCTATTGTTGGGTATACCATGGCAATATGACAGGAATGTGATTCATGATGGGAGAATGAACACATACACCCTAGAAAATAATGGGAGAACTCATATGTTGCTTCCAATAAAATATAAGGAAGTGAAACCTGAAGTAAGTAACATTGTACTTCTCATGAGTGGGAAGGAACTCCTTACCAAGGTCAATAAGAAGGAGGAACCGCAGTTTATTGTGGTCAGGAAACCGAGAATTGTTTTGACCAACACAAGAGTGGACGATTTACCAGAAGAGGTTCAGGAACTATTGGAAGAGTTCACTGACATAATAGTGGACAAACTACCTCATTCGTTGCCACCAATTAGAAGTGTGAGTCACCATATTGATCTCATACCTGGAGCCGGGTTTCCAAATAAAGCCACATATAGACTAATGTCGCAAGAGAATAAAGAAGTAAAAAGACAAGTCCAGGATTTGTTGGACAAAGGGATGGTTAGAGAAAGCTTGATCCCATGTGTTGTTCCGACAGTACTCAGTCCAAAGAAAGATAGAGGCTGGAGGATGTGTACTAATTCAAGAGCCATTAACAAGATAACCATCAGGTATAGATTTCCATTGCCAAGGATGGATGATTTGATGGATTGCTTGAGTGGAGAAAAATATTTTTTGAAGATTGATTTGAAAAGTGGATATCACCAGATTCGTGTGAGGGAAGGTGATGAATGGAAAACATCCTTCAAGACTGACGAAGGGTTGTATGAATGGCTTGTTATTCCATTTGGCTTAACAAATGCGCCAATTACCTTTATGAGGTTGATGAATGAAGTCCTGAAAGAATTCATCAGGAAATTTGTCATTGTGTATCTGGATGACATACTGATTTTCAGTAAAACAAAGGCAGAGCATCTAAAACACTTGGCTATTGTGATGAAGAAATTACAGCAAGAGAAGCTGCTGATAAACATGAGGAAATCCTCATTCATGAAGACAGAGCTCATTTACTTGGGATTTGTTATTTTTGCAGACAAATTAAGGATGGATCCAGATAAGGTGGAAGTGATCAAGAATTGGCCATCACCGAAGAACATATTTGAGGTGAGAATTTTTCACGGATTGGCTAGTTTCTACTGGAAGTTCATCAGGAATTTCAGTGGAATTAGTGCACCAATGATGGACACAGTGAAGAAAAGACACAAATATTTTCACTGGATAGAAGAGGCTAGAAGATTTTTAATCTGTTGAAGAGGAAGATTACGGAACAACCAATTCTAGTGTTGTCGGATTTCCAAAAGACATTTCAAGTGAAATGTGATGCAAGTGGATTTCCAATAGGGGCAGTCTTGAGTCAAGAGGACAGGCCGATAGCATACTTCAGCGAGAAGCTGAATGAAGCAAAGGTGAAGTACTCCACATATGAAAAGGAGTTCTATGCTATCATCCAGGCATTGAAGAAATGGAGGCATTACTTGATTCCCAAAGAGTTTTTCTTATACAGTGACAATCATGCACTACAGTTTGTGACTCAACAGGAAAAGTTGAATCAGAGACATGTTAAATGGGTTGAATATATGCAAAATTTCACTTTTGTGATTAAGCATATTTCTGGAACTGCTAACAAAGTTGGTGATGCTTTGAGCAAGAAATGTTTGTTGTTGCAGGAGTTCATAGTTAAAACACAGGGTTTTGATGACCTCAGGGACATGTACAGAGATGATCCAAATTTTAAGGAGGCATATGAAGCAGCTGAGAATCCAATTCTCAGAGATAGAAGCCAATGGATAGAATACATGATCCAGGAAGGATTATTGTTTAAAGGTAATCAGCTTTGTATTCCAAAATGCTCCATGAGGGAGAACCTATTGAAGGAGAAACACAGTGGAGGATTAGCAGGACACTTTGGTCACGACAAAACGTTCGCAAAACTGAATGAGTCATATTTTTGGCCAGGAATGCGAGCTGATGTCAAAAGATTTGTAGATAAATGTAGAATTTGTCAGCATTTGAAAGGAAAGAGACAAAATGCTGGATTTTATCAACCATTGACCATACCTGAGAGGCCGTGGGATGCAATCAGCATGGATTTTATATTGGGTTTGCCAAGAACACAAAGAGGATTTGACTCTATCTTTGTGGTGGTGGATAGATTTTCCAAAATGGCACACTTCGTTCCATGTCAAAAAACTAGTGACGCAACTCACATTGCAAATCTGTTTTTCAAAGAAGTCATTCGACTTCATGGCTTACCAAGGAGAATAGTTTCGGATCGAGACACTAAGTTTGTGGGACACTTTTGGAGGACCTTATGGAAGAATCTAGGAACTAACTTGTCATTTAGTTCATCTTATCATCCTCAGACGGATGGACAAACAGAAGTGGTAAACAAAAATCTAGGAGACTTGCTGAGAAGCCTGGTGACAGAACACCACAACCAGTGGGACAACATATTACCATAGGCAGAGTTTGCTTATAATGATTCAATCAAAAGAAGTACAGGGTAGAGTCCATTTCAGATTGTCTATGGCATACAATCGAGGGGAATTTCTGAATTGAGAGATTCAGAACAGAATGCGACTAGGAGTGCTAGTGCAGAAGATTTTGCAGAAGCGATGAAGGAACTTCACAACCAGGTGAAGGAGCATTTACAGAATTCAAGCCAGGAGTATAAGCAGAGAGCAGATCAACACAGGAGACATATTCAATTTGAAGTTGGTGATTTTATTTTGGCACACCTGAGAAAGGAGAGGTTCCCGAGAGGAACATATAATAAACTAAAGATGAAGAAGATCAGCCCATGTAAGATCTTGAAGAAATTTGGGGCAAATGCTTATGAGATTGAATTACCCGATGGGATCGGAATTTCTCCGATATTCAATGTCTCATATTTGTACCCATACAAAGATGAGGAAGCAGGAACAAATGATGAACAGACATAGGTTCAGTGGCAAAAGTAGATTCTAGTTGTAGAAAAATCGCAGATGGAAAGCATACTAGACAAAAGGGTAGGCAAGGAGACCAGAAGAAAACAATACTTTGAATACTTAGTAAAGTGGAAGGGACATCCAGTTGAAGATGCCAGCTGGGAGAATGAAGCAGATATTTAGAAGCATGGATAGATCGTGCAAGATCTCATGGACAAGAGCCTATGAAAATTTTCAAGCGAGGGAGTATGATGAAGGAGCACCGTCAACGTCAAGCAAGCGTGGGACAAGGGCAACACATTTTGAGCACATGATAAATTGTTTAAAAAATTCTTAAGATTGGATGTGCCAAACTTAAATGTGATAGTTAAGGAGAAGCGTACTTATATATTGTAAAGGACCTTGAGCGATCCGCTCTCGTCCATAGTAGGTAGAACGCATTTATGTTAGTAGGTAGCTTTGAATTCTCTGATTAGATAGTTTTAGGAGTGGAGGGAAAATGGATATAGAGACCCTCATTGTGTAATTGTAACATAGAAGGTGGATGCCATTAGAGAAGAGAGTAGTGAAGAACATTACCAGGAGAAGAGCACACAAAGATGAGAAAAAGAAACTATGTTTGAGAAACACCTATGTACAGAGGTTTGAGTTAATAGAAGAAGTCTTTAATTCAGATTCATGGTGTTGTATTTGTTTCTTGTATGTGTATGTTGAATGGTATGTTCATGGTTTTGCTCTTCCTGTCATGCAAGTTCTTTTATGCTATGTATGAGTGATTTCTTGATTAAATGTTTGAAATCTGAGAGGAAAGGGTAAATGGAAATGAGTTTCAATTGTTTCTCTGTCTGAGCAAGAGTTCCTACAAGGAGTGCATTCGAATTGTCCGCAAGGTGTGCGTTGACAAAGGATTCAAAGATTTGTCTCTGGAATTCTCAGACAGGATAGCCTTTGTTCTGATTTCTTCTGAAGGGAAAGATTTGAAACAGAAGTCGTGCAAGGTGTGCACAGACCAAGCTTAATTCCAGGGTTTGAAACCTGAGAAGCTATTGAAGGACCATCGCTGCAGGGAGTGCGCAGAGTCGAAGGTGTTAAACACTTCAAGTGTTTGGAGGTTTCTGCAAGGAGTGTGAGCAAGGGTCTTCTTTAAGGCTTGAAGTCCTAAGAAATCTTAGGAAGGATAAATCCTTTGAAACTATTGGAGGCAGTACAAGGAGTTGGTGCATATTGAGTGATTAGAGGGCATCGGAGTTTTGTGTCATAGGTGGATAAGTCTGGGAAATAATCCTTGGTTCACTTCGCAGAAATCGTCAGGGGGAAGAAACATACGGTTAGAATCATGTGTAGAGGATTTGATAAATCTCGCTAGCCGTCTGATCTGACAAAGGAGAAAGGAGGTTATAACCGGATTTCCAAGGTGCAAGCTCAGGAGATTGTGAACCGTCGGATCTTCACATAGATACCCGTCAGTTGTCTGATCTGACAGGAGCTACACGGGGTTTAAACCCTCTCAAACCAAGCGAAGGTCCCGAAAGGTATCGGGATATCGAGGTGTCGGAGTTCGGAATATCGAAGGTCCTGTGGACAAGAGATCGGGTAAATCCATAGTGAAAACCCCAAAACAATTCAGAACCATCCATCTGTTGGGAAAGGTGGCAGGAATCGAGAGCCATCGACATCTCGAAAGTCTAGAGACCAAGAGTCCGAGACCTTTTGAGTCCCGAAACAGCAAAAGGATTACAGTCATGGAACTAAGGAAGGACGTGTGCCACGTGATCATCCAAATCGAAGATTCTGGCATCGGGACTCACATAAGTGAGTGGTTTGATTTTTCATTTGGCAAAGTCCGAGGTTTGATCTGAATCGTCCATACATTTTGGACGCGTGTCAGAAATCCGAGAAGTCGGGGTTCGGCGTTTCGCGAATCCTGAAGACAGGAAACACTTACATTTCGGAATTGCGAAGTCCAAAATCCTGATAAGGAGGAAAGCTCCGTTATGGGGCCCAGCTGACGTCATATCGTCATAACGGGAGGTCGGGAATTTGAATTTATGGAGTCACGTGGGAAAGAGCCCAAAGGAATTTGTTTCCCCGAAATTGTGAAGTGACGAGGATCGTCAATCTTTGAGGATGCATGGCAACAATCTCGATTTCCAGGGAAAGTCCCGAAAAGGAAGTCATATCGGGAAATCGGAATTCGAGAGATCGGGAGAATCGAGGTCCCATACACTTCAACATTCGAAACCCTGAAATCCTGAAAGGTGATAATACTGCAGTCATATAGAGGGAGGTCGTATGGACCCAAAATTTTAGCCCAGTGGACTAGCAGAAGTTGAAGCACTTCGGGATATCGGAGATCAGGAAATCGGGAAACAAAAGGGTTGTGACATCGGGATTTTGAAACCCCGAAACCTAATTTTCCATTTTTCTATCGAGAAGAGAATAGAAATCGGGCCTAGAGTCTGCGAGGAGCATAATAGACCAATGGATCAATTTTATTAGAGATTCTGAGGAGGGATCAAAGAGTCGCTTCGGCTGAAAGGTGGAATTAGAATGATCCTTAAAGACCGGGAAGTCAGCGCAAAGGCCTTTTCCGAGGCAGAGGGTGCATCTGCGTCATGATTTTAGTAGTGACACATGTCCATAAAACAATAGGTTATGTGGTAGATTCATTAGCAACTGAGTTGGCATCCAAGTGGTCCAATATTTTTTTGACATGTGGCATAGGTTAGCCAATGAGAGGTTTCCATGTGACAACCCCTCATTGGCCAGTAATGGTTAATGTGTTGTAAAATTATTATGGAGTCTGAGGGAATTGACCCCATGAATTCCATATCCTCCACACCTTAAAAAACCCCACATCCATTGCACCACACTATACAACTTAACAAACAAACACACACACACACACACACACACACACACACATAGATATAGATATAGATATATATTTAAGTGTGTATAAAGTTTGTGTGAAGGTGGGAAAGGGGTCGAGGGATAGCCCCGATCCCCTGATCTATACCCCATACCACATGACCGAACTTGTTCACGAAAGGGGCTAACCCTATTGTGCAAGAGTTTGTTTGGTATATAGTTATATATTATATATAATATATATTATATTATAATTGACCACCAATGGATATATCCAACAAACTACCCATTATATATATTAAAAAAAACAAAAAAAATTATGCCTAGATGGTGAATCGAACCAGGACCTCTGCTAGAATAGCGGGAGTTTCTAACCAATAGATGAACCACTCCAAATATAGCAGTGATTTCGCCAAATATAGTAAATAAGTTTCTAGCTATTTTGGAGGTGGTTTTGGAGGTCACCCTATATATTGGGTACATGTCCCAATGTAATGTACATGCATCCCTAGGTATAAAGTTCAAGACTGCATGGATTTCTATATGCATGGATTTAGAGATGATACAGATTGTAAAAGAGTACATGCAAGCACAACTTTAATTTTGTGTTGCACCGTAAAGCATGCCAAATGGTACCTTGAAAAAATTTCAAGTGTCTTATATCGATTATGCATGATTTTTCACAAGGATCATGAATATGATCTTTTGTTTTGTGATTTGATGTCATTTGTAAAAAAATTTACTCAATTTTTCATTAATGATCATTTAATGCATTGTTTTACGTGCCAAAGGTGCAAAATTGAGTCAATTCAGAATATGGTCAACTTTATAGTCAAAAGTTCCAGAATTTCGCATGGATTTCAATGGTGAAGTTATTTTCTTACTTTGAGTAATGGAATTTAAAGAATCCATTAAATTGGCATATGTGCGTTATTTTACATGTGTTTTTGATACTTGATATGGAGAAGGAAGTTTTCATTGGATTGAATGGAACTTAAAGATGAAAAAAAATGTGCAATTTGAGTTCTTTTATTTTCTATTGTGACATATCACTATATTCAATAAATTTAATCTTCATTTTATGAGTTTTTGGGTTCAAAGAACATCATCATAATTCTACTAACCACCCCAATATGATCAGTAAATTAGTAAGGATCAAGTTAGATACTGCATGTATATATGTAATCCGGGTAGGTTAGCTAGAGTGGATGGGTGTCGTTGTTTTCTCGAATGAGGTTCTAGGGTCAAATCCCTGGCCAAGAGCCTGTATAGGGCCTCACTTGATGTCCCCACCGAGTTATACCTATAATCAGGATGAACGGTTTACCTCGTTTACCATCCACGAAATGTGGGGAAGTACTCGAGGGTTTCTCGTTCTCTTTTCCAAGGAAAAAAAACTACATGTGTATATGTAAAGTAATAAGTGGTGTCTAAGGATTTGTGGATCACACACAGAGATATTGCAAGAAACACAATAATATGTTAAACTCAAATTCTATTAATGATTGTTTGGAATAAAAAATACTATAAAATGCAAAGCACACAAGCTAGCTAGAATGGTGGCAAATTATCCTTGAAGAGAGAAATGTGTCGGTTAGGCTCATTCGCAAGAAATTGATTACAAAGAGGCCAAAAAGGCCTTTTAACATAAAGAATCAATGAGAAAACCTTAAACATCCAAAAACATAATCTCAGAAGATGAAACAACAAAAGGTTTGTGGGCCCTGAGGTGGTTAGTTGATACGTCGACTTCCCTGGGCATAACTTTTGTGTACAATATTCTTTTGGGGCGCCCAGTAGCCCATCAGAAAGGTCCAACCAAGAAGTACACATTCTGAATGACCTACCATTTTCCTTAATCTACATTTTAGGTGTTTTCACGTAAAAAAAAATGTCATTTATGGCCTTAAAACAATATCAAAAGTTTGGCACCCGAAAAACTGTAGAAAAACTACTAAGATGTGGAACCATTTCGAATTAGTCGAACAGGTGGGTGGCCACCAATATCCACATGGATCATCATATTTTTGTATGTATGTCATATGTATATGGGTGAGACCCACATTTTTTATATGACACTTGTATATTTTTTATGGCGTGGCCATAATGAGGGCTAACGAGGTGTATCAATGTACTCATTTTGAAACTACACACATACACGCACGGGCGAGAAAATTTTTTATGACTCTCCATGGTGTGTTGGTGATGTGATGGATGTACTTGTGTATTTTTTTATTTGTATCACATGATTTATATATTGTGATGATAATAATACATACATATGCTAATAAAAGATAAATCGTGACAAACAATGTTTTGATGTGAGAGATGCCAATCTAAAATTTAATTTTTAATATTTTCTACAAATTGATTTTTAGTTCTAGGAATATGTGAAAATGTGATGGATTCAAAATTAGTTGATATAAGTTTTAATTTCAAGTATTTTTAAATAGTAAAGGATCACGAACATGGTAAACATTATTCAAATGCAAGAGAACAAGCTGAGAATCTAAGAATATGCTAAAATGATGAATGTAAAGTTGAGCGGCATCATCTGGTAGGTTGATCATGACAACATATTATACTTGGTTATTTGTTGTTGGTCCTAATCATACACTACTTAATTGAAGTAGTGTATGTAAAGGTAAATAAATGGCCCAAGCAACAGAAGAGAGATTCTAAGTCCATCGACTAGCACTATTGGAATAAATGATGTGATATGCCATTGAATGATTCATATGGTAAACCAATAAAGGATTGGTACATGCTTGGTACATTGTTAGAGGAACTTGTTGGTAATATTGTTGGATAAATTTGTGAATTTTTGTTGGCACATGGTTTATGGATGATGTAGCATATATGACTTGGTATGCTTTTAGAAGCACATCTTGGTTGTGGTACATCTTGTTGATGTTTGTGAGTAGCCTTGGTTGATGCACATCATGGTGATATTTTGCATATGGTTGAGAGTGGTCTTGATGATGGATCTTGGTGAGTATATCTGATTTGGTTGATGAGATTGGTGAGATAGGTTGTTGTTACAAGTTATTTTTACAGGCTTGGTACACGATTGATGCACTTGTTGATGGTATACGTTGTTAGTACAAGTTTTTATAGATTGTTTGGTGTATGCTGATTGGTACAGATTGTCACTGGTTGTTGGTTACAGGTTGAAAGTGGCAATGGTTAATTCATTGATAGTGACAAATTTTCTACATTTGGAAATTATATTTCAGGGTGATTGGATGGGGTAAGGAAAGGGGGTTGTATCCTCCTTTCAGTTGGTGCCGGAGAATCAGGGAGTTTGATCCTGAGAACTAGGTGGTAGCCACCTTTCAGTTGTAGCCGAAGAACTCAGGTGGTTGTAGCCTCCTTTTAGTTGGAGCTACAGAATTAGGGAGTTGGAGCTTCCTTCAAGTTGGAGCCTGAGATACTAGGGGGTTGGAGCCTCCTTCCAGTTGGAGATGGAGAATTGGAATTTGGTGCTTCCTTGAATGTAATTCTTTGACATATAAGAAAATCATTACATGGTTTTCTCCCGCATTGGGTTTCCAGGTAAATATTGGTGTATTGTGTATTGTGTGGATGTGTGGAAGTGTTTATTATTGTTTATTATGCACTGATGGATGTTAATGTTTATTATACAATAATATATTGATGATGAACTGATGAACATGGTTGAGTAAGTTAAAAGAATATAAATTGTGGTTAAAAGTGGTATAAATCGCTCATTATTGATTCACCCCCCTCTCAGTAATACAACAATTGGTATCAAAGCATGTCATTGAAGAAAACATTTTAAACAGTGGAAGGAAGATCATGGAGAGAAACAATTTGTATAGAAATTGAATACCAAAGTACAATGGTCAGAATGGTCTAAAGTATGATATGTGGAGCAAAAGAATGAAAACATTTTTACAAGCACAGGGGTATGATGTCTGGCACTCATTTTTTATAAGATACAATGCTACAAGGAAACCAAAAACTACAACTAAGAAGGAATTGAAAAGGAACAACAAAATAGCATTGGATTTCATCTTGGAAGGATTACCTGATTTAGTAAAGGACAAAGTGGGACAGTGTTCATCATCTAAATAACTTTAAATAAGATACATAGTATCTATTTTTCTCCCATCATTGAGTTAGAGAATGCCAAAGCATATGTAGGTACGACATCATGTCAGATAGACTCGGAAGAAGAATAGAGTTAAGTTGATATTGAGGTAGAATTTAACTATGCTTTCACTCAATTAAGAAAAACAAAGAAGGAAAACTAGTTCCTCAAGGAAGAATTGATTAAGCTAAAGAAAATTCCTCAAATCTCATAAGGAGTACATCACATTATTACATGTCTACAAGATCAGTTGAAAGAATCAAAAGAAATTGAAGAAATGTTCAAGAGTCAAAAGCAGTGTTTGGAAGCCAAAATAGCATCACAAAAGGAAGAAACATAAAAGAGAGAGAGAATGTATTGACATATCATCTCAAGGAAAGAACTGGGGATTTAAATCAGCTTGAAGTTGAATTCAGTCAACAAGAAAGAAAACTTGAATAAGAGATAATCACCTTGAATATCCAACTTGAAGAAGAAAATAAAATTGAAGAATTCATGAAGTCTCAGATAATAAATAAAGAAGAGGAGGTTGAGAAGATTGAAGAAGAATTTGTCACACTAAGAGTCAAAGTCATCAATATCAGTATGAATGTTGAAGAGACAAAAACATCCACATCAATAGTAGAGAATGAAGAGAAGCAGTCCATATTGTCAGAAAAGAAGAATGAAGAAAAGAGCAAGAATTATGCAGAATTACTCAAAGGAAGGAATCATGGTCGACCAGAATCTAAGAAAATTGATAAAGATACATATTCAAGAAGACCCTATAAATTCAAGCCACAAAGAAGCATCAATCATGATCATCCAATGAAGTAATTCAAAATGAATACACCATTCACTCCTAGGTATGTAAAAAACATTTATGGTCATTGTTTTTATTGTACTAACTTTGGACATAAGGTTTCATATTGCAAGGCTTGTGGAAGAAATGTTAAAGCAAGAAATACTTAGGTGGCCCTACGTAGCATTGAATGTTACAAATGTCATAAATATGGACACAAAGTTAGTGATTGTAGAAGCTTGATAGATACTTCCATGAAAGAGAACATTGATATCAGATATAAGAAAGTATGTTAAATAAAATAGGAAGAATAGGTGAACAAACACCAAGTCCTAGAGATCGCAAGATTGGAAATAATACAATATGAAGACAAATCTACAAAGAAAAAAGAATATATCAGATACAGAAAGGTTTGGAGAAGAAATGAAAGAAAAGAAGGACAGGTGAATAAAGAACAGGTTCCATAGATCACAGGATTTGCAGTAGTGCGAGAAATAAAAGAATAGCATGTAAATAAGGAATAGGTTCAAGAGATTATACTTTCAGAAATTATAGAGTGAGATCAATCCATAAGAAAAAAAGGAAAAATTCAAAGTTCATAGGAATGATGAATCTACAGACGAAGAGGATAATGACTCTGCGTTAGAGAAGGTATTGTTTTGAGCCATATGGATTGGAGACTCCCTGGTAATATGAATATTAGAAAGGGGGAGTCTATGTAGTAGATGAGACAGATCAGAGAACCATATTTCAAGCATCTTACAAAGTTCAAGTAGACAGACTCAGAGCAGTCAGTTAGCATAAGTATAGTATGAAAGATTGATCAATTGGAAAATTGCACAGGCAAAAGTCTATGATTGTATTCATATAGAGGTATCTTCAGCACAACTTGTTCCAGATATGCAAAGTTTGGTTTACATATTGAGAAGACCAATGGACACAGTTGATTTTTTATGATCATTTGAAACAGTGAATAATTTATGATAGTACAGTGACAGATGGGTTATCATTGTGGACAGTTGAGTAGCAGATTCTTGGAAAGTATGGACATATATGGATTAACAGTTTTGCACAAACATATGACAATGTATAAGATCATGGATTCATAGATTGGTTAAGAGAATGGTTCATATATTGATTCAGAGATTGGTTCAAAGAATATTGGATGATTATTTGAATACTTAAATATTGAATGCTTAATCTTGAATGATTTTTATATATGTCAGTTGAATTACACGAGGAAGCACCAATAGAAAATAATCCAAAAGGAATCAGGTACAAGAAGACCTACATTTATCTATACATCAACGTGAAGTCAAAACATCATAGAGAGAGATCCAGAAAGGAAGATCAATAACATACATACATGGAGACATACCCACATGGGAAGATATTATTTTAACCATTATTATTTAGAGCAGGTACAGTGTCAAAAGGAGACATATCAACAATGGGAGTTAACCCTTTTTCAAAGGGAGAGAGAGAGAGAGAGAGAGAGAGAGAGAGAGAGTAATCAAAGGTATGAATACAGGGGGAGAAGCCCCAAGGAGAGTTCAGTAAGGGAGAGCAGCCCCAAAGGGAAGATACCCTTTTCCATTGATGTCAAAGGGGGAGAGATAGAAACATTGATGAGGAGAGATGATCACAGGGAGCATGAGAATGAGTATTCTCATGACTAAGTGTTTCCATCAATGTTGGTGTTGCCATCAATTCCAAAGGGGGAGATTGTTGGACAGTTTGTTTAGATTGATAGACAATTGGTTTCGATAGTTGGTTATCATTGATGTTAACCCTTGGAGAGTGATATTGTAGATTGATGTCAACCCTTAGATATTGATGTCAACCCTTGAATATGTCTAGTAGCACATTTTAGTAGCCCCAAAGATATGGTTAAGGAACTCGAGTTTTTTTTAGGAATTAAGACATGAAGATCATTTATTTTGTAGGTGAGGTTATTTTGGATGGATAATACATGTCGTTTCATTCTGGTGATATCTAGTACATCACATAACTCCTCATGGTTATGTATTTATGGCTTAATGAAGTTCGAGAACCCTCACAAGTTATCTAGAAGACCCTAGAAGGTCAAAGAAGTCAATTATTCTAGAATCTCTTAGAAGAAGTTTACTAGTCAAATTGGTTGTAACTAGGAGTTAATCATGAGTAAAGTTGTTGCAATAAGAAAATAATTAAAAATAAATTTGTTACAACAAGAAGTGGTGAGTTTACTATTTATGGATAAAGTGGTTGGAAGTGGGTAAAGTAGTTAAAAGTGGGTTAGCCCTAAAAGAGGGAAGTTGGGTAAAATAGTTAGAAGATGGCCTCTAAAGGAATCCACTTGGAGAGTATAAATAAGAGAGAAAGGGACTCCCATTAGCACCTATTGAACATATTGTGTAACATCCCTAGCCACCAACAGGTCGGGCAACACCACTTCTCACAGACTTCACTTCGCTCTTATACCAAATTGTAACGTCCCCAGCCACCAGTAGGCCGAGCAACGTCACTTCTCGGAACATACATATATATATATATATATGACATGAATTTTAATGAATCTTAAAACAATTAACACAAAGTTACTGCTACCATACAGATTCAAATGGAATTGACAGTAAGTCAACATGCAATGGAACACATGATACATTTCAAGAAACACAAACATGCATAACATACATAATTAAGCACATAAATGATACTTATATTTTAACTGGAGTAAAACCACCAACTGCATGCAGACCTTCCATGAACCTCCCAGCCTTAGACCACATTGCTCATCATGCTCAGCAGTGGGTCACCCCCAAGCTAGAACTAAACTCCACTGGGAAAGGGAATTCTAGGCTTGGCAAGGACAACAAGGAAGTTTCACAAAACAACAAGAAGGATCTTTTATCCCAGGAGAAACTTATGCCCACAACCCACAGACCCTCATTCCCCACACTCCTGCTCCAACCTATGAGGGTACACCTTCAGTAATACAAGTCCATCAGCTAGTACACCTCCCTTACCTTGGGCTTCAACAACAGACTGGACCAGAAGTCTCAGAGTACTGTAGCTTCTATGGGACTCCCTCCCAGGGGAACTCACTTCCCAAAAAACTCTCTCACCTGGGAGAGTTTCTCACAGACCTGACAACCTGCTTCTTCAATTCAAATCCTAATAAATACTGCAACAACATTCAGCTAACATATGGGTGATGACAACAACAAGAAACGGTTATGGACAACAAAAATGGCAACATCCTAATGCTAAGACACAACATGACTCACACAAATACAAATGTGTTTGTATTCATCGGAGACACACACAACAACTCAAGTACACCTGTAGGATTCCAAAGGTGTGTACTAGGTACAGAGGCAATGATGATGGAGAACTGGTTCAATGCATGAATCCCTAGTCAATCGGGAAGGTGACAGACCTCTAGAGAAATGTAAGTGTTATGTGGAAACTTGAAACTTGTCCAGACGCAAGGATGGGAAGAAATTCCCCAATGGGAAAATGAACCCCCAAAGAAATAGCTTTCTCAGCTATAAATTGCATGCTCTCAGGTTGACACATGTATTCCTAACCCCAGATGAGTTCCACTTAGCACTTGTTCCCTTTTTCCTAGGAACTTAGGACAGCACAGATTAATTCAACCATAGCCTTTGGGAAATAATAATAAAATAGTATTCCCTTATAGGTAAGCCCTTCTAGCTTAGCCCCTAGGCCTAGACACTTATCCCCCCTCCCTTACCCTACCTAGTGGAGTTTATTCCCCCATAACTCTTCTTTGTGGTCAATCTACACGCATCAGTGTAATTTTATTAATTATGCGAGTACTTACATATCCAAAATCAGGCTCATTGGCCTTGGCATTTGGATCACCCGCCTAATAAACACATAAGTCTCTCAACTTATAACCACTCGTCTCACCAACCCATAAACATAATTACGATCCAGCAGGGACTCAGCCTTGGGGTATTACAATCCCCTCCCCTTATTTTTTTCACTGTCCATTGTGCAACATATTTACACGACAACAACAATATTTCCAAAATCTTAAAAAAGACACGAGTACTCTTCCCACATAGCATCTTCATGCTCCCATGTTGCGTCCTCAGGACCGTACCAGGTCCACTGGACTTTTACAAGCCTTATGGATCGATTCCAGAGCTGCTTTCTTTCCTGGTCCAGTATACGCACCGGATGCACCTGCAAGATGCCTTCTTGCTCCACTTGAATCACATTCCAATCAATCACATGATTAGATTCAGGTATATATATATATTAAGAAATGAAACATGAAACACATTATGTACAGTCATGGATGCAGGCAATGCAAGTGTATAAGAAACTAGTCCAATCATTTCTAGGATTTCAAATGGCCCACAATATTTGGCTGCCAACTTGGAACAATTTCCCAACTTTAGGGAAATTTTGTTGGCTTTCACTTTCAAGAAAACATGATCACCCACTTTAAACTCCCTATGGGTCATGTTCTTATCAACATAAATTTTCTGCATGTCTTGGGAAACCTTCAAATTCTTCTTAATCTTCATCATTTTTTCTTCCATTTCCTTAAGAAACTCTAGCCCAACCATTGCCCTATCATATAGGTTATCCTAGCTTACTGGGGTGTTTCACTTTTTGCCATAAAGTGCTTCTAACGGGCTCATCTTCAGTGATGCTTGATACCCATTGTTTTAGGAAAATTCTACCAAGTGTATATAATCTTCCCATTTATATGGTTTTTCCATCACATACATCCTTAACATATATTTTATCACTTGGTTTAATATTTATGTTTGTCCATTTGACTCAGGGTGATAGGTTGTGTTGAAGTTTAGATTCATTATAAATCCTTTGAATAACCCTTTCCATAATTTTGAGGTGAATTTTGGGTCTCTGTCAGACATAATTGTCTTGGGAATACCATGCAATCGTGTTACTTCCTTCATATAGGTATCAACAACATTAGTTACCTTGTGAGTAGTCTTCAATGGAATAAAATGGGCAGCTTTCATAAGCTTATGAACCACCACCATGATGGAATCATGTTGCTTGTTGGTTTTGGGCAATCCTATGATGAAATCCATTGTCACCACTTCCCACTTCCACTCAATAATGGGTAAAGGATGTAGCAACCTTGTTGGGTGCCTATGTTCATTGTTAACCTTTTGACACTCCATACATCTGGCGATGTATTCTTCAATTTCCTTCTTCATGCCTAGCCAAAAGTAATGGCTCTTGATTGCTTCCACTGCTATAATATCCAAGGTGTCCAGCATAAGGCACATTATGCATTTCTTTCAAGATCATAATTCTCAATTCCTGGAAATTAGGTACATAAATTATATTTTTGTACAGGAGTGTTCCATTAGGTTCTAATTTATAATATTCGACTTTTTGTAGCATCTTACCTTTTTGTAGCTTTGCCACCAATTTCGGGAAATGCAAATCTGCATTTACAACTTCAAAAATTTTGCCTTTAATATCAGTTTGATACATGATAATGGTCGTATCATGTACTTCATGCACTCTTTTGTTGAGTGCATCAGCCACTTTGTTCTCCTTTCCTTTGATATGCTTGATATCAAAGTCGTACTCACAAATAAATTCCAACCATCTACTTTGTCTAGCATTCAAGGTTAGCTAATCAAACAAATACTTCAGACGATTATGTTTTGTCCTCAGTTCGAACCTACCTCCCATGAGGTAGTGTCTCCATTTCTTCAGAGTTTGCACTATGGATGCCAACTCCAAATCATGAGTTTCATAGCTCTTTTCATGATCCTTCAATTTCCTGGACTCATAACATATTACAAACCCATTTTGACTGAGGACTCCTCCCAGTCCTTCTTTGCATGCATTTGTACACACTACAAAATCTTCATTCGGGTCTGCAACCCTCAGGATTGGAGCACTGGTTAATAACTACTTCAATTGCTGGAAGCTTCTCTCACATTCTTCTATCCATTGAAATTTCTTCTCCTTCCTTTGCAAGGAAGTGATGGGGTGAGCTATCCTTGAGAATCCTGCAATGAACCTTATGTAATAGCTAGCTAGACCCATAAAGGATCTGAACTCTATCACATTCTTTGGTGCTAACCATTCTATGATGGTGTTGGCCCTTGACCAAGTTTTGGAGAACTTGGGTCACATTTGACCGATTTTGGGACTTCGACAAGCTAGTCGAATATAGAATGCTAGGTGAAGCGAAGATCGCGAGATCTCGCCCCCTTTTTGTAGGATTTTTGGGTTTAGGGTTTATGTACAAAGTTATGGGATGTCATCCCATGGGTTTACCCATGCTTTGGCCCTTTTGTAATGTATAAATAGATATCTAGGCAATGTAAGAAAGTAGTGAAGTAGTAGTGAATGTTTGTGGCTTAGTGTGGAGCTAGAGGCTTTGTGCATGCTATGTGTTAGGACTTGCATAAATAAGTGCAAGTGATTGTAAGAAGATGGTGTGCAGACTGTGTAAGAAGGCTTTGTGCTGTGACCTAACTCAGGGAAGGAGGATATGGCGAAGTGCGCGCAGATCTCCTGTCCTATGCGGAGTGGGGTTTTTGGGCTCTTTGCATGTAAGAAGATTGACAGAAGATAATAAAGAAGAAGAAGAGTTGTTGGACGTAGCCCCACACTGGGGGTGAACCACATATATCCTATGTTATGGTTACTTTGTATGATTGATGTGATTTATGCTTAATTTTTTTATCTTTATATTTGTTATATACATCTGATATAGTATCTTAGTGCCTAGTGATGTGAATGAATACTAGATCCGATCTGTTTCTATGTGCTAAATGCTTGGAAGTGTTAGATCTTGTTGAATATTGTGTTGTTCTATAATTAGGGTTTGAATTTGTGATGTAAATAAGGGTTAAATGCTAATGAATTTTAACTTCTAAGTTCTTTGTTAAGGTATTGTAATCACAGATCTGTGTCCCAGCTAGGTTGTATACATCTGAGTCCTGCAACCCTCCTTGCCTTTACCTCGGGTGAGACTTCATCTACTTAGCAGGTGTTGCTGAAAGGGTCAGTAGTTAGGATTTTTTTGGTGCACTGTTGAAGTGTTGAACCCTGGGTCTACCCCTATGCCAACAAATGGTTCTATTTCTGGGACCTGAAATTGTGATTGTTGGGAACCTAAGAAAAGAGAAATCTATGTGCATAGATCTGCTTCCATAGTGTGCAGCATTATACTTAAATTGTGAAGCTCTGTGCTAAGAAGAGAAGTTTGATTTGAAGAAAAGAGGTAAGATCTTGAAGATTTGTGCTCTGATAAAGGTAAGATAAGTGAAATTTTTTATTTTGAAAGAATGGATCTAGGTATGTTTCATAGATTTGGTCCTAGTCTGAAAACTAGGGTACAACTAAAAGAAAGAAGATTTGATATGAATAGATCTGATAGAAATAATGAAAGATATGTTATTCCTATGCATAGAGAGAATTGTTGGACTAACAAGTGGATGCATGATTCTACAAAGAATTATTTGCAGGCCCACCACTATGATCTCAGTGCGCAGTATGGGAAAGGTTGGGGATTGTTCAAGAGAAAGAGAGGATTGACTCTTTATTATAGTTGTAGGAGACTCGGACATCTTGCTAAGGAATTCCCTGGTAGAGGTCCTATTTTCCTTTGTTGTAAAGCTATGAGACATGAAGTTTTGGATTTCCCTAGAATGATTGCAAAAGTTGAAAAGATGAATATGAGACAAGAAAACCATGAGGAATGACAAGAGACTGAGAATATGCTTAAAAACCAAAAAGAATCAGAGGCCATATTATTGCAGATGGAAGAAACCTTGAATGATCATAGAGACACCAGTTTATTAGATATCTTAAAAGAGAAAGAGTGCATAGAAACAAGAATAGGAGACTTCGACATAGACTGTGTCCTGGATGAGGAAGCACAGGTGAATATCATGACAGAAAGAACTTAGGAAATTTTGGGAAAACCTGCTATGGTTCCTTCACTAGGAGGAATAGGATTGTTTAAAGGGAATATGATAACCCTATGTGGAAGAATTACCCAGATACCTATGAGTGCTCATGGCACTTCGACAGAAGAAGAATTTGAGGTCGTTAAGTTTGTTGAGAACAACTCCCCATTTTCTATTTTGCTAGGAAAAACTTGGGTTGAGAAAGATCAGATCCGAAGGGGACAAGAAGAGGAAACTCTAGAACAAAAAAAACAAGAACTAAGAGATTTCATGGCTAGGAGAATAGCATGCTTAATAAAATACGAGGACAAGTCAAAGAAACTAAGAGCCAGAGACATTGTTGTCGAAGTTGAACGAACATAGGAAATCTTAAGAAACTTATCCATGCAAGAGAGTAGAGCACTTACTCTAGAAAAAGAAGAAGTATTACTCTTGAACCCTTCGAAAGAACCTCAGTGGTGTGAAGTTCCTATGCCAAGAGGAGATAATAAAAATAATGGAAAAAGGAAACCAGTAACTCAAATCATAGGAAAGAAAACCAGGAAGCTCAACAAGAAGAAACCAACGCTAGAAAGATTGCAAGAAGTACCAGAGAGGACTTCTCAAAAAAAAGGTTTGCAGAACTGGAACTTCGTCGAGATATCAGAACAATGTAAATTGGCACTTCACCACGATGAATCAATATGACCGTTGGAGGCGTCCCAACCATTAGAACGACGCCCCAAAATGGATAGAAACACGGTTATTGTCAGAAGGTTTGACATTGGACCGTTGGGACCGCACCACAATGAATGAAATTTGATGCAGGAGCATCGCCAACTCAGCGAGCGAGCCAGCACATCAAGCAGAGATCAGCTGGGAAAACAAACCCAAAATTTTGAAAAGTGCTTTGGGATTGTTCCACAAGTCTTCAATGAATTATTACGAGGTGGCGCACTTGTATTGTAAAGGGGACCTTGAGCCTTTAAGCTCTCGTCCTTAGTAGATAGGAAGGCATTTAATAGATTTAATGCAGGTAGATAGATGTTTAAGTCTAGATTAGACAGTTTTAGAGTTTTGAGAGGGAAAATGGATATAGACACCCTCCTTGTATCATTGTAACAGAATTTTAGAAGCCAGCATTCAGGAGAGAAGAGCAAGCACAGAAATCTGTGAAGAACACCCATGTACAGAAGATTGAATTAATAGAAATGAAGTTCTAGTTTAATCTCATGGTTGTTGTTGTTTTCTCTGTGTAAATGTTATGCTCCTTCATGAATGTTTGTTTCTGGCTGTGCATTGCTTTGTTTATGCTGTGCATATGATTTTCAAGTTTAAATGAAGTCTGAGAGAGAATAAGTTTCAATTGTTTCTCTATCTGAGCCAGGAGATTCCTGCATAGAGTGAAGTTGAATTCATCCACATAGAGTGCGTTGATGAAGGCTCAATAGTTAAACACTCATTCTCATTCAACCAGAATTATAAGGTTGTCGTGGGAGCTGTGTGAAGAGAGCACAGGCGAAATTAGGAGTCTCAGTAGTAAATCTGAGCAGAAGAAGGCAGAGACTGTTGTTGCCAGAAGTGCACAGAGTCTGAAATATTCAACACTTTGGGAGTTATTGAAGGTCTAACATGAAGAGTGTGTGTAAAGTCTCTGAAGGAATCATAGTTGACAAGCTCAGGAGGGATAGTTCCTTCGTGATACTTTGGAGGAGAACTCAGGAGATGATTTGAAGAAAGTTCGAGCAGGAAGGAGCTTTAGATCGGGAGGAGTCCTTGAAGAGGAGAAGTTGTTGGTCAGGGTTTGCAGAGGAGCCTAGCGAGATCTCGCCAGTAGTTATATCTCAAGGAGATGTACATGGGGTAAGCCTAAGCGCACCAAGGAGGAGCCAAGAGCCATCGGGACTCGATTCATCGGGGTTTGTGGAGACAGGAGTTTGTCGCCTGTTGAAATCGCGATTAACGATTTCCCAACGTAATTGGAGCTGTTGATCACCGCAGGGACACGTGGCACAAGATTTAGGAGAGTCGGGGTTCGGCATTCGGGGTTTTCCCCTGCAAAGGAATCACTACGGTCGATTTAGCGAATACGTGATATCCAATAACCCGACAAGGAGGGGTGACGTGGAGGAGAACACCCACACACGTATCGGGGATCGACTTTTTGGGGTTTCCGTTGTCATAATAATTTCTGCCGGAGGAACCGCGAAACTCCGAATTGCGACGGGTCCCACAGTGATAGCATTTGGTGTGGACAGGTGTCGCCCATATCGGAGTTCGGGAATCGGAATTTCATGGTGACAGTGATACGCGACAAAGTGTACATCGATTTTCTGATAAGACGAAGGGAAGACAACAGGTAGAGAGTTCTATGGGTATTGAAGAAGTCCTGATAAGGGATAAGAAGAGTATTTTGACTCTTCGGGCCCGTGAAGAAGAAGGTCCTGGTGGTTGCAGACGTGCCCTGGGGTGGCGTCTGTGTCAGAGTGGTATCAGAGCAGGAACTCTTTGTTTCTGTGACAGAAAAGAAGAGAATAATTTTCCATGCCGCCCAGAAGGGAGAGACAATCACCCGACCCAGAAGATAGGGAGGTGAGAAGAAGAGGTAGGCCGACAAGGAATCCAGAAATGGAAAGACAAATACAAGATCTCAGAGCGAGACTCGAAGAGATGGAAACAGCTCAGAGACGCACAACTGGTACAGGGGATCTTAGTGATTCCGACAATGAGATTGAAGCTGAACCCCAAGGAGAAGTTACAGCCGAAGATGCAGCCAATGAGCGATTGATAAAAGCTATCACCCGGATGAGTTCAAAGACCAAAATGGACATTCCATCTTATGAAGGAAGTCTGGATGCAGAAGAGTTGTTGGACTGGATCAGGGCTCTTGACACCTACTTCGATTATGAGGATATCGAAGAGGATAAAAAAGTTAGGCATGTTGTCATGAAGTTGAAGGGACACGCAGCATTGTGGTGGGATGAGCTACAGGCAGATAGACTTTCCAAAGGCAAACAGAAAATTAAAAGCTGGGACCGAATGATTGCTAAGATGAAAGCAAAGTTCATCTCGAGAGACTACCAGATAAATCTATTCAGGCGAATGCAGAACCTGAGGCAGAAGTTGATGACGGTGAAGGAATACACTGAAGAGTTTTACAAGCTCAATATCAGAGCGAGTCATCGGGAGAGCGATGATGAGAAGGTTGCTAGATACCTGAATGGTCTGAGATATGACATTCAGGATGAATTAAGCATGGCGACCATCCGAATGGTGGAGGATGCTTACCAGATGGCGCTGAAAGCCGAGGAGAAGTTGAGCCATAAGAAAGGACAGCGAGGGCGAGGCAGGAGTCATCCCAGAGGCAAGAAAGTTGCACAGGAGAAATTCCAAAAGCCCAGGGAGGAATGGAAGAAGCCTCAGGGTAATGTTGAGAGAGGTGGAACCTCACAGCGAGGACAACAATATGTTGAACAGAGGGGGCAGCATACCGAGCAGGGAGGGGATTATGCTGATGCAAACACTTTTCCTCGTACCAGAGGAAGAGGAAGAGGCCAAGGTGGAGTGATCACATGATTCACGTGTGGAAAGGATGGACACAAGGTAGTTGACTATCCAGACAGGGAAAAGGACCGAGGAGAAACTCACATCGCTGAAGCACAAAGGCGAGCTGCTGAAGCAGAAGGTGCAGAAAGTGGAAGCTCACTCCTGATGTGAAAATTCCTTTTGACACTGAGAAAGAGGTGCAGGAAAGTTCATCTCAGAGGACCAGACTGTTCAGGATAGCCTACAAAACCAAGGATAATAAATGCAAGGTTATCATGGATAGCGGAAGCACCGATAATCTCGTTTCAACTGAGATGGTGGAGAAGTTGGAACTGGAGACAACTGATCACCCGAATCCATATAAAGTCTCATGGCTACAGAAGGGACATCAGGTGAGTGTCACTAAACAATGTTTAGTCGAAATTATAATTGGGGGATATAATGATAAAGTCTTGTGTGATGTCATTCCCATGGATGTATGTCATTTGTTACTGGGTAGACCATGGCAATATGACCGAAATGTGGTTCATGATGGGAGGATGAACACATACACTTTAGAGAAGGAGGGAAGGACACACAGATTGCTTCCGATAAAAGATAAAGAAGTGAAACCGGAAGTAAGAAAAACAATACTTCTCATGAGTGGGAAGGAGCTTCTCACAGAGATGGAGAAGAAGGAAGATCCACAATTCTTTGTGGTCAGGAAACCAATAATTGTCCTGACTAGCACGAGAGTGGATGACTTACCAGTTGAGATTCAGGAACTGCTGGAAGAGTTCGCTGACATCATAGTGGACGAAATACCTCATTCGTTGCCACCGATGAGGAGTGTGATTCATCATGTCGACCTCATACCAGGAGCCAGTTTGCCGAATAAGGCTACGTACAGATTGATGCCACAGGAAAATGAGGAAGTTAAGAAGCAAGTCCAGGAGCTATTGGACAAAGGATTGGTCAGAGAAAGCCTGAGTCTGTGTGTTGTTCCAATAGTGCTTAGCCCAAAAAAAGATGGGGGTTGGAGAATGTGCACCGACTCAAGAGCGATAAATAAAATCACCATCAGATACAGATTTCCACTGCCAAGAATGGATGATCTGATGGATTTCCTGAGTGGGGCAAATTATTTTTCAAAAATTGATTTGAAGAGCAGATATCACCAGATTCACATGAGGGAAGGTGATGAATGGAAGACAGTATTCAAGACAAACGAAGGTTTGTACGAATGGCTAGTCATGCTGTTTGGTTTGACAAACGCGCCGAGCACATTCATGAGACTGATCAATGAAGTCCTGAGGTAATTCATCAGGAAGTTTGTGTTCGTATATCTGGATGATATATTGATCTACAGTAAGACGAAGGCTGAACATATGAAACCTTTGGCCATTGTGATGAGGAAACTACAACAGGAGAAGCTATTGATCAATATGAAGAAGTCCTCGTTCATGAAGACAGAGCTCATTTATTTGGGTTTCGTCATATCGGCGAATGAATTGAAGATGGATCCAAGTAAAGTGGAAGTGATTAAGAATTGGCCATCACCCAGGAATGTTTTTGAAATGAGAAGTTTCCATGGTTTGGCTAGTTTCTACCGAAAGTTCATTAGGAACTTCAGTGGGATTAGCGCAGTGATGATGGACACGGTGAAGAAGCGACATAAGTATTTTCACTGGACATCAGAGGCTGAAAAGAGCTTCAATCTGTTGAAGCGGAAGATAACGGAACGACCAGTGTTGGTGTTTCTGGACTTCAAGAAGACATTCCAAGTAAAGTGTGATGCAAGTGGATATGCCATAGGAGCGGTCTTGAGTCAGGAGGACAGGCCAGTTGCATACTTCAGCGAGAAGCTAGATGAAGCAAAGCTGAAATACTCCACGTACGATAAAGAGTTTTATGTCATCATACAAGCATTGAAAAAGTGGAGGCATTACTTGATACCCAAGGAATTTGTATTGTACAGTGATAATCATGCATTGCAGTTTGTGAGTCAACAAGAGAAGTTGAATCATAAACATGCAAAATGGGTAGAGTATATGCAGAATTTTACATTTGTAATTAAACACATTTCAGGAACTGCTAGCAAAGTGGCTGATGCTTTGAGTAGGAAATGTTTGTTACTACAGAAGTTCTGAGTCAATACATTGGGTTTCAAAAACCTGAGAGACATGTATGCAGGTGATACAAATTTTACAGAAGCGTATGAAGCAGCTAAGAATCCAGTTCTCAGAGATCGAAGCCTGTGGATGGATTACATGATTCAGAATGGACTGTTGTTCAGGGGCAACCAGTTATGCATTCCGAATTGCTCCATGAGGGAGAACCTGCTAAAGGAGAAGCACAACGGTGGATTAGCAGGGCATTTTGGCCACGACAAAACATTCGCAAAGCTGAGCGAATCATATTTTTGGCGAGGCATGTGAGCGGATGTCAAACGATTTGTTGACAGATGCAGGATTTTTCAACACTCGAAGGGGAGGAAATAGAATGCAGGTTTTTATCAGCCATTGCCCATACCAGAGAGGCCATGGGAGGCGATCAGTACGGATTTTGTATTGGGTTTGCCGAGGACGCAGAGAGGGGTTGATTCCATCTTTGTGGTTGTAGATAGGTTTTCAAAGATGGCACATTTTATACCATGCCAGAAGACCAGCGATGCGACTCACATCGCGAACTTGTTTTTCAAGGAGATCATTCGACTCCATGGATTGCCGAGAAGTGTAGTGTCGAAAAGGGATACCAAATTCATAGGGTATTTTTGGAGGACGCTATGGAAGAAGCTAGGGACTAACTTGACGTTTAGTTCAGCTTACCATCCACAGAAGGATGGGCAGACGGAAGTGGTCAACATGAGCTTGGGAGACTTGTTGAGAAGCCTGGTGACAGAGCACCATAGCAGCTAGGACAACATATTGCCACAGGCAAAGTTTGCATACAACGATTCAGTGAATCGGAGTACAGGCAAAAGCCCATTTCAGATTGTGTATGGGACACAACTGAGGGGAGTTTCTAAACTCAGGGAGTCAAAACAGGCTGCGACTAGCAGTGCTAGTGCAGAGGAATTCACTGAAGCGATGAAGGAACTTCACAGCAAGGTGAAGCAGCGACTGATAGACTCAAATCAGGAGTATAAGCACAGAGCAGACTAGCACAGAAGACAACTTCAGTTTGAAGTTGGTGACTTAGTTTTGGCACATTTGAGGAAGGAAAGGTTCCCAAGCGGAACATATAATAAGCTGAAGATGAAGAAAATTGGACCATGCAAGGTCTTGAGGAAATTCGGAGAGAATGCTTATGAGATTGAGTTGTCGGATGGCATCGATATATCTCTGATATTCAATGTTTCGGATTTATACCCATACAAGGCTGGAGAAGCAGAGGCTGGAACTGAGGAACCAGTGATCCAGTGGACGAAGCAGATGTCGATAGCAGAAAAGCCACAGATGGAGTACATATTGGGCAAGAGAATAGGCAAGAAAACCAGGCGAAAGCGGTATTTCGAGTGGAAGAATCACCCAGTGGAAGACGCCAGCTAGGAAAATGAAGCAGTAATACAGAAGTATGGACAAATCATGAAGGAGCTCATGGACAGGATCCCATGAAAGTTTTCCAGCTGAGGAGTATGATGCATGAGCATCGCCAACTCAGCGAGCGAGCCAGCACATCAAGCGAAGACCAGCTGGGAAAACAAACCCAAAATTTTGAAAAGTTCTTTGGGATTGTTGCGCAAGTCTTCAATGAATTATTACGAGGTGGTGCACTTGTATTGTAAAGGGGACCTTGAGCCTTTAAGCTCTTGTCCTTAGTAGATAGGAAGGCATTTAATATATTTAATGCAGGTAGATAGATGTTTAAGTCTAGATTAGACAGTTTTAGAGTTTCGAGAGGGAAAATGGATATAGACACCCTCCTTGTATCATTGTAACAGAATTTTAGAAGCCAACATTTAGGAGAGAAGAGCAAGCAGAGAAATCTGTGAAGAACACCCATGTACAGAAGATTGAATTAATAGAAATGAAGTTCTGGTTTAATCTCATGGTTGTTGTTGTTTTCTCTGTGTAAATGTTATGCTCCTTCATGAATGTTTGTTTATGGCTGTGCATTGCTTTGTTTATGTTGTGCATATGATTTTCAAGTTTAAATGAAGTCTGAGAGAGAATAAGTTTCAATTGTTTCTTTGTCTGACCCAGGAGATTCCTGCATAGAGTGCAGTTGAATTCATCCACATAGAGTGTGTTGATGAAGGCTCAATAGTTAAACACTTATTCTCATTCAACCAGAATTATAAGGTTGTCGTGGGAGCTATGTGAAGAGAGCACAGGCGAAATTAGGAGTCTCATTAGTAAATCTGAGAAGAAGAAGGCAGAGACTGTTGTTGCCAGAAGTGCACAGAGTCTGAAAGATTCAACACTTTGGGAGTTGTTGAAGGTCGAACACAAAGAGTGTGCGCAAAGTCTCTGAAGGAATCAGAGTTGACAAGCTCAGGAGGGATAGTTCCTTCATGATACCATGGAGAAGAACTCAGGAGACGATTCGAAGAAAGTTCGAGCAGGAAGGATCTTTAGATCGGGAGGAGTCCTTGAAGAGGAGAAGTTGTCGGTCAGGGTTTGCAGAGGAGCCTAGCGAGATCCCGCCAGCAGTTAGATCTCGAGGAGATGTACATAGGGTAAGCCTAAGCGCGCCAAGGAGGAGCCAAGAGCCATTGGGACTCGGCTCATCGGGGTTTGTGGAGACAGGACTTTGTCGCCTGTTGAAATCGCGATTAGCGATTTCTCGACGTAACTGGAGCCATTGATCGCCGCGGGGACACATGGCACGATATTCCGGAGAGTTGGGATTCGGCATTCGGGGTTTTCCCCTGCAAAGGAATCACTACGGTCGATTTAGCGAACACGTGATATCTGATAACCCGACAAGGAGGGGTGACGTGGAGGAGAACACCCACACACATATCGAGGATCAGCTTTTCGGGGTTTTCGTTGTCGTAAGAATTTATGTCGGAGGAACCGTGAAACTCCGAATTACGACGGGTCCCACAATGATAGCATTTGGTGTGGACATGTGTCGCCCATATCGGAGTTCGGGAATCGGAATTTCACAGTGACAGTGATACGCGACAACACGTACACTGATTTTCCGATAAGACGAAGGGAAGACAGCAGGTAGAGAGTTCTGTGGGTATTGAATAAGTCCCGATAAGGGATAAGAAGAGTATTTTGACTCTTCAGGCCTATGAAGAAGAAGGTCCTGGTGGTTGCGTATGTGCCTCGGGGTGGCGTCTGTGTCAAAATTGCATTAATTAAGGCATTCCTACCCGTGGATAGATCTGTTATGATGATGTCTATTTATCCGATCAAGCATTGCACCATGAGCACTTTTGTCAATTGTGATTATTCGAGTTGATTATTACCACGCCATGATTGTTGAGACCTCGCCACCCATGTTGTTACAGTGAGTGTTTTTTCACCGATCTGAGATATCAGATCTCGAGTGTGCATGTCGGACGAAATTAGCATAGTAGAAAAAGTAATCAAAGAGATCCTAATAGACCTCATGGCTGAGAAGGGGATGTCCGCAAGCATCCAAGCCTTAATGATGAGAGGAGTTCAAGCATCCCCGTCGATTGCTCATGGATCTGGACCATCCCAAGCTACAACAGAGAAATGAACCAAGCATAGTAATGAATTAGCGAATGCGAATCTCATCCCATCTATCCTTCCCAACTACACCCCGCCTATGGCTGGTGTGGTGAGTCGTGACAACATCCCAAGGGACTTCGACTACACAGGAATCATTGTGTATGTCCCAAAGGGAATACGCACAGTCAGACCATAGTTGGAGAGGATTTTGACATTGAATATCAGCAACTATAACTTACAATACCACAAGAACTATGGCATGCTCGCACCATACAAATATTTGACCAAGACAAACGGGAAGAATTTGAATATCATCCCCCAGCCGTGAAACATGGACATTGAAAGGTCCACCATCCTGAACGTAATGAAGATACCCCACTTTGGAATGCACCAAAAGGTTAATGCGTACGTTAAACTACTAATGTCATGTTTCCATGGTGGTTACCTATGGTTGGACAGGCGTATAATAGTCGATCTAGTGTTGATCCATTGGATCATTGGATTAAACATGCAATGACCAGACCCACAATACTTTTATCCAAGGAAGGCTACAGATCATTCCCTGGCGCAAAGAATCAAAGATACCTATGGAGATGTGGAGAAGGGGAAGCCAGGATACAAGGTAGCATCCATCCAGAATGGTGTAGTGCGCCTAGCCTACCAGTTGATCGTTGGTAAGCTAGTAAGGAAGAACAGACCCACGCAGGTCACGGGGTTCGTTGTTGAGCTCACGGGAAAATGCATTGAAGGGATACAAATGAAATGGGCAAGCTACCTCATCAACCATTTAGAGAAATACTACCGCGAAGCTCAAGTATCAGGTCTATGAGGTCCCTTTTAGCTGGTTGTTGATCTTCATCACCTTCATTTCTTGGGAGATGTCAAAAGGTGTGACCTTCCCTGAAATTGAGCCTCTGAACCCTTAGTTGCGAAGTTCACTATGCTCTGGTATTCGAGTGACATGGATAAAAAATGGCAGTCAAACACAGCGTTCCACACCTATTACCTGCAGTTGAAGAGGACTATTGAGTCTTTCCTTCGTATGACATTGAACACCTTGGACAGGATCAGGCCAATTATGAAGTTTCACGTAGATAGACATTTTATTTATATCACTATGCATGGAGATGAACATAGAGAAGAGCTTCAATCCTACTACAAGCTCACAGAGGAGGACCTGGAAGAAATAACAAAGGAATGGCCTACAAAGCTCCTTATACCAGTCGACTAGGTAGAACTGTCTGACCCCGACCTCATTGGAAGTCTTGTGGTCACTCATGAAGAGTATGATGCACCCAGCAGTAGCCGGAAGAAAAATAAGGAAGATGTACAGGAAATAAATAGTGCATCAGAAGAGAATGCATCAGATTCACCTAGTGGAGGAGGAGGTGATGAAGTGGAAAAAGAAGAGAAATAAGGGGAAGAAGACAAGAAGAAGCAGGGAAAAGTAACACCACATAGGAACCCCCTTGAAGAGACAGAGACATCCAATAAAATAAAGGTTTCCCCAATGAAACCTACATCGTGGAAGAAGTCAAAAGCTAGTAAGCCCAAGATACAGAATGTGCTCATGGTAGATGACATCGACCTCATCATCGTCATCGTATCAGATACATCAGAAGATATTTTACAGCGCAATGAAGCAAAACACGAATCCATGTATGATCACATTGAATCATAGCATAAAGGAATACAGTAGGCTCTCCATTCACATCGCATCGTGCCTACTGCGTCGTTGTCAGCAAGGAACATAGAAGTAGGATATGATCCTGCCCAGCTACACAGGATAGCATATGCGACAGAGGCTCACCTCTGTCGTGTCCAGGAGAAAAAGGAACAAGCCACAAAGTCCCTGAAGAAAGAAAAAGAGGAAGACATAGAACAACATCAGGTTGTTCAATAAGAAAAAGACGACCTCTAGGAGAAGTTTGCAGAGGATAGAGCACATATCCAGAAGGAAAAAGTGAATTTGCTCATAGAGTAGATTGGACTTAAAGAAGCAGTCACTAGAGAAATTCTCTCTATGACGGGCTTAGAGAAGACGGAAGAAGACCCAGTGGATAATCAAGTGGGAAGGCTTGTCGAATCCATTCAGCAACTCCAACAAAGAATAGCATAATTGGAATTATAGACAGTGCCAAGAACTCCATAAGAAGTGCGAGATCTAAGAGAAGAAACTGTGAGGAGCACGATTGAGAGAATCAAGGCATTATCCTTGGAATGAAAGCAGCACAACAGTCGAAGTGCGTAGACCTACAAGAGCCTTGTAGAGTACCCTGAGCTCATGACACTGGAATCATAGGTCCAGGAGGCAAAGCAGCAAGAAGCAATAGTGCAAGCACAGTAGAAGCTACTGCCACTGGTCAAGAGGATGAAAAGAGACCAGGAACAATGCATGGTATAGCAATAGGCCCATTCCATTCAGATCAAGATCATGGAAGTAACCCAAAGACTCCAGCCAGTGCAGAATGAAGCCTGCACACATTTTGAGGAGATTGAAGGATAAGGTGCACAACTAGAACAAGTAGTCACCTCAGTTGAACAATGATTGGACGGACCTATCACCGAGAAGGTCATTCAAGAGTTCATCAAGCAGGAGGCTCCGGATAAGAAGTAGGTTGAAGCAACTCGAGCCAAGATCGAGGCCTTCGAGGTAGAGTTACCCATATCAGAGTGACTCGGGATGAGTCACAGGTAAGTGTTGGGGGCCTGTTGGCCTTTGACCAAGTTTTGGAGAACTTTCATCACATTTGACTGCTTTTGAGACTTCGATAGGTTGGTCGAAGATAGAGTGCCAGGCGAAGCGGAGATTGCGGGATCTCACCCCCTTTTGCGGGCTTTTTGGGTTTAGAGTTTATGTAATGGGTTATGGGATGTCGGCCCATGGGTTTACCTATGATTTGGCCTTTTTATCCTTTTATAATGTATAAATAGATATCTAGGTGATGTAAGAATGTAGTGAAGTAGTAGTGAATGTTTGTGGCTTAGTGCGGAGCTAGAGGCTTTGCGCATGCTATGTGTTAGGACTTGCAGAGATAAGTGCAAGTGATTGTAAGAAGCTGGTGTGCAGATTGTGTAAGAAGGCTTCATGCTATGACCTAACTCGGGGAAGGAGGATCTGGCGAGGTGCGCACAGATCTCTTATCCTATGTGAAGTGGGGTTTTTGGGCTCTGTGCATGTAAGAAGATAGATAGAAGACAATAAAGAAGAAGAAGAGTTGGTGGGCGTAGCCCCACGCTAGGGGTGAACCACATATATCCTGTGTTATGGTTTCTTTGTATGATTGATGTGATTTATGCTTAATTTTTTTATCTCTATGTATGTTATATGCATCTAATATAGTAGCTTAGTGCCTAGTGATGTGAATGAATGCTATATCTGATCTGTTTCTATGTGTTAAGTGCTTGGAAGTGATAGATCTTGTTGGATACTACGATGTTTTGTAATTAAGGTTTGAATTTGTGATGTAAATAAGGGTTAAATGCTAATGAATGTTTACTGGTAATTCCTCTGTTAAGGTATTGTAATCACATATTTGTGTCCCAGCTAGGTTGCAAACATCTGAGTCATGCAACCCCCCTGCCTCTACCTCGGGTGAGACTTCATCTACTTTGCAGGTGTTTTTGAAAGGGCTAGTAGTTAGGGTTTTGTTGGTGCATTGATGAAGCGTTGAACCCTAGGTCTTCCCCTGTGCCAACAAATGGATTCTATCTTCTCAAGATCCATGGTTGTCCCATCCTTTGAAATGATATGTCCCAAGTAATGGATCTTATTTTGATAAAATGAGCACTTTCTCAATTTGGCATACAGTTGGTGCTCTCTTGGCACCTACAACACCATATTCAGATGATGTTCATTCTCTTCCTCTGACTTGGAATACACCAGGATTTCATCCAAAAATACTATGACAAATGTTTCTAGATATTCTCTAAATACACCATTCATTAGGCACATGAAAACAGTGGGTGCATTTGATAACCCAAATGGTACCACTGTGAATTCATAATGACCATACCTTGTTCTGAAGGCGGTCTTGTTGATGTATTCATATTTTATCCTTACCTGGTGGTACCCTGCCCTAAGATCTATTTTTTTTAATATCTTGGCATCCTTCAACTGATCAAATAGATCATCGATCATTGGCAAAGAATACTTGTTCTTAATAGTCACCTTGTTTAACTGTCTAAAATCGATGCACAATCTCAATGTCCCATATTTATTTTTCACAAACAAGATCAGGGCACCCTAAGGTGACACACTTGGGCATATATACCCCTTCTTCAGAAGTTCTTCAAGCTGCAATTGCAGTTATTTCAGCTCTAGTGTACTCATTCTATAAGGATTTTTTGACATTGGAGCTACTCCAGGAATCAAGTTTATAGAAAAGTCAATATCTCTCTTTGGGGGTAATCCTGGTACCTCCTTGAATACATCTTCAAAATATTTTAATACTGCATGGTCTTCAATATTTGACACCTTATCCTTAGGTTCTTCTTCCATATGAGCTGCAAGTAATTGACAATCTTTCCTATAGCACTTCTTCAACTGCATTGTTGAGATTTATTTGATAGAAACTGGTCTGGGAATTCCTTGGAATTTCCTTGGGTTTCCTTCCTCATCCAGGAAAGTGAATGCCTTGTTATGACAGTCTAAGATGGCATGGTGTTGGTCCAACCAATCAATCCCAATTAGACATTCATAGGAACCTAAAGGTAAGATGTTCAATTCATCCCTTGTGCTCAGTCCATTCATGTCTACTGGACAGGACTTAACCAACTCAACAACCCTTCTCTTGGCTCTTGTAGCCAGCTGCACTAACCAATACTTTCCATGCTTTCTTCTTGGAAAATGTAAGATTTCCACCATTCTAGGATCTATGTAACTATGACTAGCTCCTGAATCAATTAAAATAGTAATGGGTTGGTTGTTGATCATACCTTCCACTTCAATCATATGTGACTGATATTCTGCTTTCTTTTTGTCTAGGGCTACGTAGATCCTTGGTACACTTATGCCCATGTCCTCCATTGTTTCTTCCTATTGAACATTGTGGACAACCCTCACGTTGTCATTTTTGTGGGGGCAATCTTTGTACCTATGATTTCCTTTACAACCCCAACATTCCATAGGTGGTTGTCTTGGCATTTTCCCACCTACTTCATCCTTCCTGGGCTCTCTAAAAATTGGCTATCCTTGAGGGATATTCCTAAAAAATGGTGGTTTGTTTCCCCTTTTCCTCTGCTCCCTCTTAAACTTCTTCTTGTCTTCCCGAGCTTTTTGGAAAGTAGGCTTTTCTTTTTGCTGATCATATAAGCATTTTTCTCTCCTTCTAGTTTCTTCCATAGTTTTCGGGTCATCATACTGGATCTTGTCACTGATGGAAGATGGAAGCCCACTCAGATACCTTTGAATCTTAACTACCTCATCCTTGATGAAGGGAACATATTTCAACAACTCCAAGAATCTTCTTTCATACTCATCAATGGATATACTTCCCGTCTTGAGTTCGAAGAACTCTTTCATTTTCTTGTCATAATACCTCTTATTTAAGTACTTATTTTCAAAATGTCTCTTGAATTCCCTCCATGTAACATTCTTCTCTCTGACGTGTTGTACTTGCACAAGTTTCTCCCACCATATGGATGCCTTTCCTTTAAGTTGGTAAATGGAAATTCTTCCCTTTGCATGAGAAGAATAGTTCCGCAGTTGGAAATATTTCCTCATGCCCAGCAGCCATGTCTCATCATATTCATCTTTCTTGTGTTCTCCATCAAAATTAGGAGGCTTGATCTTGTTCATTTCTCCCTTAAGTTCATCCACTCCAGATCTCATATGCTTTCTGGTAGGACATGGGCTTGAACTACTGTGTGCCCTCTTACTCGAATGTTTTGAGGAGTGACGATGATGGCTGGTAACACTTATTTATCTTCCTTTCTTCTCAGGTGTCCCATGACTCCCTATTTTTATTAAGCCACTCTCCTTATCCAACTTCTTTTCAATTCTTTCCAAGCTCTGTATCAACTTTAAGTTGAACTCTCCCTATTGATCCCTTGCTTTCATGAGATTTTTGTTATCTTCTCGGTGAGTCTGGGCATCTTTCTACAATATTTCAATGATTTTCATCATGTATCCTTCCTTATCTGTCTCTTCTCCATGCCCATTGGAGTTTGATCCTTCAACTCCCAAATGGACATCCATTCCTTTAGCTTCATTCTCTGAAATGAAAGCATTATGTGCCTCCTCCATTCTCTGCACTCTGCGGCAATTAGGTTAGGTTATGACAATCGTTAACTCTGCAAACACAATATGCAGTTGATCCAGGTGGATATCGGTGGCCACCCACCTTTTCCAACTGGCTCAAAACAGTTTTCTGGCAATTTTGGCAATTTACTATTTTTAGCAGTTTTTCGGATCCTCAAACTTCTGGAGCCGTTTTGAGGCCCTAAAAGACATTTTTTGGGAAAAAATGGAGCAACATGGAAGGTCCTTCCATGTTTCCCCCAAAATGAATCTCCTCGATGATACCTTTCCAAAGGGCTATCATGCACCTAAAACGGAGATCATATGCAAAAGTTACGACCTCGAGAAGTTGATGTACTAACTTACCCAAATGGGGCCGACATGACTTTTGGTGCTTCATCTCCTAGGGTTAGTTTTTTTGATGTCTAGGGTTTTTGGCATTCCTGTTTGCTGTAAAAAAGCCTTCAGAGCCTCATTGTAATCATCTTCTTGCGAATGAGTGCAGTCATCACATCTCTTCTCAGAGATAAGCCACCACCATTCTAGCAAGCTTGTTTTCCACTGCATTTTACAGTTTCAGCGTATTTCCTTATTGAATAGAAAACCATTTTTGTTGTATATCTATTATTTTTTTTTAAGCACCTGTTAATAATATGTATTCATTTCATTCTTCTCATAAAATCTGGATCAGCAGTCAACCAAAATTTGTCAGGCCATCAGTCCTTAACAATTCCACAGTATTCATAAAGAAATCTGATTCAAAGAAAAATTTCAAATTCCATTTTCTTTCTGACCTCTGCTCTGTTCTGCAATAATTTTCAGGCACTAGTCCCTTTCTTGTAGCACCCAACCCATGTGACCACAGGTTGTGGCCAAGTGCTAGGCCGATAGGTGCTTATTCAGGACTTCGGGCCTCTGGCTTCGAAATTTTTTGAACAACATCACAACAACCCCCTCGAAGTTCCAGATTACTGAACTCGTGAAGTAGGGTGGATCAACCATCCACGTCTACCCATCATCCAACAAATGACACTCACTATTGAACCTTAGGCATCTAAGTTCTAAGACCTTGGAGCTTCGGGACTTCAGGACTTCGGAGGATTTCACATCCGCACCTCCCCAACACCCCGAACCATTAATCTTTGAACACTTCCATGTCACCTTTGGTGACGTCATTATGTCATGTCACTTCGGTGTTACGAAACTTTGGAAGGTTCTTCCTTTCATTCCTTATGAACCATCCTTCTGAAGTGTCAAGTCTTTGGACTTCACAACTACTAGTGCACATCCACTGGGACCCACGGATTCCATGCTTGGACTAAGATACTGAATAGTCACATCACTTAACACTTTTCAAATTGCGGGGGCATGCATCCACGGTTTGGAGTAACCTGTCTTTCATCCTGCAATTCTTCTGACATTGACATGTAACCCCTCTGTTAAATCGTGGTTTGATTGTGGGACTTCCTTGGATAATTAAATCCCATGCAACGTGGGTCCCCACAATGCCTCCTGGTCGTTGATCTTGATGTATCTTTATCAATTCCATTCTGGGTCCGCTGACCTTTAACTATGTTATGTAACCTTTGGGCCCACATAGTATAGATGACAACATTCCAGGTGGGGACATGTGGAAGGTATAGGAGAGGTCAATGTCACCTCCAGGTGATGTCATTATGACTCACCACTTCGGCTCTTCGGGGCTTCAGAGCTTTGGGCTTCGGGAGTTCTCGTCTCAGCACATTAATTCTCCCAAACAATTTCACCTGAAGTCCACGAATTTCCACCATGTATCCTCTCTCTCGGATCAACGGCATAGATGAACTTCATTACTCCGTGGATTTCCAAAGGATCCCACGGCTAACTGCCTCACAACTTTTCCAGATCTAATGATCTAGGGTGACTATGTTTCCTCCTGAAGAAATCCTAGCCGTTAACTTGTTAAACCTTGAGAGTTTCCCCCCCTTTGAATATTTCTTCTCGCTATCTCTCCTGAGCTTCGTTTCTCGAACCCCTCTCTCCTTAGAGGGTTTATTCGACACTTAGTCGACTTTCGGATATGTGCACTCCTTGCACCCAGAGATGCTCTGAACCTCGAATTTTGTCCCTTTCGACAAAAATTCACTCTAAAATATTTGTCTTGTTAACCAATAACATGGCCCATCCAGGCTCAGTGTTGAAACCATGGCTCTGATACCAAATTTAACGTCCCCGACCACCAACAGGTTAGGCAATGCCAATTCTCACAAACTCCACTTAGCTCTCATACCAAATTGTAACATCCTCGACCACCAGCAGGCCGAGCAACACCACTTCTTGGAGCATACGTATATATATGACATGCATTTTAATGAATCTTAAAAAAACTAACACGGAGTTACTTCTACCATACAGATTCAAATGGAATTGACAGTAAGTCCACATGCAACGGAACACATGATAAATTTCAAGAAACACAGACATGCATAACATAGATAATTAAGCATGGAAATGATACTTATATTTTAACTGGAGTAAAACCACCAACTACATGCAGACCTTCCACAAACCTCCCATCCTTAGACCACATTGATCATCATGCTCAGCAGTGGGTCACCACCGAGATGGGACTATAATCCACTGAGCAAGGGAATTCTAGGCTTGGAAAGGACAACAAGGAAGTTGCACAAAACAACAAGAAGGATCTTTTATCTTAGGAGCCACTTATGCCCACAACCCACAAACCCTCATTCCCCACATGCCTACTCCACCCGAGGAGGGTACACCTTCACTAATACAAGTCCATCGGTTAGTATGCCTCCCTTACCTTGGGCTTCAACAACAGGATGGACCAAAAGTATTAGAGTATTTTAGTTGCTACGGGACTCCCTTCCAGGAGAACTCACTTCCCATCAAACTCTCTTACCTGGGAGAGTTTCTCAGAGGCTTGAAAACCTGCTTCTTCAATTCAACTCCTAAGAAATACTACAACAACATTCAACTAACACACAGGTGAGGAAAACAACAGGAAATGATTATGGACACCAAAAATGGTAACAACCTAACGCTAAGACACAACATGGCTCTCACAAATACAAATGTGTACGTCTTCACCAGAGACACACAGAACAACTCAAGTACGACTATAGGATTCCAAAGGTGTGTACTAGGTACATAGGTGATGATGATGGAGAACTGGTTCAATGTGTGAGTACATGGTCAATTAGGAAGGTGAAAAACCTCCAGAGAAACATAAGGGTCATGAGAAAACTTGAAACTAGTCCAGACGCAAGGATGGGAAGCAATGCCTTGATGGGAAAATGAACCTCCAATGAATTGGCTTCCTTAGCTAGAAACTGCATGTGCTCAGGTTGACACATGTCTTCCTGAAGCCGCATGAGTTCCACTTAGCACTTGTTCCCTTTTTCCCAGGAACTTAGGACAACACGGCTTAAGTCAACCATGGCCTTTGGAAAATAATAATAAAATATTATTCCCTTACAGGTAATCCCTTCTATCTTAGCCCCTAGGCCTAGACGTGGGTGATTTTGTAGCCGCGGGTTTTGATAGATGCAGAAAATGACAATTATTTAGTCACGGGTATTTTTGTAGCCACAGGTTTCAGTAGTTTTATAAAATGGAAATTTTGTAGCTGCGGGTGTTTTTGTAGCCGCAGGTTTGGTAGTTACAGAAAGAGTAGTTTCAGTAGCCACAGGTGATTTGGAAGATGTAGAAAGTTGGCAGTTCAATAGCCACATCAAATTTGTAGATTGGAATTGTTCCAATTGTTGCATGGTATGGTATAGTTCTTGATGATGATGCATAAAGGTTGCTATAGGATTGAAGGTATGCCTATATGCAATTTTTTTATGGTTACAATTGGTCATGAAATGGTACATACTTGAGGCTACATAACAGTGAGGTTTTGGCACATGGTTTGATGTAAGGGTTTATGGTATTTGGTTTATGGATAGAGAGATCTATTGATAGAGGAATTTTGCTAGTTATATTGGCATATGTCTTTGGTATATTGTTGAATTACATGTTGGGACATATATTTGATGAGTTGGCACATACATGAGGTGTATGGTATGGTGATGTTGGTGTATCCTGATTAGGCATAGTTTGAGTTGTTGTTGATACATGATTGGTACATGTTTGGTACATTGTTATAGGCACTTGTTGGTAATATTGTTGGAGATATTAGTGAAGTATTGTTGGCACATGGTTTATGGATGATGTGGCATATATGACTTGGTATACTTTTAGAAGAACATCTTGATTGTGGTACATATTGTTGATGTTTGTGAATAGTCTTGGTTGATGCACATCATGGTGATATTGTGCATATGGTTGAGAGTGGGATTTGTGATGGATCTTGGTGAGTAGATCTGATTTGATTGATGAGATTGATGAGACAGGTTGTTGTGATAGGTTATTTGTACAGGTTTGGTGCATGGTTGATGCAATTTTTTATGGTACAGGTTCTGGTACAAGTTGTTTGGTGCATGTTGATTGGTATAGGTTGTTACAATTTTTTGGTTATAGGTTGACAGTGATAGAGTGACAGTGGCAGTGGTTGATTCAGTGACAGTGATAGATTTTCTACATTTGGCATTTATATTTCAATGCAGTTGGACGGGGAAAGGAAAGGGGGTTGTAGCCTCCTTTCCATTGATGTTATAGAATCATGGAGTTGCATCCTAAGAACTAGGTGGTTGTAGCCACCTTCTGATTGTAGCTGGAGAAATTAGGGGGTTGTATCCTCCTTCTGGTTGGAGCCAGAGAATCAAGGAGTTGGAGCTTCTTTCAGGTTGGAGCCTAGGAAACTAGGGGGTTGGAGCCTCCTTCCAGTTAGTGATGGACAATTGGAAGTTGGTGCTTCCTTGAATGTAATTCTTTCACATATAATAAAATCATTATGTGGTTTTCTCCCGCATTGGGTTTCCATGTAAATATTGGTGTACTGTGTATTGTGTGGATGTGTTTATTATTGTCTATTATGCATTGATGGATGTTAATTTTTATGATACAATAATATATTGATGATGAATTGATGAACATGGTTGAGTAATTTAAAGGAACATAAATTGTGGTTAAAAGTTGTATAAATTGTTCATTATTGATTCAACCCCCTTCTCAGCAATCCAACACTTCATTATTAAAAAAAAAATCATGGTCTAAGATTAATTGTTGGGGTATGTAACACACCCACTACGAAATTTGAAATTTTTCGGCCTTTTTCATCTTTTCTTCGATGAACAGAATTCCTTGAATCCCTACGGGACCTGATACAGACCCTACCATCCCTTATCCATACTCATATGATCGGCGGCTGTGACCACAGATCTTACCGGAGAGGTGCTCCTGGCTTTCGTGATTCAGAAAAATCGCGATGCATGTATTCCCTTGTTAATTTCAAGGTTTCATCCATTGAAATTTCGTGTCTAGCGAACACGAGGAAAACTGACCTTTGGAGATCCCAAGTACCAAAACGCCGAAATACCAAAACCATGTGTGCTATTCCACTTCGGGAATTTGCCTATCGGGATTTTTCGATATGCAAGGATAGGAGGATTTCGCATCCAGGTTTCTCGGAAGCCGAAAATCCGAAACATCATAACCTATCCCCTCTCTATCATTTCAGGATGTCGCAAGTCAAGATTTCAGGAGTCGTGAGGAAAAGAGACTTGCCTCCAAATATCCCAGGTACCGAAGCACCGAAATATTAAATTCTAGTCACGCTTTACTCATTTTGGGGTTTCATACTTTGGGATTTCGCGATATGAGAGAATCATGAGGTCTCGCACCTGGGTTTCCCGGGAGCCGAAACTCCAAAACACCAAACTCTGAAATACAATTTACTATTTTGGGATTTCGCAAGTCGGGATTTCAAGACTGGCAAATACAAGGGAATACACCCTTGAGTATTCCAATTTCCGAAATGCTAAAATATCGTAACATGTCCACGTATCGTCCTTTCGGGATTACACCTATCGGGATTTCGGGACTGGTGAGTACAAGGGAATACACCCTTGAGTATTCCGATTTTCGAAATGCCGAAATATTGTAACATATTCACATATCATCCTTTCGGAATTACACCCATCGGGATTTCGAGACTGGCGAGTATAAGGAAACTCGTACTTAGGTACCCCAGGTGTCGAAACACTAAAATGTCCTAACCCCTCCACACCCTGTCATTTCGGGTTTTCGTGAATCGAGGTTTCGAGACTTGAAAATACAAGGGATCTCACCCTTAGGATATTCTAAATGCTGAAAAATCGAAATATTAGGATTTAGCCATATGTTGTTATTTCGGGATTTTGGGAGTCGTGAGGACAAGGGTTCTTACCCTCTGATCTCCCGGGTGCCGAAAAGCTGAAATGATTACCGACCGCCACGTGTATTCTACAGCTAGATGGTCCAGGTATTCCCATGGGTCTTGAAATCGACGATCCCGATTTCTTCTCTACTTACAAAGGTAAAAAGGGGTCAAGGCATTAACGCCTGCGTTCCTTCATTCAATTTAACGGTCGTAACAGGCCTTAGATCCTTCGAAAGAGTCTCATTCGTGCATTTAGCAAGAGGAAGGGTATCCTGGGTACTGAACCACTGAAAGGTCCTTAATTCATCCCCACGCTATCATTTCAGGATTTCGCAGGTCGGGGTTTCGGGACTCGCGAGTACAAGAGGACTCGCACTCAGATATCTCGGGTGACGAAACTCTGAAATATCAAAGTCTAGGAATACCATTCTCTCTCGTGCAGGGTTTTTCAAACTTATGTCATCAAATACTTCGACATATTCTTGGGTAAACTTTAAAAAGGGTGTCCCTGTGGGAAGATCTATCCAAGGCATTACTTGAGATAAAATAAGGGAAATAAATTTCCCGAGAACAGACTTGAAAATTTGTATTAGTTCAATATATATATATACATATATATATAAACATAAGCCATACGTGGTCTTCCCAACAAAATCATACAACCATCATTTCTTATCAAAACACCTTGCAGACAGTCTTATACTGAAACCATTCATAATTGCACAAACTATGAGCATACATGTCAGCATATAAATTTCAAGATACAAGATATAAAACACTTATCAGAAAAACATCAGGTTTGATGCAACTACTGAGAGGGGTGCTCGTTTCCACCTAACTGTAGTCTCAGGGACTCTGAATGGATTTACAACTAGCCACCCCCGAGCTAGACCATGATGCTTGAGACTCTCTTCTCGGTTCTTCAGTGATCGAGAACGAAGGTTACTCTCCTCCTTCTCTACTATCGCTCCCTCTGTATTTTGTTCCAGAGTTATTCTGATCTCTTCCTCTGTGATCTTCGCTCACGTGCCCCTTTTCCACACCTTGTACCTACCTTTTCTTTTCCGGCGAGGTTGCATGTGGCATGAATTTCCCCATGGTGGTTAGGTCTGAGGCCTCCACGGATGGGTGGTTCACCCCCATCCCTCATTAACTCATGAGGAGCCTCTTCACCTACCAACCTGGTGAGTAATTCATTTCGGGGCCAGCGAGCCTCTCTTGGTTCTCTAGGCCAGTGAAGACCAAATACAGTTTGGTTCCATGGAAGTTAACGCCACCATTCTAGGTGCCTTCCACCACCTTTCTTCAGCCATCGTGGTCTCTTTGTCAGCACATCCCCCCTCTCAGCAGTCCTGCAGCATATATATATATATATATATATATATTAAAAATGTTAATTTAAATTCGTCGACCTTGTATACTAAGGTCCATTCAGAATCACACATTCACATCTTTGAGTTTGCCACAGTTCTTGGCCAGCATAATTATTTTTACAGACTGGGGGAAGCAGGGTGTTATAGGGTACTCCAAAGCACCTGATGACATGGTTGAAGAAGAAGACAACAACAATGTCACTGTGTTGTTGAAGGTTGGCATGGCCTTGGCCCATTTGGTGAAGTAGTCAATGACCATAATGATGTACTTGTGGCCATTGTTGTATGGGGGATCACACATCATAAAATCGATGCCCCACTTACAAAAGGGACTGATAGGGATGATTGGGTGCAAGGCACCTAGTGGATATTTAGTTTTGTACATGAACACTTTCCACTTTGTACACCATTTAACTACATGGATGTAGTCATGCAAGATGGTAGGCCAAAAGGGATTGACACAAACTACCTTTTGGGTAGTGGGAATTCCTAACAAACGTCCCTTGTAGGAACCTCTATATAAATATTTAAGGACTCGTTCAACTTCCTCTAGTGTGAGGCATCGACATAGGATGGTCTCCACTCCCCATAGATATAGAATCTACCTAATGGGAAGGTATCAATGGGCTTGGTGGTATATGCATCGAAGATCATCTTTGGATAGATGTGGACTAAAATTTGGTGTACAAAGGTAAGTGAGGATATCTCTATACCATGGGTGATTAGATGATGTGTGGAATAGGTCCTCATCCAATAAGTGTTCTTTTATTGGTGGTTCCTTAATTTCAAATGGTAAATCAATGATGAAATCAATGAGGATGATTAACTTCTTACTCTTGGGAGTGTTGAAATATATATCTAATTCTTCGAGAATGAAAATCCACCAAGCAAATTTACCATTGATTTGGCTCCAACTAAGTAAGTACTACATAGGATTGAAGTTTGGTATGAATTTTTTTTTCGTGGCAATATTTAATGGCACATCTTTTGGATTGGGTGAACCAGGGAAAGGGGAAATACCCCCTCATTATTTTAATTCAAGGGAGGGACTGACAATATTTTTCTCACATAATCAATGGCATGCTCTTGTTCATCTCCCCCTTACTATATTAAGACTCCTGCGACTAAAACCTCTAACGAAAAGAGGTACATGATATAATATTTTTTGAAGACGGGGGGATTGATCAATGAGGGTTTTGGAAGAGAAGATTCTAATGCCTCAAAGTCTCGTTGAGCATGTTGATCCCATTGAAAATGTATGTCTTGTCATAAGAAGTGTAAGGATCCATGTGTGCAAGTTGTGTATGTTGAGTCACCAAAATGCCATCATTTTTACCATTATTTCACATCATTTTCCTTGACTTTTAATCATTTCTCACTTCCTTTAACCTTTTATTAAGTCCATTTTCATGTTTTATGTGTGATTAGGTTCAATATTTTTTCCAATACATTTGTTTAAGTATTTTAAGTGAATTTATGATTAAATTTTAGAAAAATAACATGTTCTCACTCAACCTTGAAAGTTGGGTGAGTTTGGTGATGTTTACATGTATATTTGGAGTTTCCAATGATGATTAATTTTACCACCTAGTTCCAAATTTGAATTTCCTCTCCAACCATTGAAGATTTGATGAGGATTTGGAATGTTCATTCAAGTAGCTTGGATAGAGAAGAATCATGAAGTCTTGGATGAGATCAGTTATCACAAAGATTTTGGAGATATTGTTGACTTTCTAAATACTAGCTAATGGTTGTAACCACGTGAGAGAATTGTAGATATGAATTAATTAGAGTTTATATTAGTTTCAAATAAAAATCATGTATAAATCAGAGTTCCTTCTCCATTCCAAGTGAAGGACTCTTGGAGCATATGTCCAGATTATGATGGAAAAGAATAAAGTTCTTGGTATTTCTCTTCACATGATTTGTCATTATTTATTTGTATTAATAGTATGTTGTGATTTAGTTTACAATGTTGTAGTTTAGTTCACTACCTTGTTCTTGGGAGAATTGAGCTCACTCCAAATGGATCATAGTGGTATTTTATTTCATTTTATGGAATTTGTTTTTCCCTTTTTATCAAAGCATTAATTCATGGAAAGAAGAGGTACTTAATACATGTCAAGGGATAACTTGGTGGTATCATGGTCCTAGTAGCATGATGACATTTGAGTACATGGTCATTGATATAATTTATTAAGCTTGTTTTTTATTGATGAAGTGTGGTGTGTTTCATTTTTGCATTTGATTATGTTTATATTCATTCATTTAATTATGTTCTATATACCAAAACAGAGCATTGTTGTAGAGAGGTTTATTTATCTTAAGAACTGGACACTCAACTACAACCTGATTTACAACAATTGTGGATATAGTAAGACATAGTTTAGTGACAGATTTATCTTTCGTTCCATTTATTTCATGCAAGTTGATTCTTAGTTACAAGAGATAATTCACTCAACTTTAGGGATGATTTTAAGGATGGAAATTTATTTTTAAATGTAGAAACCTTGGTGAATCTTACTAATCCTTCATATTCCAACTATAAATGTTTGGCAATATTTTTGTAAAAATATTCAAATTTCTAAGGATTTTATATAGTTTGTATAAAATTTTGGTGATTTTTAAGGTAAAATAATTTTATCCTATAGAGTTTGGGCGAATCATTTTTAGAATGGTGAATCTTTTTTGGGGAAAAACAATGGAAAATTAGCCCATGAGTGAAATTTAGCCCCTAAAATAATCCTTGCTCAATTTTTTATTTAACGAATATAATAGATTGTTGCATGAACACTCTGACTATCAAGAGTGAAAGATTATAATGATTTATAAATCTGCAATTCCTATAGATTTCAGTTCAAGTGAACGACATACTCTTGTATTGCTAGATAGTTAGTTAATTTGGATTTGATTATGAGTTTACTTTACAATTTGGAGTATTTCCTGTTAGAGTAGAATATGATCCTGCACATACAATGTTTGCATCTCATAATTTTGTGTACCCCAGATTGATAACTAAATGTAACAGGAATGAAATCATATAATTTGGCTGACAGCGTAACTGGGAATGAAGTGTCGTAAGAAGTCGGCCTTGCCTTGTAGACTTTGAAGATGATGTAAATTATTTGGAGGGTGGATTTCACTGATATCCTGAACTTTAAGAGGTTCCACTGTGATTTCTTGTTGGGAGATGATGAAGCTTAATAAACATCTAACAGTACCAAAAAAGATTCACTTAAGAGAGTTTAAGTGAGTCTTGTAATTTCAACATCTCTGAAAGATAGTGTGAATCTCTTCCATATGTTGGGATCACTTCTTGGATCTATTCATGAGGTCGTCTAAGTGAGCTAGGATGAGATGGGAAAAGTCATGAAATACATAAGGCATGGCTTGGTGGAAGGTAGATCCAACAATAGTTAGGCCAAAAGTCATGACATGGTATGCAAAAGTTCCTCATGGTGTACTGAAAGTAGTTTTGTATTGATCTATGTGGAATATATGGATCTTGTTATACCCTAATAATACATCCATGAAAGAGAGTACCTCATGCCTAGCATAAGAATTGACAAATTGATTGATGAAGGGTGTTAGGGAGTTGTCTTTGGGACAAGCTTGGTTCAAGTCTCAAAGGTCCATAAAAATGTGAATGGTGCCCTTTTTTATTGACGGGGACATTATTGGAGACCCATGAAGTGTATGAAATGGGATATATGAAACAAAACTAGTGAAGATTAGTGATTTCATCTTTGATGGCCATCACTTTAGAAGGGTGAAGAGGCCTCTACTTTTATCGAATGGGAACAACAACAATCCATGTGTCAATATGGTGTTCAAAGATAGTCGGATCAAGACCAAGCATTTATATATGAATAGGAAAAGATGTTGAAAAAATATTGTACAAGAGGCTTATAGGAAAGGACTTCTTGCAACATGCTATTCCAAGGAGGATGTATTTTATGACACCTAGTTTGATTGAAATGTCCACTTTGATAGTCGAGGAAATGTTGTCCATGTTATCTTATTCGAAAGTGCCAGGGGTGGGGATTGGGTTTTTGAACAGATATCTATTCCTAGGAGGAAAACATTCTTTTGTTTAAACTACAACATGGAAGGTTGAAATGCATCCTAAGGGACCATGAAAAATGACCAATGGTGCATTTCATCTCGGGGGTGATATGGTACCATCGTCACCTATAGAATGTCCTATTTTGAATGGAAGACATGAGAAAGTGAAATAAGGGAAATTTAAGAGGCATGAATAGGCTAGCTCAATGGTTTAATGCCAAACACATCAAATGAGAGTTACACGAAAAACAAGTGTTGAGGAACCGACACATGTTGAAACTACACAAACATAGTGGGCTTCGGGCCACATGATGTTTGTATACCTTTATGATGATGAAGATCATGCCCTAGTACCAATAGGTTAGAAGTGGTTGACTAAAGGTATTGAACCTATGGCTAAGGAAATATAGAGACTGTGTACACAATCATGTGTTTCATGTTCTCTAGGAGGGGGAAGGATTTTTTCCAAGCACTAACTAGGGAATTGGGTGGGGCAAAAGGAGGTGTCTCATGTTGTCGGTATACTAGGGAGGCCATAGGGGAAGAGGATGGTGGTTCCTAATCCTATGGAGAGGAGTTAGGGTAGCCTTAGGGGGTGGCTACAATTATAGTGGCTCTTATTACAATGAGAGATTCTCGAAGGTGATGAATCTAGGTCATATGATGAGTTTGGTATTCAATAATGAGTGGGAAAAGTTAATTGAAGTAATCCAAATTCCCGAAAAGTGTGCATGGGAAAATATTATGTGAGTTCACTAAGGTGGACACATAGTAAATATTGGATGAACCCTTCTCGATGACCAATGTCGAATGTGATTTCGGTTGCTTAGGTGTTGGAAGAGTCATTTCACAAACGGTATCAAGTGTTTCATGAAAGTGTGAGAGGTCAGGATAATGGTGAGTATAGTATCCATATTCTAAACATATGACACAAGGGAGATTTATATGTAGAATCTTATTTTGCATTGTATAAGTGCCTATATTGGAGGAGGTGGGTAGTAGTGGTGTTGTCTTTGGTAGATGGATAAGATTCCTTAATTCAGGAGGTGTGGAGCACAACTTTGTAGGACGACCTAGATTATCACAAAGTGCATAGGGAGGAGGTACCTCATGGTGTGGTCTAGGTATATCCCCCTACCTTCTTCTTCTTTCCCCTAGTAGTTTTACTTTTCCGCTCAGTTGTGTGACTAATTTCTATCGATATTGGGTTGACATGAGTTTTCATTGTTTGTACAACTATTTGGGGTGTGGGTGTAGTTGTTGGTACCATAGATGGAGGGTCAAGATACCGCACTAGTAATGCCAATACCATGTTTTGGAGTATGAGTGTTGATACAACCTGGCAATCTTTAATGCCCAGTGGTGGGTAGAAAAATGGAATTTTGGGTGAGGAGGTGGGGGTGGGGAATGGACTATGAGGGATTGGGTTGGTCATTTATGGATGGAATATTAGGGGTATATGAGGGGGAATATGGTTGTGTTGTGAGAAAAGGTGATGGTTTATACTTGAGAAGAATCTAGGAGTGAAACATAAGGTGGTTCACCCTGATAAGTGCCAAGGAGTGAGGAGTCTTTGAAGATCCCCAAACCTATTTCCATGAAGAATGTGAATTCACAATGTCCCTTGATGAGGGGGGGGGGACATTATCTAGGTTCATAGAGTGGTTTTCTTCGTAGTGTCTTAGTTGATCGGTTGTGATAACCTTCCCATTGTGAGGGAAAACCATAGTGTGAAACACTAACGAAGTAACAACCTTCATTGTTTACATGTAATTGCATCATAGGAGGATGTTTTAGTCCAAGGGGGGATCAATGACCTCAATATTGATTAAGACCATTTTTTTCTTCTAGATCCGCACAGATGTTTTTGAAAAGTTCATCGGATTGAGATAGGAAGCCATTGTATGCCCACAGGGTAATAGTGGAAGGGGTCATCTCAACGGAGCCTAATTTTTTCCCTAGGGTCACCACTAGGATGTGGGATCATTAAGGGTACATTAACTGACAATTGGGTGGAATTTGATGTGATAAAAAAAAATTGGTAGGCATATTGTATTGACAGTTGTGAGTTTGCAGATGAATATCTATTGAATTCATAATAATATTATGAAAAGTAGATTCTTCAGGTTGATCTTGACCCAAGGTTGGGTACTGTCTTGTTGGATGCATGGGGGATCCAATTTCTTGTTGGGAAGAAACAACTCCTTATTGAGGGAAGGGGTTTTGTAGTATTGTTGGCTGTGGGGATTGAGGAAAATTATATTTGAGAGGTGCAACACCTTGAGGGGTAGGGGAAACTTGGTTGGATATAGATTCCTTCATCTACTTGAAATCCACAATTTGGGGGAAATTATGAGTATAGTGACTATAATCACTGCATATGGCATAGGGGAAGTTGGTATGAATATTTTTCTTCTTCTTCTATTTTCGTTGGTTGTTGTTACCAAAATTTTGGTTATGGTTTCCATCATTAGAAATTCCCCCTACGTTCATTTTTTGGTTTTGGGGATTTCCCCCCTATGCATGAATCCATTTATTCTTGTTCTTCCCTTTATTTTTTCCATTGTTCTATCATGTGGCAAAGTTAACTAGGTTTAGTTGTTCAAATGCTTGAACTTTTTTATCTGGTTAAGGTTGAATGAAGTTAATGGTGGCCTGTTGTTGAGCTTGTGGGGGTGTAGCAATAGCATTTGGGGGATCAAGAAAAGGGTAATATAGATTACTTAGTGGTGATTTCCCATAGTTGGGGTATGATGTGTATACCCTCCTACTTAAGTTATAATTATTTCAAGTGTGCCTTTGTATATGGGGGGTGACATTCATCCCTTGAGGAGGCATGGAAGTCATAATCCTTTCAAGGTTGTGCCCCTCTAAAATTTGGGGAGGGGAATTTGGGGGCATGTTGTTGGATGCATATGGTGTTTCAATAATACATGCATATGGCGAGGTTCCTCCATAATGGTTTTGATACTGACTGGTGCTATATGAGGGTAACGGATTGAAAGGGGGGTTAAAATGGGTGATTTACCCAATCAATCCATCTGTAGGGTGGAATGTCCTAGGTTTGAGTTATTCAAATGGTTGAGGGTGAGTACCATATAGGAGGAATATATATAGGTACCTTGAATGAGCATATATTAGGTCAAAGTGTTGTTCTTTGAGAATCACTTTGTCCTTCGTCTCGGGAATAGTAGTGGCCTCATCTTTGGCAATTAGTGGCAAGAGGGACTTCAAGAACTAGTCCATAAGGATTTTGTCCTTGACTTTGATTTTTCATAGAATTCACCATCAACGCCACTCATGGATATTGTCCACGATGTGTGTATAAGTGTTCTATCAAAAATCCATGAGGAATTCTAGGCATGTATCATGATGAACTAGTAATTGAAAAAATGTGTGGATTGCATTAGATAATTATGAAAAAGTGGCATTTGACCTAGCTTTTTCATTGATATACCATTTGGTTGACATTCAAGTTAAGATTCTTTGGAACAAGCATAGCGAGAGTGAATCGTCTGTGATGCTATTGGATGAGCACCACGGGTGGAAAATCATAATATGGTTGGTCGAATATTCACCCAACCTCTCTTCAAACTTTGGAATGTCTGGAGGAAATTTGGTTGGAATTGTGCACCAAACTGTGACATGAATGATGGGTTCATTGGTAAGTTTTGTTAAATATGAGAGAATTGATGACACCATATATGGCAGATTGGGTGCATTGGTGGTGGGTTGGTTTGGTTGTGGAATACCTACCATATTACTTGAGGGTTGGGGGCCAATTCCTGATGAGGAAGGGCCAATAGATGTATTGTTTTGATCAACTTAACATAACTAAGTTGAGATGAGAAAGGTTCGACCAAGAACTATTGTGTTCAAAGGTAGATACAGATGGGAAGGATGAACTGGCGAAGCAGTAAGACTAGAGATGCCTCCCAATAATGGTGGGAGGCCTTGTTGGCATCTAGAATGTCAAGGTGAAAAAGGGTCCCCTATGATTCTAAACTTGCAATGAGTGTGTGAATTTCAAGTGGAAAGTGCTAAATTGTGCTTTTTAAATGAAATAGTTTGATCAAAGAAAAGAACTAAACTGAAATTTAGTGAGTGTAACTAGACACAATGACATAATTGTATATTTTTTAATGTAAAGTTGATCTGGATTATTTTTTACACAAAATGAGAGTAGAGATATAATAAATCATTGTCCAAAGATATCTTGGATATCCAATACTATAACAGAAATGTATCAGAGATGAAACCATAAACACAAAGATATAGTAATACACATTTTTCTATTAATGAGCAAAAATGTACATAGACTGTAAACATACAGAGTGAAAGACTCACTAGAATGGTGGCAGCTTATCTCTAAGAAGAGATGTGTCCACTACTCACATTTGCAAGAAAATGATTTTACAATGAGGCTCCAAAGGAATTTTTATCATAAAGAAAATCAAAAACCATAACCCCAAAAGATGAAAAGCCAACAATTTTGTGTACCCCGTTTTGGGTAGTTTGGTGTATCAACTTCACGGGGACGTAACTTTGGCATACGATCTCTGTTTGGGGCACATGATAGCTTGTTGGAAAGGTATCGTTGAGGATATTCATTTATGGGGTTCAATAAGAGCCTTTGGATGTCATTGAGAATATTTATCCCAAAAAAAAATCATTTAGGCCCTCAAAATGGCCCGGGAAGTTAAAAACTACTAAAAATGGTAAATTACCAAAATTGCCAGAAAATTGTTTTGAGCCAGTTGGAAAAGTTGGGTGGCCACCAATATCCACTTGGATAAATCCTCCCTCCTTAGGAAGAAATGGTCTCCATTACATTGAGTGCCCAAGGGAGAGGGAAAAGTGTTTGTTGAATCTGCATCTTGATGAGTCACTTGCCTTGTGGGAGAAGTTGTGATGCTTAGCTTGTTGAAGGTTGTCACGAACATGTGGGTAGAAGGGTTGGAATTTTTTAACCAGTATGGATACATGAGATTCATGTGTGCAGAAGGAATATTTACACTTTGTTGCAATCTTTTTGACCTGGTTCTGTTGGATAGAAGGTGCTTGGGCCGAGGCTATAGTGGTTGCAGTATCCTTATGTTCACCTTTTGAACAGATTGTGAAGAAGCGGAATTTTGTAGTATGAGAGACTACCTTGTGACACTATTTAGGTGGAACAATATTCGGAACTACCTCTGTTATTATGTAGAGATGACCCCCCAGAGAAACAATGACACTGCGAAGTCGAGACTCATAAACAACATGGCGCTTCCACATATATGGTTGGCCCAAGAGAACATCACAGAAATCCAATGGGGAAACATCACATAATACCTCATCCTTGAAGGGTTGGATGTCATATGACAATCGACATTGTTAGCTGACACAGAGATCCCGTCCCTGGAAAAGCCACTTGATGTTGTATGGTTGCGGGTGTGGTGTTGTCGACAATCCCAACTGTTTGAAAACCTCTACTGAGATGAGGTTCTCCTAGCTTCCACTATCAACAATAAAATGCAGTGGGGTCCCCTTCACCCACATCTGTGACTGAAAAAGGCACTCCCCCTCTTCGTCGATGATATATATTTTACCAGTGTTTTCAGAATTAGATTCAGAATCAAGGTTCGACTCCTTGTCCTTGATATCGGCCACCAATGACTGTTTTGAGAGACATTCCTCGAGGTTGTGCCAAGGGATTTTGTGGAAATTGCACCATTTTCTGGTGTCCTTTGTCTTTCCGTGACCCTTCTTTTCCTGTGGCTTAGATTGGTTTTTAGGAGACTGTTTATTAGGGTTGTCTTTATCATACTTTGGTTGTTACATATTTGTAGACCCAAACTCTTGTTTGTTCTAGTGCTTAGATTTTTTATCAATTTTAATAGCATATCAATAAGTAGCACCGAGTGATGAGATGTCTAGAAAATCCATTTCAGTTTGGATGTATCTATGTAGAGCCCCACGGTATTTCAAAAACAAATGTCGTTTGGAGTCTTTGATACCCAGCTTGGTGCACAAGGTATGGAAGGTATTGGTGAACTCTGTAACTTCTTGGTCCCTCTCTTGCCGCAATGTGGTCCATCTCATGTATTGGTCCTCATAGTTTCCAACAAGATAATATTGTTCCTTTAGCGCATCCAAAAAAAAATCCCAAGTGGGCTCGGCTCCATATATTCTAGCCTCTATGGAACTTTTCTCCCAATAAGTTTACCACCAATGTTGACATGGGGGAGAGATTTAAGGAGTGTGAGTGTGATCTTTTCCCTGTCAGAAAAATTATGAACGGAGAAATAACCTTCTAACAAATTTAACCATTTGTCTAGGGAATTCGCATATATCTGACCTTCAAATACGGGAATATCAAAAGTAACCTGTACCTTGAAAGGAGAGGTTCTTCCAAAGTGGTTGTTTGATGAAGATGTGCCTGTTTCTATTGGCAAGCGTTGAAGGATGTGGGAAAAATTCTCCATCATTATGTCCCTCTGTCGCGTGAGAGCTTGCTCAAGAAACAGATTGATAGAATCGTATGCTCCATCGTTTTTATTTTATTCTACCATGGAGGGTTTATTGGGCAAGCGAGAGTGATTGTCTTCAAGAGAGACAAGAATGAGACCCAACTTTCTATACTCAAACCTCGTTGGGGAAATGCACTGAAAAAAATGATCAAGAGCAGTCTGCTCTGATACCAATGATCTGGATTATTTTTGGCACGAAATGAGAGCGGAAATATAATAAAGCATTATCCAGAGATATCTCGGATATCCAATAATATAATAGAAATGTATTAGAGATGAAACCATAAACACAGAGACACCATAATACAAAATTTTCTATTAATGAGCGAAAATGTACATAGACTGTAAACATACAGAGTGAAAGACTTGCTACAATGGTGGAAGCTTATCTCTGAGAAGAGATGTGTCCGCTACTCGCATTCGCAAGAAAGTGATTTTACAATGAGGCTTAAAATTCCTTTTTATCATAAAGAAAATCCAAAACCCTAACCTCGAAATATGAAAAGCCAACAGTTTTGTGGACGTTGTTTTAGGTAGTTTGGTGTATCAACTTCCTGAGGGTGTAACTTTGGCATTCAATCTCTGAATGGGGTGCACGATAGATCATTGGAAAGGTATCGTCGAGTAGATTCATTTAGGGGGCTCAATCAAAGCTTTTGTCTATCATTGAGAATATCGATCCCAAAAGACCTTCATTTAGGCCCTCAAAATGGCCCCAGAAGTTAAAAACTGCTAAAAATAGTAAATCACCAAAATTGCCAGAAAATTGTTTTGAGCCAGTTGGAAAAGGTGGGTGGCCACCAATATCCACCTGGATCAAAATTGTTTTGATAGAATGATATATTTCCACACGAGGGTGTGGAAAAATAAAATCATTTCTCCTAGAAGACCTATTGTCCTTCATCTCAAAATGTAATTGTACTACCTTCCAATAGTTTCAGCAATGGGGCATGATTCCACTGGAAGAAGTCTAGTGAAGGTAAGAAAGAATCATTTAGCTTGAGGGGTACTGGAAGCATATCCTAAAGGAACTGGCGACATTTCCCAATAGTTGTTGAATATCTAATTCATGTGCAATTGTATCCCACAACCACCACTTATTTAGAAATCCCAATTTTGGAAACAAGGCTACCTCCTTCAAGTGTGCCCAGGGGACAGTCTTATCCTCAAAAAGAGGTTGTGGGATAGCACTCGACAAGAGAGGAGTGGCTTAAGAAAAAACATAGGAACAACTATACTTAAGCCGTTTATCCTTCATGGGTATCTCATTGCCTTGGTGTATCACACTTGAGATGAAGGATTTTAAGGCACCATGGGAATTCAACTTCTAAGTTTCAAATGAAAAGCGATGATGGATTTTTTTTTAATACCCTTGAAATCCTAACCTATACTAAAATATTTTTTTTGTGACCTTAGGATGGAGGATTTTGGTGGGTTTTTTTAAGCTGTCTTTTTTTCTCTTTTTATTTTTCTAAGTTTTGGATTGGGATCATGAACCAATCAGTTTTATTAAGGATGTGGTGAAGGATATTTTCAAAATATGTTATTTTTTTTATTCTCCAATATCGTTTTTAGGTGTAAGGAGAAGAGCATACTCAATAAAGGTGGATTTCCAAATCCTTTGTGTGAAAGTGTGGATTGTACAAATATCTATGAGTGCAATTGGAACATGTGGATGTTGTGGGATCTATTACTTCTTTTTAATTAAGCACTATATATGTGATTTGCAACCTTACGAAAAATGGAAATTTGTGTGAAGAACAAAACTTTTCCTAGATTGTCAAGATATAGAAATGTGTGGTCCTTTCCAATCTTTTTAACTCCCTAAATATTTTTTATTGCAACTACTTTGAAAAAACTTCCCTATATTGTAAAAATATGGGGACAAATTCACTCCTAGTCCCAAAAAAACAAAGCACGATTAATGATTAAAAAGAAGGCTAGTTAAAATTTCATGTGCTCAAGTAGCCATCCACATGACACTAGATAGTGGCTATGTTTGCACGAGATAATGGATTGAGAGTATGGTTCTCAAGAATCATCTAGACAACATAACCTTTCTTTGTCTTTTCACCTTTTGAATTTTACCCCATGGCTCTTATTTATAGCACAACTTCAGACTAGTTCCAAGTGTGAGTGGTGCACTTTGGATTGTGGTTCCCTAGCTATAGAAGAGACATAGAACCACCAAACTACCAACCTTCAATGGGTATGGAGCTCAAGGTTTTGTGGTACACTTGCCTTAGACTAGCCTTAATGAGAATTTTTTCATTTAATAATAATAATAATAATCTAATTTTAAGGTCATGGTTAAGCCAGACACCAAATTGGTGTATGAAACATCTTTGTTTGTGGGACAAGAGACCGCCTAGATTCAACGATTTAACAACTAAATTTTACAGAGGTGTACATACCCTACCCCTCTGGATTTGAACCTATAATTGAGATTTTGCATCAAACAAATTTAATGTGTTGTAAATTATAATAAAATGAAATGAAAAAATCTATATTTTAAAAATGGAAAATAAATATTATATATGATATTGGATATTAATGTCAAAATGATTGTGATTGCTCTCAAAATTGCTTAAGAAATTAGACTGAAAACAATCTATATATAAAAGTCTTTGGTATTTCGAGTGAGACGAGTCATTGTTGTTAGCATTCCCTTCACGTTTATCAAACAATTTTCAAAGTTTTTCGATTAATACTTTCTTATTGTTTATTAATATTGTTTATTGACAAGAGACAATGGATCGGATGCATGCCTAGTTATTAATAACCTCTCACCTAAAAGATTGGAGAAGTCTTCGGCTTCTCCAAAATCTTCTTAATATGAAAGTAAAATAAAAAATATATATAATTTTCAAATAATAGTGTATCAATATTAATTGGATCTAGTTTTGTAAGTTGGTGGAGAAGAATGATTATTATCTCTGCGATTTAAATTCTATTCTTACTAATGATATGTTTGATATGGTTTTAAGCTCTGGAGAATCTAGCGTAACATGGATACCATCCTTGAAATGATATGAGACATTCAAATTGTCAAATCTCAACCAACTAATGTTAAGAAATGTACGTCGTCAAAATCAACCCACACCCTGAGATCCTTCACTATGTCCCTCTCCATCATGGCTCTCCATTGCATTCCTCTAATCCCTTTCCACTACAAAGATCATTCCTACATGGATTTGACATCCCGAAGGGACATCCATATGTGACCCAAATCATACTTCCAAATCATCTAGTTGTGTTTCATTAATGTCCACATCCCTATAGCATGATTTCGAAGAGAGAAAGACATAAATGGACCATTTGCAAACAAAGATCTAATTCAAAGATCTAATTTATAGAGTAACAACTAAATTTGTAGATAACTTCTCAAATTCTTTAAAACAATTGACTCTCAATCATTCACAATAACACATGCATTCTCAAACAAAAACAAGTAAGCATCCATCTTTCTCTTTTAATCCTAGCCTCTCTAGATTCCATCAAATGACTAAAATAAATTCCAACCACTAAAATAACACAACTAAAATAAATTCCATCTTTCTTTTATTTTGTTGTGTGTTTTCTGTTTTCTTTTCTTGTAAGTGATTCTTGAGTGCCATAAATAGCTTGTTAATGCTTAATCCATTTCTTTATTCTTTCACGTAATTTTTGTTTATTCTGTATATCCGAGGTATATATACCAACT